>VWYP01029361.1:0-50509 GCA_013400435.1 Pycnonotus jocosus | reverse complement strand
TGAAGCTGGTGAAGGGTCCAGAGAAGGGCAGTGAAGCTGGTGAAGGGTCCAGGGAAGGGCAGTGAAGCTGGTGAAGGGCCCAGAGAAGGGCAGTGAAGCTGGTGGAGGGTCCAGAGAAGGGCAGTGAAGCTGGTGGAGGGTCCGGAGCACAAGCGCTGTGCGGAGCAGCTGATGGAGCTGGGGGTGTTCAGCCTGGAGCGAAGGAGGCTCGGGTGTGACCTTATCCCTCTCCACAACTCCCTGAGAGGAGGCTGGAGCCAGGTGGGGGCCGGGCCCTTCTCCCAGGTAACAAGTGACAGGACAAGAAGACACCGCCTCAAGCTGTGCCAGCGGTAGCTGGGGTTGGACATGAGGAATTTCTTCACAGATAGGGCGATTAGACACTGCCCAGGGAGGTGACAGAGTCTGCAGCCCTGGAGGTGTTTAAAGACTTAAAGACTGGACTGTAATGTGGTTGATGTGGTGGTGTTCCAGCAGAGGTTGGACTCGATCTCAGATTAGAAACACAGAAACTTTGTAAACTGATCTATAAATACTTTTCCCTTGCTAATAGAGTAGCACCTTTTCCCATCAACCCTCCCCTTTCTGCAATAACAGTGTCTGGGGCAAGGGGAAAAAACCCTGGAGTCTCAGCATGCATTCTCACTAATAACTAGAGCTGTAAAAACTCTAAAGAAAAGTGCACAGGCAGGGAAGTACAGTGAAGGGTTTTGGTGGGGTTTTTTTGGGGGGTTGTTTTTTAAATTTTTGTTTGTTTGTTTGGGTGGGATTTGGTTTGGTTTTGTTTGTTTGTTTTTTTCTTTATAATTCAAGACAATTCAACAATTATTTGGGTTAATTATTTTCAGACAATTCATTTTGAAAGACAGTATCTAAAATAAATTACTAAGGTCCTCTTCTCTCATTTTCTCAAATGCACAGTAATCTTCATTTGGCCTAACTAAAAATCTTTTCCTTGAGATACAACCCAAGGAACTACATGCAGTGGAACAAATAAACAGAAGGGATATGCATTTCAATAATTATAGGTAGATACAAACAAGCTAGAAAATCTCACATAATACCATTCAGGTTGATCTCTTTGGGATATTTCAGAGAGAACAGAATTATTTTTTTCCTGCTGGAATAGAACACAAGAACAGTTGTTTCTGCTCTAAGGGTTATAACTATGTACTGTATGTGTGGATTGAACAGCAGTTCCAAAAGTGCCATCGTAACAGCAGTTCCAATAAGCAGCTCCAATGTAACATCGATGTTATTTGTCATTATAGTGACCACAAGGACGTATGCAGGTACTTTAACGGCCTATTAGGCCTTCTCAATTAGATTGACTTCAGTTAATCACACATTCTTTAACCATAACAACTGCATAAATGCTACCTTTCAACTCTACTTTTCCTAAAGGGTACCAAGTACCATTTGAAGTTTCTAAATACCGTATCATCAGGTATAAGCAGGCAAATTATACTATTCTGCTGCCTGTATCTGCAATTTTCTGTTATATTAGGAAAATTTATGGCACTGATATTTCTTCTTGATATATTGTTTGTAAAGTAAATGTCCTGAAAATCTAATAAAAGTGTCCATCATTAAGCTATGGTAACCATGCTGCAATAGCTAACATGAAGGCATTAGGAAGCTGGAACCAGCTTTTGCATACATTATCTCCATAGAAGTTATTTCATGCCTGTTTCAAAATTTCTAAAAGACGTAACAGCAGAATTGCCTACGTGCAGGCACTTCTACATCACAACTTCACTATCTGCAAAGTCCACCTATGCTTCCTCATATTCCTACTAAATCTTACTGCTGCACTAGACTGTGTCTTCAGAGAAGAAGTTTCAGGCTGTTCTGCTAAGCTAGTAGTATCATGTACTCCTACAGGGTCAGAAACAAAAGTTGTTTTTCTTCTCACGAGTCAGCAGTAAATTTTCAGTCTTTTTACAGCATCAGTTAACCTTCTCTGCAACTCTGACCAAAGATTTATAAGACTCTTGGGGATGCTAATGCCAAAATTATAAAGACCCAACTCAATCAATGCTTTTTCAAATGAGAATGTACAAAAGATAAACTTTTACTATGTTTTTCAAGCATCTTGCAAAAAAAATTAGAGAAATAGCATAGGAAATCCTTAAGAACATTGTGATCATAGCATTTAGAAGCTAGATAAGCATGGTTTAAGATTTGATACTAATCTAAAAACACAGCTTGGTGTATGAAGATGTAAACCAGTTCAAATGTGCTGTATAAAATGACATACACCATTCCATACTATCACTGTTTAATGCAGGAGTGTACCATGACTTGCTTTAACAGCTCTATTCTAATCATCAGCTTTAATTTTTTTAGCTCACTGAGTTTTGTATCAGCAGCCAGACACAGGTGATAAGCTCAGTGATTTTCTGTTGCCCTGTCCAAGGCTGTTCCTGTCACAAAAAAAAAAAAATTAAATATGTTCAGGTCAGAGCAATGGCCTCAAGCCCAGAGTGCCATGGAACTTAGTCCTTGGTAAAGCTTTGCCACAGCAAAGCCACTAAACCACATCCTCCAGCAGAGGTGCAATTCTAGTTAGAAAATGTTTTCTCTCTTAATATAATTTTCAAGTTATTTGTGAATGCTGAAGGCCGCACCTAGTCTAGAATCTCATCTCCAGCAGTAACAAGTATAGAGCACTTCAAAGAAAGGGGCAAGAGAACTCACCACACAGTTTAATTGATTTGCTTATTGAAGAGCAGTTAGTGATTGGTTTTATGGTTTCTGAAGGTACAGCAACATCACTTTTTTCTGAATTCAGATTGAGTTTTTAGAAATATTTTTGTTTTAGAGATATTTTTCTTCAGCCAATCACACACTTTAACAGAGGTATTTATTTTAGTTCACTTTATGTTATTCCCTTTCATTCAACAAATGACTTGAAATAGCAAAATTTTTAGTCATTTAGTTGTTCAGGAACTCTCAGCAATGGATACCAATTCCTGAAAATGAACTCGAAATTGCATCTTTTATGTGATAGGAATGTTTGTATATGGATATGTAGCATGTCAGATTTTCCAAATGGGTATGATTCCCAGCTAGAGGGAAAAACAAATGCACAAACAATCCTAGTGTGGAATCGAAGTACAAGTCTGTAAAATATATCAGCTGGTACATACAGATACACATACCTGATATCCATATATATTCTGTCTTTCTGTAAATTTCAAATATGTCATTCAGAAACACTTGCAATAAGCAGATAAAATGAAGCAAGTTGTTGAACCATCAAGCTAAAATAAAACTTTCGTTCAGACATGTTTTTTGCTCTCTTCATCCTCCCCAAAATTCAAGTTTTCCTCCTTTTCCTACCCAAAGAAGTTCTTACTATTGTTTTTTTAAGTTTATCTAACCAGAGAAACAGAGATTGGGCTAAACAATACAAGCAAGATCACACTGTATTTACATTTTGGACACAATTTCTCACTCACTAATCTGTTTTTCTTGGATGCTGGATTTCTTACTATTTTTCATCTATTCAGGCATCTTGATTTCCAGAAGAGATTGACAAATGTAAATTGAGAATAAGCTGAAATGCTCTTCTAAGTACTGTAACAGAATATGCTGAGCAAATTAGTATTGTTACACCCAACAGCAACAATGTAAGAAATGAACTGGTGCAGTGGCCCTTCTCTCATAATTCTGTTTTAGTAAAAGCTACTATCCACAGCTGATTGGTTATGTAGTGAATGCTGATCTTCATAATTAAAAGTTTACTTCCATTACAAATAAATTTAGAAATAAAGAGATCCAGTCTTTCCCAAGATTAAAATTGGTCTTTTCTTCTGAATCAGTTACAGTTTAAAGCTGTGAAATAACATGCTGTTCATTGCCTCACTGCTTGCTCTAATCAGCAAGGGCCTAGAAGATTACACATGGTCCTTTCTTTTTTCATCTTCAGATATTTTCAGTTGGAAGACAAATTCTTTAGATATCACTAGGTTACATAAAGACATTACTAATGATGGAAATTATTTTAAAAAATATTAAATATCTAAACATCCTTCCATCCTTAAAGGCCCACACAAGAAAAGATAGAAGTATTTTAACTACATATCTTTTACAAAGATACAAAGTTTTTAGTTGATTAACGCTTCTATTTAAATAAAAAAAATTTCTCTGTGTGAGTGTCACAGATCTCAGTTTGGTCTAACATTGCAGCAGATGGAGCAAGCAAGTGAAGTGGGGAAAAAATTACAGCCAGAAATGGATACAACAGGGTAGTGCAGAACATACAAAATATTATACCATCTATATCCTTTATCATATTCAGAAAAAGTCAAAATCAAAGAGAGAGAATGTAAAACATATTATTAAAACTGTGATGATAAACCTTCTAACATTCAGAAAGGTATTTAGTAAAACTGAGCAGAGATGTGCTTTTTAGTCAGTTAATTCTGGACTGAAATTTTGGAATGTGCAAGATACTTTTCCTCAATGGTACTTCTCTCAGCATGGTTGTAAGAGTGATAAAGTAGCAGCCTTGTTTCATATTAACTACGAGTTTCTATACCAACACACATGCTCACCATTTCTTGTCCTTTGGCTGCCTTCATCATCTGTTCTGATACCATTTTCTTCAGCAGCTACTGAACACAAAGATTAAAGAGGATAAACCAGAGAACTTTCTGTTTTTTTCAAGATGACGTACTTGACTCTTCCATTCCTTCTCCATGAGAAAATTACAGTCCCTGACTACTGAACTATCATTTTCCTGACTCAGTCAATTTTATCCTGTTCTTAACATCCTTATATTGCAACAAACGAGCTGCAGTTCCTTATGGCCCAGCCTCAGCATGACTAACTCTGTAGGATTATATTTTATTCTGATCTTTTCCTAAAAGGATTGAGAAATGACCTGTTTTGTGTACAAAATTATCCAGTTTCATGTGCCTGAGTCATTGTACTCAAACTGGAGCTCCAGTGTGTCTTCCTTTGGCATCCTTTGTATACCCTGAAAAAACAAACAGAAAAACCAACCCAACGAAAACCCCCCAGCCGATGAGGGAGCAGCTAAAACCAGTATTAATGTGTTCAGCCTTAAACCAGAATCAGTCAATTAGGTTCATTTTATACAGTATACAAATAAACCAACTGAAATCTCTACCAGAACGCTTTCCCTGTGGGAGGTAGGAAGGGGGAGTCTTTGCAAGCATAAAGCTGGCTAAAGCAGTTATTTTGCTCCCACACAAAACTCTGACAACTCTACCTCCAAGAGGAAAGGAAAGGAAAGGAGCAGGTAAAGCATGACATGGAATGCTAGGAAAGGAAGAGAACGGCAGAGTAAAGCAAGATGTTTCACTGCTGTGAAGGCTGCAAAGGGAATATGTTTCAGAATACATTTGGAGGGGAATATGGGCAAGTGGAAGAGATTTAAAACACATCACCCCCTTCTCCCCAGACCTTCCAACCTTATTTTTCGTGAAGAGGAAGTGTATGTAGATAAAAAGTCAGTGAAGTACTTACAAGAAAACCTGCCAAATTCTTAACCTGTTGATTTTAAAGCTGACCTCTAATTTGGTTAGTAGGCAGTGTCATGCAGCAGCTAATCTCATTATTGCAAACGTGGATTTCAGCTGAGCAGCTTTCTTCTGGATAGTCACAAATAAAAGGATCAAACATCAAGCTGTATGTGCTATAGAAGTGCATTTCTCAAATCTACATCAAGAACTGCACCAAACAACAGAACTAATGGAATTTTCTGTAAAGGCAAGTGGGTCTAGTGATTTGGAGGGAAAAAAAAAAGCAAACACAAAAAGAAAAAGGGCTGTAAGACAAATGTTTAAACTTTCTAATACTCTTTCCTCCAGAAGGACACAGATTCACACAATAGGTCAGTGCTTGATTCAGAGAATAGTGCTCATAGTCCAGAGCAAGAAACTTGATTTTAATTTTTTTTTAGCAGGACATGATGAGGTAGGTCTTTTGGATGTTTATCAGATATGATAATAGTAAGAGATAAAACTAACAAGTAAAAAATACTGTGAACAACAGACCCAGCAGTCTGAATTTTCATCTGGTTGCCTAAACTGAATGACAGACTTTTGCACCTGAGTTTTGCAGAGAAGGATAGCATTCAATCAAATACTTCTTGCCAGGCCTTGAGATCCAGCTTACTCTGTTGGGATTTGTAAAAAATAACTGAGATAGGAATCTCCTTTTGTATTTGGTGCTTCAGTATCTGACCAGGAGATGGGAGACCTGGGTCTCTAGTTCAAACAACTCCACAAAACCATGTTCTGTTTTCAAAGTTAGAACTCCTAGTATAGTTTCTTTTAAAAAATCACTTCTTTGATCTGTTTTGATTGGTTTTTAAAATACTGTTTTACCTTTGCTTTGTTTATATTTTTTGTAGAAATTTAAGTTCCTGTATCTGCTCATCTGTTGGTTTAACCCAATTCCTCTTAACTTCTTGGACTGCCTTAAAAGATTTTTCAAAAATAGCTGAAAAAGTCAGCAAAAAGGTATTTCCTTTCACATAAACATCCAGAAACACACAGAAATAGAAAGCTTGCAGTTTATTTCAGTTTTTAAGCAAAGCAAACTTTTAGGACAAGTTCACTCTACACTGTTCTTTCCTCATGAATTAATAGTTTCCAAAGTTGTGTGTATCTGCACAACTCAACAAACTTACAGTTCACCTGCATGCTCTCATATGATGGCAGAGTGCCTACATATTAGGAACATTAGGATACATATATCACTTTGAAAATACAGTGGATAGACATTTACATGTGTCCTTTTTGTGAAATATTTTTCCCATGCATAAGCCATAGGTGAGTTAGAATCTCTAATGCAAGGGTTTGAAGGAGAAAAAAACCCAAAACACCAGGCCCCCTATCAACAACAGCTATATATCCAGCACTTAGAAAACTGGCACAAATCAGTGCCAACAAGAACCATTTATAAATATGTCAAAAATTTGTATAAAAGATTAAATTAATGTGGGAAAGGTAATCTTTAATATTGCAAAGTCCTTTCAGTTTTTCCTGCCTATGTAGCAAATTCGGTGAAATTCTACAATCCATCAGCAGTGTATTGAGAGAAGGATCTATACAACTTCCCCAAGCCAAGAGGAAAAGAATAATAAAACATGAATAAAATTCTTCTGTTGAATGATTGTTTGAATTTTTCAGCTAAAAAAAAAAAATAAATGGAAGCACAATCCAGAAAGATTTCATTATTTACCAGATGAAAAAACACCAAACCAAACAACAGATGTGATCTTGAAGTGTGTCCTGTACTCATTCTTTACACGTTGTAGCAGAATGGAAATAAATTTGGGTCAGGTTATCCAATCTCTCCATTCATTTTGGTGGTACCAAACATGTAAGTTACAATATAGAACTAACACTTTTTCCTCCTTTTCTCAAACAAGTCTGGGTTTCTCTACACAGTAGTTGGTAAGGCTCCTAGAGCAGCCACTGCCATGCTGCAGTGCTGGCATACAAGACCCAGCCTGAAGGCAGCGAGCTGAGGACCAACTGCTGTGGAGCTGCAGCAGGCTGAGCTCAGTGCAGCAGCAAAGCAAATGAACACTCCGTTATCCATGTGCTGAGGGCACAGCTGGCCTGAACCCTTTGGTGTAAACCAACCTGGGCAAATCTCCACAATCAATCTCCAGTGATGTGGAGCAGATCAGGCTTCATATCACTTGCACTATTCTGGGTCTTGCAGCCCAGACAGCACCATTTCCTGTCCTGGGCTTGGAGCAGTGCTGGATGGAGAGGTTATCTACTCAGACAGACAATTTGCCATAGCTGAGAACCGTGCAGTTCTTTCACTGGACTGCTAGTTCTGCAGTTAATAAAGGCACACATAGGGAAACAGAGAAAGATTTGTAGAGGCCAAGCTCTAATGCAGTAGATTTAAACCAGACAAGTTACCAGCATCAAACAACAGGTTTCTGTGTACCTTTCCTTGCTACCCCCAGAAGATACGGTCTGTTCTTCTTCTGCTCCATTCATTCATCTGCTGCAATCAATACAACTCACTAAGCAAGCAAAAATAGAATTTTTTTTTTAATTGTAGGGAGAAGAAGACTTGAGGACAACTGCAGCAGGGAGCCATTAGACTGGCCCTGCTTTACAGCCTGCCTGCCCCCTTGGTGGCACTCTGACAAATGGGACTTTGGCATCAGGCTTCCCATCCCCAGGGTTTAACCTTACCCGCAAGTCAGCATTACCATTTGCTGCACAGCAAACAGAACCAGGAGACAGACTCAGGCCAAAAACAAGCCATCAAAACCAAATCAAAAATAAAGAGCCAGTATTTTTAGACCAGATTAGCTCAGCAGTCCAGTTCACCACTGTTTGCCCACACAATCCCACCAGCATAACAGAGGAGTAGCCCAAAGAACAAGCAAATGAAAGGGAAGGAGTGCTCTGCTGTTTAAGCCAGGCCACTTACCAAAAGAAATGCTCAAGCTATGGCCTCAGGTGTTATGTATATAAGTGTATAGAAATGAGCACTTCAGATAAAAAGTAATCCACCTCTGCCCAGAGGGACACCTTGCAACTCAGAACTCAAAGTTCTCTTCTATATTGTTTACAGCTATATTTTTATTTGTGGTCACTGCATTGTGCAAGTATAAATATTAGGAGGCAAGGAGCCACAAAACACCTCTCTCTAGATTCTGAAAGAGAGAGGGAATAAATAGCTAGCTACAAAAAAGGACCCTTCAGGGATACTATAGTGCTAAAATTAAAAACTGCAACACCACAGAAACCAGTCAATTCCAATTAAAAATTGGCCTCAGAAAAAAACCCCAAACAGTCAAGCTGCTGGAGCTTGAAGGCTTCATAACAAAGTTGTTCAAGGGATATTTTAGTAGTTGTCATGCATCTTAGTAGTTTCACTTAAGCTTCTTGCTCACCACTTTCTGATCCCAAGCTTACAGTGCAACTCCTTCATGCTCTGAAGTCTCACGTAAGGAAGTTCAAGTTCTGCCACTTTTTTCACCGCTGGGAAAAGAAAAAAACAACAGAGACGTTTGGTGAAATCTAATGAAACAGCTCAGCTACTTTCATGTATCAGTTATTGCTAGCTAGCAATGTGCTTTTAGGAAGAAAAACAATACAAATTCTAGGGTAAAGTAGTAACAAGCTAGTCATCTTCCTCACTTCCCTGAGTCTAAGCTTACAGAACAGTCTAAGCTCTACTATTTACAGAACGTCTTTATTCCCTGAGACTATGGTCTTAGCCTTCACTCGAAACACAGCTAAGCATGATAGATGTTACAGGACACATGGATGGAAACTTCCAGCACTGGCGCTTTTCTGGAACAGATCACCAGATGAGGTATATAAAATATCAAGGTACAGGAAGAAAAGCATGTCACTCTTCAGACATCACTAGTTTCCTGCTTACCGGAAAAAAAAAAAAAAAAAAGAGTCTAAAGGCCCAAATCTGTAAACATTTAATTCTAAGCTGATAGCATGATTCAACAGAACATTTAAACATACCTTTTTAAGCCTGTAAGTATCTAAACATCTTTTGCCAGTAGAATGTGGGCTATATTTGGACTTGATGTATTTGTGAGGATTATCAAAGATACATAGAAATGTAATCAACTGAAAAACTTTTCTCCTGTGTATCTGACCATATCACAATACAAGGCAAAAATAATTCCAGCTGGAACTGCTCTGGAAGATACATTTGATATGTAGTAACTGCCAACTGCATACTCAGAGATCTCTTTCACAGTAGAATGAAGAGGGCAAGGGAATAATAAATAAAATAGACACAGACTGTAAAATTCCTACCTCACTAAGTAAGCCTGAGTTCTTTAGTAAGTCCAGTAGTAACTAGACCTTCATTTTAAAGCATTCAGAAGAGCACTAACATCTCTATGCCAATGAAAAGACTGAAAAAAGTTAAATAACTGCAATGCCTAACTTTCTAACAGCAAAAACTGTTCACTGTCCTGATGTGGCCTGAGCCTATTCCAATCACAGGCCTGGATCCCACCTCATCCATGTACCCACCCACATGGGAAACAGGACATCAGCAGACCAATGGGGATGCAAAAGCCTCTTCACATTTTATGATCGTAAAGACTCAACCCTGATTTACAACTTGCTTAATAACAGTGTGGTCAAACTTCAGTCACTGGCAGTTAAGAAAAGAAACACATAATGATATAAAGGAAAGTAAGCTAGAGACATTGTTTATAAGCATAATGAGAGCTTCCTGTCCTGTTGTTAAACTCAGCATGTGATCTGTAAATTAAGAACTGCTTCGTGTAGGTATGGCCATCCAATTAAATGCCTACCTAGAATACAGACCCAATAGTTCCCATGCGGGAAAGTTGCTACGTGACTTGTAAACTCAAATGGATGATATTCATATGTGAGTGTTATCCCTACACCACCCTCTCCTGCCGTACTTTGTTCCCCACTACCAGACTTGCCAAGATGTAGGGGGAGAGAGCTTGAGGGAACTTATCAGAGCAGATGAGTCTTTTAATCTTAGCAGAATCATGCAAGCCTTGTTCAGATTTCAGATTCAGTCACTGCAGCCAACAACAACAAAAGTCCAAAGGAGGGCTAAGTTAAGCACCATGTAGAACTTACTAGAGAGAGCTTCATCATCACAACCTTGAAAGAAAAATAGGCTAAAATGTTTTATAAATTCTCTCAACAGACCCACCTCCCACAATGTAACCTTCAAAAACAAAGAAAGTCAGAAGCTTCACTATACATTAGCATAAATAAGGAAGCAATGTTCAATACCTATTAATGTAACTTAAGTGTTTTAAAACTTTTCCTTATGTTCAATTTAACTGCTCATTTAAAAATAAATATAACCACTCCCATATTCCAGCATGTGAATTTGTGATGAGTTTTGTAAGTTTCAAAGCAATGTAAAAATGTAATAAAATAGACTGTTTACTTCTGTTGTGCATTTATTCTCTAATGCAAGGCATCTGCCATGTCATTCCAGATATTTACTACTAAATCTTCAAATCCTGTTGTACAGTGAGCACTGTGTGCTCTGAGTTAACATTACTCATGAACATCACAAATACATATTTTTAAAGGATTTGTGCATTTTCCAGGCTGATGGAGCTCTCTCATTTTTCTAGGAAATATCTACACATCCTGCCCCTTTAGTGAAAACACCAATCTTGTAGGGTTTTCTGTGAAGGCTTCTGACAAGAGCAGACTTGAGCTCTGTTGAACTTTCATTATCAGTAGTGCATAAAGAGGAAAAACCTCTGGCTTGACATTTGGTTTGCTTTTAGTTTGCTGTGTCCTCTCTACATCTTCTCTGAAAGAGGGCAGAAGTAGCACCAACAGAAAATGCAGACAATATTTGCAGGACCAGATGCACAATGGGATAGTGGCAACAAAAAAATCAGGCAGAGGTGAGCCCACTAACCACTGAATCTGATTGGGATAGTTGTCTTTTTCTTTGGATTAGTTTCTGAAAAATCAAAGCATAAACTTAAACAGCCATAACCTAAAAGAATGCAGTATCATTGAAGCATTCCTAGATTCCACACTGACCATAATCTCCTGAGTTTGCTCAGGAAAGTGGTGTGGCAATTATAAGAAATCTCTTCAGTCCTGAGAATACTACTGTCATAGTTACTGTGGCAGATCATGCAGCCTCACGCTTTGGCCAGAGAGGATGGGCTTTCTTTGTCTGAGCATAAGGTGGAAGTGTCAGGTTTCTCTTCTCCCAAAGTGTGCCAATCCCAAAACACTTCAAACTCTGTGTCACAGTGATAGCATTGGAAATACATCTTCACAGTTCAGAAGGGTTTTCTCCAGCTGTATCAGTGGGTTCAAAAAGCAGACATGTTTTTGTGCATGGAAAAAAGTAGACATCAAGCTAAATATAGGTTGGAAAGAATTGTTTCCAGTTAAAATTAAAAAACACACTAGCAAGGTTTTCCTTATCCCTGTTAATATCAGGACTGTTACCAGAGAGGGCAGCAGACCATTAAAATCACTTGTCTCACCATCAATTCAGACACCAGATATGATGGGAAGAAAGTTTCATAAGTCCAAACACAAAAGACAGAAAAGTGACTATCACCTTTTATTCTGTCTGCCACTGTGCTGTCCTCACAAATTACTTCAAGAAACTAGCCACAGACTAATGTGTTATCCCTTGGTAGTGTAATACTAAGCATACCAGATGGCACTTCCAAGGAATGGCAAACACACATCTCAGATTTAGTAGGATTTTGACTGGTTTTATTGCTTAGATCAAAGCACAAACTGGTATATGCTGCCTGAACACCAGAATATTAGGGAGTGAGGGTTGTAAAACCTACCTCCATCACAAAATAACAGTGAATGTAGTAGCAATTTACAGTGACAAAAAGCTAAATAATTCCCAAAAGTCTTATTTCATCTTTAAGACCACAAGAGAAGAAATACAGTCTGCAGCATTTTAAGTGTCACTGCTTCTTTACAGTGTCACATAAACATTAAAAATATATAAAATTATTATACAAAGCAACATACAACACCACTGTCTGGCTTGGAAATTATCTTGATCCACTGCAAACTAACAAATTTATCAAGCACAAATTATTAATGTTTTTTAAAGTATATTAGAAAATTCTTTCCTTATTCAAGGCCCCTATAGAAGTTTCTTGTCCAAAAATGTCTCCTTACCTCTTTCACCCTATTAGCACCTACTTCTCTCTCCCCAAATCAGAATTCCTATCTCTCTGCCAGCCTCAAGGCTTTTTGCCTTTGGCACCTCCCACCTCCCAAGTCTCCTGTTGCGAGGTCTAAGGCTGACCCTGACACTTATGTTCCCCTGGAAGAACTGGTCCCAGCATCGCCTCATGTGGCACAAACCCCTTGCCAGAACAAAGCCAGCAAGGGGTCACCTTGTGTTACCCAGTTTATGGTTCCTATACACACATAATGTAAGTTCTGAGGCTGGACTAACACACATCAGCTCAATAGAGTACAGCAAATATGTGTTCAGCTCCCCTATACTTATGGCCAGTTGAGAACCACCTTCATAAACTCAGATTGCAAAGGCACAGCAGAAACACTTTTCTGTATGGTGAGAGGAAATTTCAGAATTGCATGACAAAGAGCAGCACCCAATGGACAGATGTATGCTTTGTTATTGCTGTTAGGATTTGGAAATGAGGGCAACCAAAGAAGCCTTGCTTGTGTACATGGAAATGTGCAAATACACAAAATAGACAGAGCCATTGCTGCTCCTCCTCTCCTGGCATAAGAAGAGAACTCCAGCTGAAAGTTTCAAATACAAACCAGCCAGTTGTGTAAACAGTATTTGGTTGCTACTAGTTTCAAATTGTAACTAGTAATTGTTTACTGTGTGTATTGCAACAGCTGTTACAGACATCCCAGAGCCAGTGCTAGAACTGCACCAACACTGTAAACAGTTCCACAGAAAACACCAAGGGACACAAAGCAAGTAAAGAGAAGCATGCAGAAAAAAATAATGCATCAGTTGAGCACTCAGTTTCAACAGCAGCTGCCAGCCAAGACATAAGTGAAGACCAGATCACTTCTGACTTCAGTATTCAAGAACTTTCACCCACACTATGCCAAACCAAAGGCAGCTTAATTATGAATGTGTCTCTATGTATTTTCTGATTCTATCATATGTGAAGGAAACCTGAACTTGACAGATAAATGCCATAGAAGCAGAAGTCATGTAACATTAAGAAGTTAATTGTGGACAATTCTAAGGACACAAAATCTCATATAAAAAACCAGCAGTGCCTCCCAGCCCTCTGGTACAATAAACTCCTAAAAGCCCACAGAAAATACTCTTGTATGTCTTCATATAGGAGAGGTTTATCCTTTCCTAATTGAAATTACATTAATTTTTGTCCACTTCTCACAAATGGAAACTTTCAACACAATTCTAGAAAGCTAATACCTGTAATATTCTTTCTGCAGTGTCTGATGTCTGGATATAAAGTCTAATATTGCTGCCATCAGCAAGGTAAACATCCAAAAAGGCTCTCTGGGTTTGGATCTTAAACATATCCTGTCAGTTAAAAATGCAACACTGTTTTACTGCTTCCCATATTGCTGAAATCCTTCTGAAGATGCTGATGCTCCATTCCCTATTTATTAAGGCAAAATAAACAATTGAGATTACCATTTAGTACACATAAAGTTACAAAAGCTACTATTAAAGCTTGCAGATGACAAAGAATAAATATGCAAAACAGCAAATGGGAAGATACCGAAGAATTGGATGAGAGTCTTTTTGGTGTTAAGTGCCACAGGCTATCTGCTGTCTCGGTGTTTGTAGGCATGGTTCAGTCTACTTCCTAGGGAATAGAGACTCTGTACCTACACCTGGAAAAATGTCTGGTGAGAGTAATGAGGCTGCAGTACTGAATAGACCAGAGCCACTGCTACAGGAATACTGTGCAGTGCCAGTGCCTAAGGTCCAAGCCGCTGCACAGTGAGAGGGCTGTAAAAAAGAAACCTGAAAGCGTTTAGATCATGAGAAAACGGGTCTCAAAAAAGTAACTTTGGAGAACTGTCTTATGCATAGACATAATAAAGGGGTGATTTGCAATCTGGAAAACTCAAGCACAGAAGCCAGATCCATTGGCTATCAGCTGATGATTGACAGAGATAGAGTAGAGGCAAAGCTCACATTTCTAACAGTGAGATAGTGCACAGGAGTGGGACATTCTCCGCTGGTTTTATATTAAGACTTTACATGTCCCTAAAAGACTTTCCTGAGCTCATATTTAGAAAGTGCCATGCCTTGCTCTGCATGAGAAGTCAGTTACTCATTTCAGGAAGATAAGGACTAGTTTGAGAACACCCTTGGGATTCCATCTGGATCAGGTGGCAGAAACTCATCACTGCAGCTCCTCCTCCTGTTGACTGTCCTGTATCAGAAGACAGCAGTAGTCCTTCTGCCATTGGTGTTAATTGAGAAGAAGTACTTCCCTTGACAATCACAGCAGAGGAAAATGCTGGAATTGTGCATAGCTGCATGCAACATTAAATTTTAGTTTCTTGTATCCACCCTTGCTAGCCTGGCAGAAAATATGGGAGGGTTCCTGGGAATCCTTAGGTTTCAAGTACTCTTGGCATTTTTCTGCAGAGTCTTCATGATGTCTGTATACAGGACCATCTCCCATCTCCTGCAAGGTCAGCAAGAGCAGGGTGACAGAGCTGACATTGATGCTGTGTGCTCTATTACCCCTCTTTGAGTACCCTGGATGCAACATCCTAGGATGCATGACTTCAATTAACTGACTCAGTTCAGATTGGTAACTTATTTTTTTCAGTCAGAAAGACCATATGAGTACAAACAACAAGTGTTGATTTGGGGGTTTTTCCCAACAAGAATTGAAAATTAAGAACTTGTTATAAAAGTTTGTAGAATGATATGTGGGGAAAAAGTTGAGGAAAGCCAAACTTAAGCAATCTATCTTATTTAAACAGACTTCTCACAGATTTTCCTGACACTCAGTATTTCACCTGTCTGCATACCCACACACCTGTTTGCATGTATTAAGGAATTAAAAAAACCCTTCTCCAGGCATTGAGTCCTTCTAGGGATTTAATCTTTATTCCCAAATCTATTTACTTCTTATCCAAGAGACAGCTCTAGTTGTTCCTTTTAAGTAAAATAAGCATTACTTTGCTTCTGTGAAGATACAAAAGCCCCTCTTGTCTCTTACACAGAGGATCATCTGCTGTGCTTTCTTGACTTTACAATTTTCCTCACATGAGAAGGAGCAGACGCTTCCTCACAAATACCTTTGGTGTATGTACTTTAGTATGAAACATTTCACGCGTGATAAGAATACATGTGAAGCGTGGAACAAACATGGGATGCAAACATCAGCATGAGATAAAGACCCACCCCTCATTACCGTCTCTCAATGAGGAGCAAGCAGGTCACTACAGAGCCAGTTTATTACCTGGGGCTCAGCAGTGCTGGAGGATTAAAAAGGCTCAAGTACCAGAGCAAGTGCTTCTGGGTGTGTGCTGTTCATGATGAAACCTCTACGGGGGAAAATACACGGAGGACTTTATGCATCGACTTTTCCCAGATCCTCACTGCCACGCTGCAGCTTTTACAGAGCACCTCATCCACCGTGGCAGCCCAGGGCTGGGAACACAGAGGTCGTGTTACCCTTCTGCCACTCCAAGGAGTCTCATTTGGCAGCACACATCCCTCCTTGCCACATTCCTACTCAGCAATCATGAGAGGAAAAAAGACAAGCATGATTCAAGGTTCCAAGCTACTTCCAAGCACTTGAGTTCTCCAACTTGAGTTCTCCAAGAACACTGTGAAACATATTAGTAGGCAGATTAGTTTGAGGATCTTCAAGAAAGGATGTTAGAGGAAATAAAATCTCAGTTCCATCTAGAATAGTCACATTAAGTATGACTGTTTAATACTTAAACCAGTGGTTTCCGTAGTTGTGTTTTTTAAATTGTGTTGTTATTTGATTCTACTGAACTACAAGCACAGCTTCACATCATGGCACTGGGGACAAATTCACTACTTATCTCCAACTTTTTATTACTGTTATTTTTAAAAGGGCATGTAGTAGTAGAACAAGGGAGAATGGATTTAAACTGAGGGTGGGTTTAGATTAGATATTAGGCCGAAAGTCTTTACTGTGAGGGTGTTGAGACACTGGAACAAGTTGCCCAGAGAAATGGTGGATGCCCCATCATTCCTGGAAGTGTTTAAGAACAAGGTGGGCAGGGCTCTCAGCAACCTGGTCTAGTGGAAATGTCCTTGCCCACGGCAGGGGGATTGGAACTAGGTGATCTTTAAGGTCCCTTCCAACCCAAACCATCCTGTAATTCTGTGATTGCCTTATGACAATAGCAAGGTTATGACACAGCAAACTGAAAATAAGAATGATCTTAAACAGTTGCGTTTGGGTATTCCCCTCCCCTCCTTCCTTTTATCACCTGCCTTTAATCCAGAAAGCAGAACTCTCCATGCCAGAAACTCCACATGTTGTTCAGCATTACAAATATTTGTGTTTAGCCTCTTATCAGTGAAGTATTGTTGAGACCAAAGAAAATTACTTACATAAAACAAAAGGAGGAAACAGTGCAGTCTGTAAGGCAGGAGAAGACAGTGTTAAGCGAAGAAATACAGACATGCCCCTAAAATAACACAATAGAATCCAGCATAAGTTTAATACAAATACAATAGAAAAAACATTTACCAGTGTTAGCAATGATCCATTCAGTAAGTGCATATGGCAATCCTAACCACTTCCAAAATGGATGGAAATTTCTTTTTAAATAAATTTGCAGTAAAAGCTCAGATTTTGTCCCTAGCAACTATTTCAGTTTTGGAAAGAGCACTAGAGTCTTATCTACTCAAAACAGGCATCAACATAAAGACACTTTGTGTTTTGGAAACAGTAGAACTATTCATGTTTATTACACTTTTCCTCCTGTTTGCATCTCCCCTTAACAGTGTTACTATTACCTGTAGCAACATCTGAAACATCTAGAACTGCTGTCTACTACCCACTAGTCTTTCCAGTAGCTTGAAGCACAGCTCAATTGTAAACATAGGAATACAAAATAATACAGAGCTGGTAAGGCATTTTCTTTGGGTTTTGGTTTTGATGAAAGAAAGAAAAGTTTTCATAAAGAGAAAAAACCAGAAACAATAAACCAACAAAAATTGAAACAAACAGAAATATGTCAAAAATATATGTTATATAACAAGAAAGGTATCTAGAAATCTTTTTATCCCCCCCCCCATTTTTCCTTTAGAGAACTTAAAGTGATTTTTTTTAAACAGGAATCAATGAACCTGAATCCTCAGCCAGCTCTCAGCTCAGCTAAGAAGCAAGGATATATTGCAAGGATATGTTGCTCAGCTAAGAAGCAAGGACCATAAAAGGAGAAAGGATAAGAATGAGGTCCTTATTACAATACATTTGAAAAGAAGAGCAGGTCAGGAGACTGAACTGTATCTTAACATTGAAACAAAAATAAAACAGACATCCTTGAATTAAAATTCTTCAGAGTTTTCTATGCCAGAAACCTTCCCCCTTGACCAGTACACAATACAAGTCTGAAAGTGTAGGAACTTCCCATATCAAATTCAGATGAAATTCAGTTCTATGTCCAGCTGCACTTTTGAAATAGGGCTTAAATAAATAAGAAACACAACCTAGTTTGATATGAACAAATAACATTTTTAGAGCAGTGCTGAAATCTTAGATACTCAGTCTTCTGTTTGTGTACATACACATCCAAACACATTTGTGAGTTACTGAGTGAGAAGAGAGGAATGTTCCAAACGTGCATTCCTCCATTGCTTGCACAAATGGTGTGTTGCAAGGTCAGGGGAGCAGAGATTGCATGATCAGAGACAGGAGCTCTAGCCAAGAAAATGCAGTCTGTGATCAGACCAGCTTTGATTCTGATTACACTTGCAGATTTCTGGGTCACATTTTACTAACATTTCCAATACCATACACACCACAACTCTCTTATGGTATTCAATCCTTGGCTTCATGCTTGCTTTTCAGAAAGAAAGCCACCTTATATCAGCATCCATTGGTGAAGAACCACATAAGAATGCTATTTTTTGCCTGTTAACAGGCTCTGCTCTGTTCTGTTTGCTCAAGTACTCAAACTTTTCATCTGTCCTTTCATCAATACCTGAATCCTCCTCATATTAGAGGTTCAACACAAGACTGCTGTTCAATACAAGACTGGAAAAGGTCAGCCTCCTAGATTCCCAGCTCCAAACCTCTGCTGCTTCAACAAAACATGTGTCAATTCTATTCATAAGTGCATAATGACTGGCTGTCCTCACAGCTGCATCCTGAATGCACTGCGTTATTGTGTGGATGCCCAACACAGGCAGACCATAATCTCAGCTTACATTCAAGGATACAGATGAGTTGCATGAAAATGAGCCTGATAGGGATATAGGTAGCTGCTCATAGTGTCTTTCCCCTGATGAAAAAGGAGAAGACACAACACAGTCACAAGGTCTCCCCTTGTTAGTGGCTTCTTGCAAGAACCACAGTGTTTGTCTTTAGGAGCTGGAGGTAGTAAGGGATATACTGAATCAGCCCCTCCAGCTTGGCCATTGTTCAAGTTTGCCGAGTCTGAAAGAGTGAAAGGGCAGGGGTGTTAGGGGTTAGGTCATTCAACTCTGTGTTCAACTCTACTACATGATAGTGTTGGTAAATACTTTAGCAATGTTTGTTTTGAGCAAAACATCCATTCTGTCAAGCTGTCTCCCATTGCGTTGGGTATCCTGCTGTCCCTTGACAGCTCCTCCCATGAGATAAGTTACTGGGGCAACAGCCAGAGTGTGCCTGCTGTAACCTCTGCAGCAGGAAAAGGTGGTGCCAGGCAAAAGCAGGCACCTGGAAAGCTGGGTTAGCCTGCATGGGCTTGTTCCAAACTTGGAAAGTTGGCCCTGTTAGAAGGGGTTGGGAGATGCAGCTGTTTGGTGTGATGCTGAGTGCAGACACACATGAGTCATGTTCAGTACTGTCAAGCAGCTGCAGTAAAGCCATGGTCCCTGCACAGCACTCCCACTCCAGCACACACCTCACAACCCCATTCAGAAGAAACACAGGACAAGGACCAAAAAAAAAAAAAAAATCTTAAATTAATTTTGACTTTTCCTTTTGCTTGTTGTATTTTAGTCAGTGACACATACAAATCCCTTCACATAGAAGCTTAAATACTGCTGTTTAAGGCAAACCAAGAAAATTAAGTATTAACCTCCCCTGAAGTCAGTATTACCTTCTCTGTCATAATGAAAGATAGACATGAAGGTGAAAAAAAGTCAACAAATAGAATTTTTAGGGAAAAAGTACCCCAACCCTAGCAAGCTCATTCACCTCTGGTTTCCCATCTTTTCATTCTATTATAAATTAAGGTTTCTCTTATAAAAGCTGCACTGGGTTGACCTGCAGACACATCTATGCTCAATAGATTGCTGTGCTGGCAGAAAAGTGACTGCTTCCCATTCATCAGCACCGGCACTCTGCCTCTTCTCCCATATCAGCTGCCAGGCTGCTTGCACAGGTGTGTGCTAACTTGTTTCAAATTGCCAAGACTGACTACTCAAGGCCAGTCCATACCATTGCCAGAAAAGGAACACATTTTTCATATTTTTATAATGATTTTTTTGTTCACTAGTCATCCTTCTTGCAATATGAGATGAGCAAGTTTGGGGTAATGCTTGGTTTTAACACTAAGTATCAGTAACACAGAAACATTCACTGTTTTCTCTCCAGAGAAACATAGGACACCAAGTGCTGCCTGCACATCTTAAGCAATGGGGAAGAAAAGAACAGCACAGAGGTGCTTCAAGAATTAATTTGATTCTGTGTTTTTCAATGCTGTTGAAGAAATTTTGTCACTCTGCCATAAAACACCTCTTAAGTCACAGTATGCTAATAAATACTAGAGCATATACAACAAGAGCAGTTTGCTGGGTGAGATTCTTTAACAGCCAAAATTAATATTTAGTCAACTATCAGTTGCACCAATAAAAGGCACTGTGCACAGGTAATGACAATTAATGCACTTTTATCTTTCACAGAGTTATTTCATCTCTAGTTGGAGATTGTTCTTTACCATAATGAAAGAACACACAAAGCTGTACTGCTAATTGTATTATGAAGCAGCATTTATGTAAGCACAACCATTTTAAGTTTAAATTGTAATAAAATAAAGCGGTAGAGCTACTGTCTTTGCCAACCAGGAAGCCTAAACATAGCTTATTAAAATCCCTTGTGGAACAGAAATCTGGGTTCATTTTATGTCTTGAGAAGGTACTCACCTGGCACCAACATTTAAGGAATAACTCTGTGCCTATCTTGACCTCTACAAAATGACTGACTGCTTTTGGTAGCACACTCATCATGTGCCTTTATAAGCATACACAAGGTACATAACCTGTAAAATTAGTACTGCACATGCACTTATCAAGTCACTCCTCCTTGCCAAAAGGGCCTGATATAGAGAAAAAAACTAATATATATTATTTCTGCTGGTGTGTTAAGAAACATCCACAATGTTGTCATGTCAAAAGACATCTTTAAACCCTGCAAACTGATAGTCTGAAGAATTATTTCCTGCCAGAACTTAGTAGAAGAAAAGTCAATTGGCAGTGTTTGACAACATATTGCAGGCATTCCTGATGGATTTAACTTTCTTTAGCAGCCCTGTTATCAGTCTCATCAAGACTAATTAAGACTCAGCACTAATTACTAGGAGTCATCTGTAGGGCTATAGCAGGCATTGGATGCGAACTAAACAGACTGCTTCTCACAACACAAATCAGAAGTCATTCAATGTCTTTAGCACTCCAGGAGGTCTGAATTTAAGAGACTGTAAGTAAACAGTATCTTTTTATTTACAAAGTGTGCAGGAAAAACCTTTCTAGAATTTGTTAGGAATACTTATTAATACCATTTTCTATAGCCCTCCTGAACTCCCCTTAAGTACCCTAGTCACACATTGCAAGTGAAGAGCTCTTCAGAAACAAACCTCTTATTTAGTCCTTTAAAACACGACCACTTCCCAGAGCAGTTCACTTCAAGCAAGGCTACCAGAGCACACTAAGCACTTCCCAGAAAACCAAAACAGCATCTCCTCCCTAAGAATGCTGTGAAGTCATACTGCACCCACCTGGTCCAAAACACCACTATTCTCATTAGAACCACTGCAATGTGAAAGGAGGAATGGAAAAGGGATGTACAGCAACTTGCAATGGTCAGACACAAGCACAAGTTATCAAGGTTCCAAGCCTGCCAAAGAGAGATCACACATCATGGACCGCATTTAAATGGATTTGAAAAGTCATCTAGGCTACAACAACCCAAATATATGCCAGATTCTGCCCATCACTACAACTGCAAGATTAGAGAACACGACATTTTCCCAGCAGTCATCAATACACTCATCAGTGCAAACCACTGACACTATCAAAAAGCATTTACAATTGCAAAATCGAAGAATGTGTGTAATCCTTCTATTGAGTGCTCACAAAGACTTCCCTGTGAACTGTTTAGAGGCAAAAGATTCATCAGATATGCCACAGAATATAAAAACAAAGCATGCAGTTCTTTCCATGTGAGAAACAAGTTTGTACATGGAGAAAAAAACAATAGTAATATTATTATTATTGCCACCCAGGCTTCAGAGAGAACTATCTGTCATTGGAACTCCCTGCTTTACGAGGCAGACTGATACACTAAGAACACAAGGAAAGGAAAATAGCAAAGGAAGTCTTGAACCTGGGAGGTAGGATAATATTTCAACTCTTTCATATAACAAGCTATCTGGCTGAAAAATTCAAAACTTACTTGCTGTAGCTTTCAAAAATAGTTATGAAGACATCACTATTTGTAATATTTGAATCCAAAGTAACTGAAAAGCAAGTGGAAAATGGGGAGAGGGGAAACCAAATGTAGCCAACAGATGAAAAACAAGTCCAGTGTCTTAAAACATGACTGTGGACTAAACAGTCAGTGTTACTTTACTCATCCTTTGATTTCTGCCCAACTGCCTTTATCAGTCAGTGAAATTACTGAAGCTATGAGCAGGGCAAAATACATGGAATGCTGCTCTTCTCCCAAAGCAAGACCTCAGTTAGGTTCTTGGCCATGTAACTCCATGGTCACTCAAGGTTGGTAACTTTAAAAGAAATGAATACTCAAGTGAAGAAAAAAAAAAAAAGAGAATAACCACTAAGTAAAACTTTAAAGACCAACCCCGAGTTTCTGTTTTGTTTTTGTCTTAGCACAAAATATCTGAGGCCAGAGGCTACAAAACCTCTTTAAGCTCATTCCCCTACACACCTGTCCTTTCAGGTAGTTGAAATTAATTTTTCTTTTTTTCTTGGCTTATATAAAACTCACAAGACTCATTCTAGGGATCCTGCAGATCTGCCCTACAACACAGCACATTGCACTTGGATTTAATTTTTCTACAAATTCTTCCTATGATTCTCACAAGTCTTCTTGGAAACTCTTGAAAGGAGGAGGTCCATGTTATGCTTCTACCTGCCCAAGTGCCTGTCTTTTTTGCCTCTGTCTTCTGGCTGCTGGGTCTCACATCAGCTCTGGCAGTTGTGGAGCAGCTGGGGGGGGGTGGCTGCACTCATTGATCCAGAGGGACAGAGAATAGACAGACTACAGGCTGTTCAGTGTGAAACTGCACTCTTACATTTTGGGAAACCTGTAGGAAGGCAGCTGCTTCAGAAATTAGAGAAATACGCTACCCTGATGTTCTAAACCTGGTGAATCAATAGCCAGGACAGGGCTGCCATGTTTAGCCCCAGCATTTCAGATACATCCTGACTCATCTCAGTAAGGAAGGTAGAGCACCCTGCAGTCACAATTGTAGACATATCTTTGAAGGTTTAAGCCCTACCTATGAAAGTTAATCAGGTTGTTATAGCCAGGCTTACCATTCTGAAGAGACTGCTTCAGCTGCAACTGCCTCTCTCTCATATGCCATTGGTTTGGTCATTATCAGGTAGAACTTTGGATAGAAAGCTGGCACAGCACTCCCAAAATGCTCCTCAGCTGCAAAACAGACAAAGGAAAGCTAAACAAAAATGAGGAAGTATTCACAGTTGCCAAGGAGCTCTCTGTGCTCTCTTGTTTTGACAGCAAGACATGATGTCCTGCAAAAAGGCACAGGACACCCACCTAGAACCTCCCTGATGGACCTCAAGGCCCATAGCAAGGGTAGAGCCTTTTTCAGGGCAGCCACCAGAAGACAGCCCAAGTGAGCAGCCTCTTTTGATGTGGGGTCCCCATTTTATACAATCTTACCATTTCTGAACTCCTGCTCCAAGCCACAAAAGTTAATATTATATTAACCTTATTCAGCTAGGTCTTATACACGAACAAATTCCAATTACAGATGTCTTCCCTTTCCAGTATGTCCATACAGGATTTCTTTGTCCTCTACCAACAGAACTATTTTTTAATGAGCTGGTAACTTCTGTCCTCGACTTGTGCTAGTTCAGAGGCTTTTACTCTTTTTTCTGTGAGAGGTGATAAAAGTTATTGGATCATCTAATATTGCAAAGGGAAGAAAAGACACAAAGCCCAACCAAACCAAACCAACCAAACAACAAAATACCAAAACCCACTCCAAAAATCTTTAATGAACACAAATTATCTGAAAGATTGTTCTTCCAGCTATTACAGTTGGCTAATATGGGCATAGATATGGGAAATGGTTTTGTAGAGAATTCTCAAAGCCTGACAGAAGGCTCACATAGTCTTGTGCATCTGTATGCAAACCTTGAGATAAAGTATGCTGACTTAGAAAGACCATGGAATAGGACAGACATTGTTGAGAGAGAAATTGAACTAGAAACAAGTTTCAAATGATGACCTTGCAAATAGACTAGATATTTTGGACAAATAGAACTATGAAAGATGTATTGTAGTGAAACCCACGTGGGGTATTTTAATAGATAATTGGTTTAGAAGCATTAGCAGCATTGTGTGGCAAAAGTTGATAGGCCAAAAAACGTTTAAAATGTATTGCAATTAGGAAATAGTTTGGCTTCTGATTTTGATGGCATGAATCAGTACATCTGTACTGTCTCATCCTTCTCATGAGACTGAAAATGGAGTAAAAGTCTTTAAAACGCCTCTCAGGAGCCCCATCTCTGGGTCAGAAAAAGGGTTTTTCTGACAAATTGCAACAAATTTCTGACAAATTCTGACAAATCCCTACGTCATCTATAAGCAGACCTGGAAGTCCTAGAAAACCACAAATACACTATTTTACAATTGACCTAAGATGGCTCCAATAGGTTTGGATGGTATTTGTTCACTTGAAAGTATAAAAATTCTCTACTATAGGCAAACACTCTCAAGCGAAGGATAAGCTACATTTACTTTCTCAAAATGTGCATTACTAAACACAGTGAAATACAACAAGTTTTCCTGGAAATATTTTTTAACCCAAATCAAAACAATGTGTCATCTGATCAGTAAAATGAGACTCCCTACAGAATGCTGAGACATTACTACTAATTAAATTTATGCACCAGTATTCAATGCAGCAATTAGTGTCATTAAATCATGTGAAAGATGACATTTTCCCCTCTGGCCCTTGCTGCCTAAGTCTTTCACATGACTCCAGCAACTGAAGTATGAAGGGAAAAAAATTTATTACTGCAAGAATTAGCAATACCTTTCCTTTTTGTTAGCTAAAACCAGGAGTGAAGCATAGAATCACAAGTCCATTTTTCCTATGCTGGCAACACACCAGCATTTCCAAGGTCTTGATTTTTAGATATGATGTGTGAATTGCTGAGACACACAGCATAAAAGAGTTAGATAATACGACATGCCTTGGTTTAATGTAAAGCTAACTGCAATAGTGAGTGTAGAGTGGTTTTTATCTTCAAAGCCCTTCACAAACATGATTTTCCTCCAGGGAAAACTTATCTCTGGTCTACAGGCAGGCAAACTGAGGAGATAGAGCAAGAAAATTTGCCAGGAGTCTGACAACCAGGTGGTCCTCCCTCTTCCCTCTGTGTTCAGGCCATGCCTCACCTACAGAAAGTGGTGCCATCTGTTATCATCACTTCACACAAACCGAGACTCTGGCCTACTTTAAAAAATAATTAATTAATCTCAGTGCCGGCTGCTGGGTAAGTTTTTTGAAATGCAATCTTGTGTCCTCAGGATCTGGGCTACAGAGAAGAGAAACTTCTTGCAACCAATTAATTTTTTTCACATCCCAAAGAATTAAAGGAAAATGCCCATAAACTTTAAGTGTGTATTTGTGTATGGTGCTGAAAACCCAGATAGGATGTTCCAGCCTGGTGGAGGAGGTACTTAGTCTTCGTCCAAGATTTCCACCTAAAATAGATAGAATAGCTTCCCCAAATATGACAATGTTAAGCTCTAAAAGTTATTATCTTCAAAAAGAGGAGTAAAGACACAGGCCATAGTTGGTAGTGTTCCTTTTTCATCTTTCTGCAATGAACATTCTCTTCCTCAGTAGGAGATATCACAGTTTTAAAGTGTAGTTGACCAAGACTAACTATCTCCTACTTAGTCTAGTCCCGAATGTTTGGCTTTTGGTATTAGTCGTGCCTATGCTGTCTAGACCTGCTGTTTCACCCAGGGCCATGCTGGAGATGTGCAGATCTCAAAGCCAGACAAAATAACAGAAACTAAACTGTTAAGCAGCTGCAAAACTGAAAAGCCAAATGCAAACATCACAACATCACAAAGCAGAAACCAGGAAGGGCCTGGATCTTCAGCAACTGTTTGACTTCAAGGAAATCCAGTGACATTTTTAAAGCACAAACCATTGTCCAGATGGTCTCGATCCCACTCTAGAATCTTCTGTAATTTAGTCTTGCAAGAGAGCCTTACCTCTCCATAAGCAGAATAAATCCCCAGAGCTCTATTAGGGTTCTTCTGGTCAGTGTGAAATCCCCAGAGAACTCTCAGGAGAAAACCTGACTACAACACAGAGCACTGCCTGGCTGTCCTTTAGTAAATCTAGGGCCAAAGCTTAGACCCTTCAAATACATGTCCATCTGCCATTGGCACTCCAGCTGAAGGTGTTCACAGTCATTTGCAGAGAATGGCTGCACAAATCTCAGTTCAGCAAGTGCAAAGAGCCCAACATGTGTGGGATTCATCCCAAGCAAAGAGAGACTGTTCCTTCAGCTCTCCTTCCTACTGCTAATACTTAATAAAATACCAAGACAGAAGAGGAAAAGAAAACTGGATTGCTAGAGCAATCAAATGCTCTAGCTCCTAAAAGAAGAGGTGAAGGGGAAGACACAGAGCCACCTCTGGATTCTGATAGAAGCCCAGTCTCCAAGAGGAAGGTTAAGGCTGTAAATCCTCATTCCAAGACAAGCACCTTCTGTCAATCCACAGCCAAGTGCCTATGCAAGAGGAGGAGAGCTGAAGTTGCACCACTCTCCTCAGCATTTCTGCCAGCCCTACCTCTGCAACTCACTTTAAGCAAGACCTCTTTTAATATATCATTACTGGTTGATCACACTTCCCTCTATATGATTTTCCTTGTGTCCTCAGCTTAAAGATGAGAAATCCCTTAGGAGGTGAGGCACCAAGGGCTAAGTTGCTTGCAGCCAGTATATCTGCACCTCCCCATTCAACGTGTCCAAACCATTGTGTGCTCCATCACCACACAGCGCGTCTGAACAGCTGCTCCCTTCAGACTGTCCTTTTTAAGAGAACAACAGCAAGGAAGCAGAGTCTGGGGGTGTCAAACAACAGAAGCACTCTCAGACTAAAAAGTGATGGGAAGAGGGAAGATGAAAAGGGGAAGAAAAGGCACAGTGTCACAAACAAGAATTATGTGCCCTTTGCAACACAAGTCAGGAGAGGAACCTGTAGAGGTGGAATAGAAGAGCTTTGAAAATTGCTACCCTGAAGGGGACACAATTCGTTCAGCAGCTCATCCAACAGATGCCAGAGATAGACCCTCCAGAGTAGTATTCAAGAAATACTCTCAAATATAGCAATGCAGAAATCTGTCCATGAGGGAAGTTTATTTCTAATTTACATTTTTTGCATGACAGAATTGTTGCATCTATGGGACACTGTGGTCATGATATGTGATCTGGTCACATGTGGTGAAAATTACTTTATCCTGGAGTGAGACTTCTTATACATGTGCATTTTTCTACATTAACAAAATAAGCAGAACATGATACTATAATTATAGACAAGCAACATCACAGAAGAATAGGGAAGACAATTAAGAGACAGCAGTGTAGTTGTAGACTTCAAGACCAAGTGCAGGAGCTACCAACAGCAGGAATGAAGGAATTGAAAACAAAAATCAGGTAACAAGTTCTAAAGACCCGCAGGAGGCAAATTCTCAGTTACCAGGGATGCAGAGAAGGGAACAATTTTGCCGAGAGCACTAATGATGTTTAAACCTGTTGAGCAAGAAACAGTAGGCCTTTTAAAAATGGAAGCAAATGCATAAGCTGATTTATTAGTTCAGATAAGTTATCCAAAATGCTCCATTAACCAAAGCAAAATATTACTGTGAGAAGTCCCACAGGGAACAGAATTGCAAAGCTGTGACTCCAACACCTCAGCAAACATTGCTTCTCATGGCAGACCTGCTGTGACTCATCTATCCTTGAGCTGTACTTCTCCAACTGTTTGTGCTGTCACACAGAGTTGAGAGAGATGGATTGATACCCATCCAGGTTTGCTGGCTTAAAAACTGCTTCAGAGTGCTCCTATCACTGCAACTGAGAGCACAACAAGGAAGTTGCCAAGAGAAGCACCTACCTGACCCACCAGCATAAGTGTTCATCAAAAAGGGCCCTAAAATAGGGCTGATGAGGTAAAATTATGCTGCTCAGAAAGGATAACAGTGTGCACTCAGACTTACAGAAAAGCCAGAAGAGATTTTGCTTGGAGCCAAGGACTAGCAAAGGCCAGCCAGAGAGCAAAGAGAAGACTAGTAAAGACAAGGCTGACAGACACTGCTTTCACAGAAAAGCTCAGCATCACATACTCCACTTTCCTAAGAAATCCAGAGGAAGGACAGAGGGCAAAAGGACAGAGCCGACTCAACAAGGAACAAAACAAAAGTAGCAGATTCACCCTGAAATAATCCACATCTGTTGCCTGGGGCCATACATTATTCTCTGAGGCTCACTATTCCTTGGAACACTTCAAACCTATGTTCCAGCTGTTTTGTAACTCTGTGTGGAAAGGGTCACTCCTGAGTTATCAACTTAGGCAATTCAAGATCCAACAATCGATTAACCCCCTGGCTTGTCAAAAAAAAATTTTAAAAAAAATCTTGCAATCGACTCTGCAATTTCCCTGGACTGACCTCCATAAACTTTCTAGAGCTGTTCATGGGATTAACGACCAAAATTGAGCAGCTGCATTTCTCTCCCAGAGGCCAAGGAAAAGAGACACTTGGAGCCAACAGCTGCTGCTGCTTGGCCAATGTTTCCCATTTAGCCGGCTTACTATACCCTTCTGCCACAAGCCTTGGCTTTTTTTTTTTTTTTTATTTGCATCTCAGTCGCTGCTGGATTTCACCCTGCAAACGTGTGCTCCACAAGCAGCGCTCTGCCCCTCGGACAGGACGGCATCAGGAGAGCCAGGCGGGTGTGAGGGCCAGGCGGGGGCAGCGCTGGGGCGGCACCGGGCGCACCCTCACCCGCTCGGAGCGGCGGAGCAGCAGCCCCTTCGAGCACGCAGGGCCCGGTGGAGCCCGGCAGCAGCACCGCGCCCTCAGACACGGCCCTCACACCGCACCCTCAGACCGGGCCCGCGGGGTGACACTGGCACTGAAGAGCGGGGCCGGGCAGGGCAAGAGTTCAGAACAGCTCGAGGAAGGAGCCTACGAAGTGGTAATTTATCATGAAGTGAGTAATTCACTATTTCTCAAGGAACATGAACTAGCAACCATCTGGCAAAAAGGGTACACAGCAGGTTTATAAGAAAACTTGATCCGTTTTTTGCAAAATGCCTTGCTGGAGTTGAAGTGTAGTTAAAATGGTACATCCATCTTTGGCCTGGGATTTTCGTTTATCTCTAATTCTGATACAATAAGGGTGATTTGTTCTTGCTGTTTTTCACAGCTTCCTTTCGGGTGTTTCTGGTACCGTTGAGGGAAAGGCACTGCAGGACGGTGTCTTCTCATGTGAAAGTCCCTATAGACTTATACAAGCAGCACTGCTGGAGACGTGGAATGAGCTTGTTAACAGGGAAATGATGCCACTGCAACACCTGCCCTGCAACTGAGGGCCTGATGTGAGCATGTCATGCTGGCCTCACCAAAAGGCTCTTTCTCACAGGAAGATTGCTTTGTGAAGGCTGTGATTGACTGGATGACCTAGGGAAAACCCCTCCCCAGTTAAATAAAGCTTATGCATATTTTTCAAGGAACAGGATTAACTGCAGGCATTGTGAATGAAATGGAGTAAGTAAAATAAAATTGTACCATGTGTTTGATAGTTTGATTTGATTTTATTTTTCCTCTGTGCAGCCAAATGTAACAAGTCTGGTGACTTCAGGAGCACCCCACTCCAACAACCCTCTTAGAAAGCCAACTTTGTAGCCTTGGTGTCACAGTTGCTCTGGTGTACCTGGGAGATGAGGCTCCCTGCATCCTGAGGAGCTTTGAAAGAGCTTTTCTTCCACTCCTGAGCAAGGGTGCTGTGTGCATCTTTGCTTGTATCTCAAGACATTTTGCCAATCCATATCTCCACTTTTGTAACCTGGGAGGTTAAGCATGTGCAAAATGAGCTTAATGGAAAAATGTGAGGTATAGGAAGACAGAGGAAAGGTCTATGCTCCAGGTCACAGGATTTTTTCGCTGTTGTCATTCTAGGTTGCTGGTCTCTCCTCATCTGCCTAAATCTGGTTCCTGAAAACTATAGAAGGGGAAACAGAGCTAGTTTTGGTGGTGTCCTGGTTGCAGGGTGGGGACATGGTGTGGCTCTTTTGCTGATATACATCCTCTACATGTCACTGCTGGGGACATGGGTTTGGGGGAAGCAAAGGTGAATGCATCACTGAAACTGCAGGAAAAACAGGAACTCTCCAACATCTTTTCAGTGTTAGAGAATTAGCATTATGTTATTCTGGCCTGGATGTGCAATAGAAATCATTTCATCCACACATACCTGGGTTCTGCACTGAAAATTACTCCATCACACATAAGTTCTCTATCTGACTTTCCACGTATTTATACATAAAAACCTAAAGAAATTCTCATTCATTGGTCCTAAATGACACAATTCTTAGCACTCAATCTCCTATTGGTCATTGTTCCCTTTGCCTTTGATGCTAGTAGAATAATGGTCCTCATCCTGTGATCCTCTTATCAGTCTTTTCCCAGACCAGGTGCCTCCGACCACATCACAGGGTGATGTTTGTTAATATTTATCCCCTGTGTATCTTGTGGCTACTCCCAAACTGTAGATGTTAAGCTCACCAGGCCTCACCTCACCCAGCATTGGTCAACAGAATCTTTTGAAGGGAAACTTAAATTCTCCTTTTCCTGGGGCAAAGGTGAACAATCCCCTGACTAAGGTTACATTAAAAAAAAAAAATTAAAGTTGTATCATTTCCACTAAGTGCACCATTTTTGCCTCCCTCTCCCCAGTGGGAAGGCCGCTGGCATCAGCCCTGAGGGCCCTGTCTTCTGCCATTGCTGTCCATCCCCTCCTTTTTTCTCTGAGACACAGCTACAGGACATGCTGCTAAAGAAAAAGCATGGACACACAGAATCCATGTGGTGCTGAAGGATGGTACTGGGGAATGGAAGAGAGGGGGAGAGCCCCAATCCAGCCAGGCAGGGGGAAGCTGGGCCAAGCCCAGCCAAGCTGAGCTGAAAGGAGCTGAGCAGAGTTGGGTGGAGTGGGTCAGAGCGATCAAAATCAGCGGTGCCAGCAGCAGCCATGAGGAATTGAGCCCAGCACCCAAAGCAGCAGTGCAGAGTCAAAACCCCAGCACTCTCTGAGTCCCAGCACAACGTGGACGACCTTGCCTTTGGGGGTTTGGCCATCATTGTTTTCTGTTGTCATGGGCCCGGGGACAGGAGGGAGCTGGCAGTGTGGGAACAACCCTTGGCCACTAGCACGGCTGTACCGGGACCACAAGGAACTAAGTTGAGGTGGTAAACATATTTTTGTGGGTAAAGCACCTTTTTTTATGCTCTTGTTAACAATATTGCTGCTGTTACTGTGTTTCTTATTCTATTGCTTGTTGCTTTCAGTAAATTGCTCTCACAATCCTTAGTCTCTGTCTTTGTCCCACCCTGGAGGGGTGGGGGAATTAAAGTAGGTGGCTTATTTACAGTTAAATCTTTGGTGTTAAAGATTTGCCACAGGTGGTAAATCTCTAGCAGTGATAAGAGACAGGATTAAGTAAGCTTCCATTTACAGATGTGACAACATAATATGCTTGGGGTCCACTTTTTGAAGTGTAACCTCTGTTTTGTGCCATATTAGGTTTAACTCAGAACACATGTAACCCAAGGTCCCAGTTACTGAAATGTGACACAGCCATTTAGCCTGCCCAGGGCATAATTTTTTGGCTTTTAAATGCTCAGATATCACATGGTGTATTTTAAAATATGCTCAGAGCTATAAAAAGTACAGATGTCTGGCCAGCTATAGCCAGTTGGAACATGACAGGATTAGAGATGTTTCCTCAGCAGGTGACATGGGAAATAGGAGACCATTTGGCAGATGTACTACTCTTAGTACCTTATGTTGGCCTAACTTCTCAGTTTTATTTTTTTTTTTTAATAATTACTTTCAATCCCAATACACATGAGAAATCTAAATTTAAAATATTTTTTGCAAAATATTCTTGTTATATTCTTGTTGCCCAAGTTGTAACTACATGCACACCTTTTAGAGTTCTTAGTGTAGCTGCAAACATTTGTTTTAAATCTGTATTTACTTCAAATGCAATATCCTAAGGACTTGTAACCCTGCCAGCTGCATTTTCACTTCCATACAGCTACTCATTCTCATTGACCATGTCCTGTAGAAGAAAAGTGAGACTAAAAGCTTCCTTTCACTGAGGTAGTCACACCACATGGACTAACATATAACTATGAAACTCTAGGGAGAATTGTGGTCCCAAGGACTGCAGTTCTCTCCAGCATATTAGTTTGGACCACAACTCCTAAACCTAATGAAAATAAATACAAATTCTTGTTCTTTTGGATTCTTATTTCAGTTATTCTAAGCATAAATATGTCTACTAGATGTAGATTTCAGGAAATCTTTTTTCCAAGACTCCTAACTCAAAATTTTAAGTGGCTACCTTTGAACACTCAGTTGTCCATCACAATGATTAAGAATGTTACCAAGGACACTCAAGATGCAAAGACAGAAGACACCATTTACTCAAGGGTAGACACCTAATTAGCACAAACTTGCAATAAGACATTGCCAGACCCTAGAACATAATTTCCACCACCTTGCCCCTTCCTCCCCTGAACCCAGTGAACTCTGAATTCCCTAGACTTCAGCAGAGCAGCAAAGAGAATGCAAGCAATCCAGATTACCTCTGCACCAAACCTTTTAGTTGCTCATAAAGCCACGTCCTGCTTGGGAAAGCATTGGCAAATATAATACCACTCTTTCATTCATTCAAATCACCACCCATTTCACGAGCAGGCTTTTGGCTGCTACTAAACTCTGAAGTACTTGCTGTGGTTAGGATGAAGACACAGAAGGACTGAAGGAATGAAATACCAGAGGATCCAGCAAAATCAGCTTAGCACTGCCTGGCTGCAGGGTGCAGAGGATCAGTGTAAGCCTCTGACACATACCAGAGGGAATGTGTGGCAACAGGAAGTGCCTGCCAGTCAGGCTGCCTATTAACTCAAAGGAACAGCTCTCTACTATTGAAAAAAATCAAATTTTCTGCATGCTGCATTGTTTTACTAATGCTAAAGATGCATTGGTAGAAGCACTAACAAATGCCTTGTTTGCTATCTTTTAGATTTAGAAACAAAATAGAAGACATTTATTGAATAGGCATCTACGGTATAGAACAGGGAATCACCATGTAAGCAAGACTGTGAAGAAATAAACCTAATCAACCCATTGCTTTGTTTCCTTAGGCTGTCATGATCACCTCAGCAGAATTGCCTTGTTGTTTACTTCCATCACAGAAGTTACCCAGTATTTCATGCTGGTCCAGATGCATGACACACCTACCGAAGTCTTGTACAAACTGCAAGACTTCATGTTCTCCTCCTTTTTCAGCTTCCCCATCGGCAAGACGTTAAATAACTTGCTGATTCTTACAAAACAGAAATTAGTTTGGCTAACTCCAACACACTCACAGAACACACAACTTACCTAGGAAAACAAGCAGAAGTGAGAAGTGGCCACTTACTTTCCTGCCAGTGCCCTGAGAATCCTGATATTAGGTTTTTGTAATATCCTTTAGACCTTCCATTAAACCTTTAATATTCAGATTCTTCAGCATTCCCACTATGGCACTAAATATTTTAGATCGTTAAACCTGTCTCCAAAGTTCAAATGTTTTTATAGTTGACATTAAATAAAATCAAGGTCATATATTTAGCCTCTTGAAATGTACGTATCTTGCCTGAACTGCCTCTTTTGTAGAATTTACCACCCAACTTCAAAAATCCTAAATTCTAGTCACACACCTCAGCAAGACTGCAAATTAGAGGCTTTCCCAGTCTGCCACCATCAGGACAGGACTAGGACTGAGTATAACAATTACACAAGTTTAACTTAATGTTTTTACAGCAAATGATCTTAATTGGATTCCATTTACAGACAAATTTCATTATGCTAGGCTTATTTCTCAAATTCCATAACAGGAAACCTGAAGATTTTCCCCTTTGCAAGAGGGGAAAAATAAGGGGGTTCCTGAAGTCTCTTGAGGGACTTCAGAAAGTATACTAAAGGACTTTGACAGCAACAACAGGTCAGAGAACACCCAGCATTCATAAATTCCATAGAATCTGTATTCTTTACATATAGCAACTGAAACCCAGCAGATTGCAGTGGCTATGGGTCATGCCTTCCTCCATGATTAACAAATCTTTATGCTTCTTCCCCACCCCAGCCCACCAGGTTTTACCCTCTTCTTTGTAAAAGCAGGATATGCCATTTCCACTGCTTCATTAAATGATTAATAAATTATTATTTAAATTCATTAAATTTCCACTGCATTATCAAATTTGAAAAAAGCAATTTATAGAGCCAATTATGGACTAAACAGGGTAGAAAATACCTTTTTATTCCACAGGTCTGCAGAAAAGCAGGCAAAAAAAGGCAAGGCAGCAACTGCAGGATAATCCATTTGCAGATGGACAAACTTCAGTGTATCTGCTAACTCATAGTGAAAATTTGTTTTACAACAAAAGCCCTTTTTACTCTATCTCTTGTTTATGCATTTAACACTTAAACTTGATTACGCATTTGAGCGTTAATCCTGCAAAACTCCCAACCTCAGCATGGTCCTGTAGCAAACGCAACAGCCACTTCAGTGCCATTGGCCATTTCACTGCAAAACCCCTTTAGGGGCACAAACTGACCTGAAGACCCCATCAGTCCTGAGTGAAGACAGAATTATTTCTGTGCTACTGTAAACTGATCAGATTCAGATCAAGCAGCAACTTATTAAAAACCCCAAACACTTCCCCCCTCCCTCCATTTCTATGATTTAGAAGACAGTCTACATGTATAGCCTTATCGTCTCTACAATCCACTAAAACATACCAGAGTGGGATTCTAACTTGGCATTCTGGATGACAAGCTTATGAAAAGTACACTGTACAAAAGAAACCATGACAAGTAAGTCAGTGTTTAAGGAATTTTTATTAAACCAAGAATTTTATAATCCAAATTACGTTTCTTTGCTCAGCTATCAATTCTCACTGTCAACTAAAACAGTGGTGATAATCTGAGCTTTTCCACAGTAAAGAATTACAAAATTAAAGAAAGGAATGCTTTAAATTTTTGTACTGTGCTGAAAATTCTTTTCCCCTGGGTTTATAAAACATTAATTTGTATTTTTTATTTTACTATTTTTTTTTAAATTTTAAATCAATAAGTAATCTAGGACTAGCATTTGTTTTGCTAGCCCCGGCGTTGCTCTGTACGTAAGCTTCAAAGTTTCCTTTCCTTTTTTTATTTATTTTATATTTTGCAATGTTTTTCTCAATATTTAATAGTTTTTCCATGTTTAGATTTTTTTTCTTCGGTGAAGCGAAGTTCTAGATTGTAGTTCCGGATAGTTCTGCAAAGAAAAACAATGCTGTTATGTTTTAAAACAAAAGCAGCACCCTGCATGTTTTCTGACATGTTTTCTACTACTGTATGCCATGCAGCACTCTGGGCTTTCACTGTTTCAATGATACCAAACTTCTTTAGAAGCAGAGTATCAGATGTGCTCCCACTTTTTTGAGACGTAAAAGTGTTCAAAAGTCTGTGATCCTTGGTAAGACAACACTGACTCTAGAACTGGACAGTCCCTCAGACTGCACCGCTTTAAGCACAATGTTACTGTGACTGACTGCAGGTCATCTCTGCTCTTGAGGCCAGCAGACTGAGGCTCAAATACCTACAATATTTTCAATTTCCAATTACTAAAACATCATAGCAGACAGAGTAATGGTCTCAAAGTACAGGCATCTTAGTTTAGGAGAGACAACCTATTCAGCACCCATCTCTGTTGTGGAAGTGTCACTAGCAAAAAAACCCCCCAAAAACCAAAAAAAATCCACCACACAAACAAATGTGTAAAAATCATTATGCAAATTCTGCCTCTGAAAGGGAAATTGCAGAAATTAAAATATCAAGAAGAAAAGAAAACTTTATGCGATCATATGTTAAAGCAGGCACCTTCAAGTGGTAGCTACAAATGTAAAAAGTAAGTTCACAGGCAAGACCTACCTAGACAGAAGAGATAATAGATTCCTTTTTATCCTCAACTACACACTTTTTCCCTGTCAAAATTGTTGATGTACTACCATTAGCATCTGTCATGCACAATTAAGATACCAACCCCACAGAAGGCACTGAAGAAAAATCACTGTTCTAACTGACATTAAATTCACCCAAATGTGAAGTCAAGACAACATATAGTTTAGTTTCCACTTACTGTACAATTTTAGAATTTGGTAAGTATACACAAATTACAGTGTAAATAAGCTCTTTAATTTCCACGGAAAAAGGGGCCTGGAGTAGCATTTTAAGCTTATTTCGATTCCACAAGTTGTTCTCAATAGTATGAATATTAGCATTTGACAGAACTGCCTGTTTCCACACATACCTAGAACTAATTCCAGCCAAATGTGTTGTTAGAAACAATAACATGCCAGTAGCTTTTGCTAACCAAGTGAGCACAGAAGTTTGTTTACCATGGCTGCTACTCCCTCTGGCTGCACATGACACAGAGCCTGGACACATGCTGCTTACAAGTCCATGGACCAAAGACTTGCCCCAGCCAACCTATGGAACTACAGTGGCCAAACTTACTTATTAAACACTTGGAACCCCAGTGGGATTATTAACTGCCTTTTGAGCAGCCTCTTTAGCTTGGTGGGCTTGTAGTACGGCTACAGCTTCATCAACCTGTTAAGTACAAATAAAAAGTTAATTAAGGGAAGCTTAGCAATTTCTGTATATTCAAGTTAATACAGTGGAAATTATAAATATAAGCAATGCCTGCATTGTTGGAAAGAAGAAGGAGAACATTACAATTCCAGTTCATGCAATATAAGTCACTGTCACCCTTTCAAAGAGGTTACTCTTGCCCTGACCCACCACTGCATTGCTGTTACTCCACTGTGCCAGCACGAACAACTGTTAGATCACTGCAGGCATAACCACCTACAGAACCAGTGCAAAGCAAAGTGCACCTACCTTCGAACGAAGAGACTCAGGAGACTCGAGCATGTGGAGGAGTTCAGAGTTGTCAATCTCCAACAACATACCAGTGATCTTACCCGCCAGAGTAGGGTGCATGCTTTGAATAAGGGGGAATAGACGTTCACCTAGAGAGCAAGAAGTTAGTCAGGGACAAATCCAGCCTAAATTTAAGGGATAAGGGAAACAAACTTGTTCTACTGCTAAAACCATTTACTCTGCATTTTAAGATTAAAAAAGTGTACTTTAACTGTCCTGCTGCTACAGTGCATAGAGCAAAGTATCATGTACATACCTAACATCTGCTTTTGTTCTTGCGGAGGGGCAGAAGCCAACATGGAAGCAGTCAAGGGTTCCTGACCTTGCACATGGACAGCAGGCTGCAAATTAATTTAACAACATTTGAAAATTAATGCCTGGCTCATAATTAGGTGCAGCTTCAAACAGACAGTATTTCACAACTCAGCATACACAACGCCTACGGTGTCAAAAACATCAATGAAATTAACAAGTATGTCTATTTAATCAAATACTACTGGTTAAAACTGAGTGATGATACTGAAGATTATTAGAAACTGCCCCACTGAGGAGCAAACGCACAAATTTAGGCTAAGGCATGAGGGAACTGAAAAGTATGAAGCGACATGGGATCAACATCCTGTCTCAGGTGAACTTCATATATACTTAACTCCCTAGTAAGTGCTTTTACTCTACTGCCATGATGCAGAGCCTGAATTGCCCTCCCATCACCCTCACCACCCTCCTCTGCAAAGAACATCAGTAAAAGCACAGAACAGTTCCCCAGCTCACACACCTGCTGCATAGCAACCTGCGGCTGCGTGTTGAGGTGCTGCTGAGGATTGCGAACACCGGCAGCGTATTTGTACTGTGGAACTGTGCGCACGGCAGGAGTGGCCGCAGTAGCTGCTGCTGCAGGACGTGGACCCATCGTTTGTGTTGATGTATTAGCTGAAAAAATAGTAACAGAACTCCATATGTGAATAATTATAATTATTTTGCCCAACAAACCAACTTGAATCAAATACCCAATTTAGGTATTGTGTTATAGATTCATCATTGGTCACATACAAACGTTCAAACCTTGAAATTTACTGGATGCTACTTTCCCGTCACTTTATTCATGAATTGCTCTTTTTACATGGTATTGAAAAAACATCTGTGGTAAAAAATCCCCTTTGTTTGAGTATTAATGTAATTTCATTATCAGCTAAAGGACATTTGATTTCCTAAGCACATTACTTTTAGGAAGTAGATGGCTGTCTGATACATTCTGGAGAATGATGCCTTCAGAGAGGTTGTGGACTCCCTATCACTGTAGATGTTTAAGACCAGCCTGGATAGGGCTCTGTGCTCTTAGTCTAGTGGAGGGTTCCTGCCTCTGGCAGGGGAGTTGAACTGCATGAGCTTTAAGGGTCCTTCCAACCCAAACCATTCAGTGATTACAGTAAATTCTGGTTCAGTGATGTGCAAATTTTGCATTCATGATACTGGCTCACAATAATAAAATATGTATGTGTGAAATATGAAAAAATCAGCAAGAGCTAAAATTGTATCATCTTAATATTTCCACATGCAATCTATTATTACAACTGCTGCAACTATATTTAGAAATGACAGAAGCCATCATAGTGTTACTGAGGTGCACACAAGAGTTAGTACTTCATCCTTAAGAGATGGGATCACAGCTGGAGTCTTCGCTGGGACAGTATTAAAAGCAATTACTAGAAGGTGATATTAGCTTATTCATTAGGGATATCACATGTGATATTAAATTTACAAATGTTTATTTTGCGAGATCATGCTGAACCAGCAAAACTGGAACACAAGTCTAATACTTAAATTTTGCGTCAATCAAACTCACCAACACGCTGCGTTGACATGACTCGTGGAACTTGGGAAGAAGCTGGTCTCATGGTACTGAACGGTGGTCTGGGTGCTGCTGGGCGGATAGCACCAGGCATGTTTTGGAATGCTATGGTTTAGAAAAAATACACTGTTACATGCTGAAAAACACTGAGTGGTGACAACATGACAGCCAGAAGACTGATACTACAATGCCAAGAAAATGTATTTGAAAGTGCAAAGGTAAATGCTATGGAGTTCACTGAAATCACTGGAAAGAGGTAAAGAAGTGACTTACGATGAGGTCTGGCACCCTGAGCAGTCCAGCGAGGACTAGGTCTAGCAAGTTGAGCGAGCTGATTAGTAGGATAGTATGCAGCACGGTTCTGAGTCTGCCAAACACAACACCATCATTTAACTTTGCTGTCTGTGAAGGGCATCCTGAACAGCCCAGCACTCTCCCACTGAGAGATTAAAATGCTCAAATCACTACTAACAGTTATATTTACTGTTAAATTTAAGCAGATTTTATATGCAGTACAAAATATTCAGTTCCTCATCTCTACACGTACCTGAGGAATAGCTGCCATGAAGTATCCTGAAGGAGGTGCTGGCTGGTAGGGGTTGATTACAGGATTAGGTACTGCTCTCACACTTGCCATCCTCTGCATGTACTGGTTGGTGAGATGAGCCTGGCGCTCCTCTTTACGTTGGGCTAGAGCTACATATAATGGCTTAGTAGCCACAATTCTACCATTCATTTCTGTGACTGCTTTGGTGGCTTCTTCTGGTGACGAAAAGCATACAAATCCAAATCCTTTGCTGCGGCCACCTTCCATCATCACCTGTCAGTACAAAATTTAGTTTTAAAACTAAATGTTCTGTGTCATACCTATTCAACTTGCATGAGTTTCTTGTTTCAGTGTATTAAAAGTGAGACCAAAGGTTTGTTTTACTGAGTATTTTATAAAAATGAATACTATTGTGTAAGTAATAGCTAACTGTTAGCTGAATAGAAATGAAAATCTCATTGAAATAATAATGAGTACAATATTGCACTGGAAAGATGTAATTTTTCTCACACTAGTCTCACTACTTAATTTATTTCAAGAAAGGATGATCATATGGTGTTTAACCTGACATGTACAATAATCAAGAAAGCTGATGCCCACATTTACAGTGGGTCACGTGTTACTGAATGAAATTTACTTTTTTTTGGTGACAGATTACTACTAATTTTCAGAGAACAGATGTGCACAATCTATGAACTTTACCTTTGCACTAGTGATTGTACCAAATGGGGAGAACTCTTTTCGGAGACGCTCATCATCGATCCCATCATCAAGATTTTTCACATAAAGGTTTACACCCTAAGAAAACAGGCAAGTTATTTTTAAAAGGAAGCGTGCTGTGTAAATCTCGAAATATCATATAATAGAGTTAGCTCTCTTGATTTAAAATTGCACCTGGTATCTGGTGATCCTGTCCTGCTTCATTTGTTCAAACTTGCGCTTCAGCTCCGTCTGTCTTTCCACCTTTTTCTGAGCCCGGCCAACATAGATTTGTTTTCCATTGAGCTCTTTCCCATTCATCTCATCTACAGCCTTCATTAACAAACAACAAGTTAGCAGTGCTTTGTACTCCAGCATTTTTCAGACACACAAAAACCACAATTCAAATATAAAACAACTACATAAGGATTCTAGAAAAAAAGCTAATCCATCTTAAAATGCCGCTAATTGAAACAAAATACTCCAAGACTTTCCCACTTATGGCAATGTGAAAACTGCTTTCCAAGTACACTTCTGTCTTGTTGAAGACGTGTCACAAGAGACACAAACCACCTTCTTTAATATGAAGCTGAAGGAAAAACCCCAAAATTACAAGAACTATTTCTCCAGCCTTCTCTTGCTAATGGCAGAGAAAAGCAAGCAAATAAAGTTGAAAAGCTTTAATTCACCTAGTTCTGTCTTTAAAAGTAACATCTGGAAATAGTATCTATCAGATCTTCCTATACTAAATGTTAGTCTACAGATGACGTGTACAGCTTTTTTTTTTTCACTTTTAGCCTTTCATTAAGGAAATACAAGTATGAAAATGTGAACTTTTACCTTCTTACTGTTTTGAGTTACAACTCTTCAGATGTAAAAACTCTGGCACATATATACTCTAATAATTTGAAACCAGAAGTTATCAGTTTATTGTATATGGTTATGACCAAAGCCGTTAGACATTTTTATAGAGAATTTTATGTTATTTAAAAACACCCAGCATGTGATTCTGACTACAGCAAGAGAAACTATTCATCAATTAATGTATGCAAGACTGAAAAATGTACATGTTAAGACAGACAGGATTTGTTCTAATCTCCTGCTTGTACACTTGCAGTACTGACAAATCACCAAAATGCCTTCTGAAAAGCAAACTTACTTTGTTGCCATGATTTAGTCTGTACTGCATTTTTTTCCTGATGCTATGTCCCTACTGTCACAGTAAACTGACATATCAAAGCAACCAACTGACAAAGGATTAAGTTATACAGCACAATGGCATGTTATAGACATATACACAAATAAAAAGGACTCTTCTTCCAAAATTACTCCTCAGAGTAAAATCAACATCAGAGGCCTCTATGACTATTTTCTCACAGCTATGCCAAACATGCTTTATAAAACTAATAGCTTTCCTGCTGACTCTGCAGAGCTACAGTTCAAAACCACAATTCTTTCTGCCTTGCACAAACATTTTGTGCAACTGAATTGGACCCAATGATTTAAAGATGCAGTAATTTATTCTGCCATATATTGCTCAGCATGCGAGAGTCCAAATATCACTGAGACCTTTAAGCGCAACTACAACAGGTTTTTAAATTATTCAAGATTCCCCTTTTCTACAATAGATCCAACTCTATCATAATATTTTGACTTAATAGGCTTCTCAGATCAACTGACCTTTGCTCATAGGAAAGCATTCTAAATGACCAAAACTGTGCTAAGTAATTTAGGGAGTGAGCACCTCTTTTTGCAGTGTCCTTGACCTTGATAAATTAAAAAAACTTAATCACTCAAAGAAACATGTTATTTGGGTCTCAGTTACAGGATGCCTAAAATTAAGTCCAAAAGCTTACTTTTTGGGCATCTTCATGTCTTTCAAAACTAACGAAGCCAAAGCCTTTGGATTTTCCACTCTCATCAGTCATAACTTTCACACTTAGAGCAGGTCCTAAAAAGAGAATGAAATACTTATGCTTCATATACAGTGTATTCTTCTAACCTTTTGAACAACCTCTTTAGAAAATAATAGTTTATTTCACTTGTATTACAAAAGACTCCTGCACCAATAACAGTATCAAGTAAATGTCACCCATTAATATGAAATTACTAATTTGCTATTATGGCTGAAGTCTGCCATGCTGAATTTCTTTTCTACTGTATTTTCAACCAAAATTTCACCTCAAAGTGAAAGAAAATTTCACCACGAAGTGAATGAAATTTGTTTTATCATTAAAAATTATGACACTTGAAAAGTATTAGTGCTTCCATCCTTTGAAGCAGGTACTGAAAAAGCCAGAGGGAGGCCTTACAATTAGATAAATGTTTCCTATTTATCCTGGTGAAAGGCCATCCTAGTTCAGCAATTTTGTAACCTCTGAAAAATTGCAGTTCACAAGCTCAATTGGAAGTAGCCAATTCAGCTGTAGCAGCTAAATTCGCTACTGTTTCAACCCCAGATACTTCAAGATCAGAAAGGAATTTCCTGTACATGCCCTTTAAGACTGCTACAAGGTATCTCTTGTACAGGGCTTTCCTTTGCTTTACATAATATCCACTGGAGAACAGCAAATGCATACAGGAAAGGAAATAATTTTTTTAAAAAAGGTGAGATTGAAAATAAAATGTGAAGAACCTGTAATGGCATTAAGGGATTTGCCATCTCCTATGTTGATGGTAACACATCATATACATTACTACATCATGGTCATACATCCACAATTTTGCCCTGTGCGTAACTGAGGATCAAGGCAGAGCCTCACAGCTTGGTGCTGGAATAGTTCCTTGTAATTTTGTATTAGGTCAACCACCACAATGCAACTGAATAACAGAGGTAAATCTGCATGTCAATGAAAGCCATAGTAAATTCTTCTGTCACACATCCTGTAGGTGCATTTATAAAATCAATCTGTACTAAACCAGAGAACACTTCCATTTGCAACTTTTAAAAAATTGCAGAACCCACAGACACACTATTTTCAGATTACTGAAAACAGTTCTGACAGCAGGATTAAATATGATACTCTGCCTATTTAAAATTCAGGTATTACTGCACTTTTAAATCTGAAACTGGAATTCAGTACCAACTTTTCAGTGATCTTTACTGCATTTTTACATCAACATCAGACAGCCCTGATTCCATGTATTTCAAGACACTGTACAGATAAGATACATGTAGTAAATGGAAGTTCACTTGTGTTTATATAAACATTAAGACATTACCAAACTTGCCAAAGAGTTCCTTAAGTCTCTCATCATCCATGTCTTCTCCAAAGTTTTTAATGTAAACATTGGTGAATTCTTTTGCTCTGGCTCCAAGCTCTGCTTCACGTTCCTTGCGGGATTTAAACCTTCCAACAAATCTAGTTGCATGAAGAATAGAGTAATACAGATTAAAGCAAATGTCTTAAGGCTTAAACATTTACTTTAATTCTCTGGCATTGTATTTTATTCTTAATCAGTCTTATTCACTACAGGTATGAAATTCTTTAGATAAAATATTTATGGTAAAACTCAATCAGATAAACAATTACACTGTCCTTTGCTATATCAGCATGTTTATCCCAGTTACAAGGCATGAAAATGCTTTCAAGCCATTGGTGAGATTGTTCACACTTATAAAACAATCTTTGACAACGGGAGTTTGACAATGGAAAGAGTACAAAGTAAAGTGGCTAAACAGAAATTCTAGATAACAGCATAATCCCTCTGCCATACTAAAAACATGGCAGCCTTAAAGCAGTTACTGCTCTCTGATCCAGTTTTTAAGCAAGGGAATTTTAACTGCCTTCCCTCCCTAACACACCTTTCCAGCCTGTATCAAAGACTGTTTTTAGGCACAGTGGAATAAATAGTTCAACTTATTCTTGAGTCAAATACCTTGCAAACCGGCTGGGAACACCAACAGTTAGTTCGTACTGGCAGAAAAAAAGCAGAATCTGAACATAACATTCTGCAGCCCAAGGACATGTCCTAGCACAGACTGTACATGGCTGACACTGATTTCTGACTGTAGCAGACTCCTACTTTCAAATTTTATTGTAGGCTCTGACTTTAGAGTTGCAAATTTGGCAAATGTGATATAGCAGCATCCAGTACCTCAGTAATTTTTGAACTTTGACAATTTCACCTAACTTATAGCAATCAAGTATAGTAAGAATGAAAGTGCAATGTGTTCAGTAGATTTTAATAGTGAGTGAAGTGTTTTATTTGTAGAAGATTATCCTGAATAGAAATTCAAAGCAAAATTAACTCTCATGATATATTTTACCCCTATGGTCTTATGACTATGCTGACATTTTTTAATAATTTAAGGCTGTGTAACAATGGACACTGAATAAAAACACCCACAATATGACTGGAACAAGCAGGAAAACTAAAGTTTCAAAACATATGTTTTCCCTATATGTGTCTTGTTCTACCCATTTCTACACAGAAAAATAATCCATGATGGTAACCTGATGCTGATTTCTGTTATTCTTTTTCCAAACCCTTCTAAGTATTTAGAAAGCTGTTCTTTTTGTAATTTTATCAAACACCATAATGATCCCTCAAGCATAACTGTGACGCACACTTACTCCCCCAGCCTAAATATTATTAAAGAAGTTGCCAAATAACATTTTTCCTACAATGCAGAACAGTGAAAATGTTTAAAACATTATGCTTAAGTTTTATTTCTTACTCCCTAGATATGCCTATTAACAGACATTCATACAAAAATACCAGTTTAATCTGACCACTCTTTAGTGCCAAGTAACTGTAACTCTAAGTATCAGCTGACTCCAAAATATGGATAACACATTTATCTCACAACTCTTATAAAAGTATTATTCAGAACACTCAATGGATTGTATTTTATCTCAGACCAATAAGATCAGAAAACCAGGGAAGATTCCAAATCCTCATTACATACAGGCTTGTAAGACAATTAATACAATGATTTCTTTCCTCTGGAGTCCATTATTTGTCTTCTTGAACTTAGACTGCCTCTAGAATAGGCAGGTGATACAATTCTTAAAATCCCTACCACTAAAATTCTACATCTTCTTAAAATCAGAAATTTTTACAATAACCTTCCTTTACTAGGTAAGCTTTAAAATCTTTGTCTGCTGCAAAACGAGTTTCAGTTTGCTGATCCCCAAATACTTATTTATGTACTTACACTTTGCGGTCATTAAGCAGCATACCATTCATTTTTTCAATAGCTCTTTCTGCAGCTTCTTGTGTCTCAAAATGTACAAATCCATAACCCTTGGATCCATTTTCATCACACACCACCTATTAATGAAAAACCTTGTTGTAATACCCATGGAGTGTTTCCAGCATAAATTGAGGAGTTTGTGTGTCAATACCTCTTATTTTCCACTAACCTTACAAGACAGGATGTTCCCAAAAGCAGAAAATGTGTCATACAAAGCTTTGTTATCAATTGATTTGTCCAAGTTTTTGATGAAGATGTTTCCTACACCACTTTTGCGTAGAGATGGATCGCGCTGAGACCACATGATGCGCACTGGTTTGCCTTTAATGACATCAAAGTTCATGGTGTCCAAAGCTCGTTCAGCTGGAAAAACATTATGGAATTAGTAGAAAATGCTAGTTGCCTTAATAAGCACACAAATATCAGCTGAAGTACAATAATATTTTTACTACTTCAAGTCCAGCACCATCGCTAAGTTGAAAACCCAACCCTCCAGTGTACTCTGTTGTATACAATGAAGAACTGGCAAAAACTTATCAGGAAAAGTTGCACTTCAGAAGGAGCAAAAGTCAGCTGAGAAAGCTGCAGAAACCTCACCAGCCCATAAGACAAGATCTATGAAAAGATGGTACAGTGACAGGAGAAAATGGAGCAACTGGCAGCTGTTACAAAGTTTTAACATTTGTGAAAATCAGCTGGCTTCTCCTCCCACGTCACATGGATGTATATTGCATCAATAGAAATGCTTTTAGGGGTCCTTCTTGTGCCTATATGAGGCCTTTTGCAAATATTAACATAAGAACACCTACAACACCAATACCCCTAAACCAACACAATTTCTTTGCCAGGTGGATGTTCAAGTCTCATTCAGGCAGCTATTCTACACAACTTCCTCTCTGACCAAAAATATCTGTGATGAAATTCCGGGCAAGAGACAGTTCAAAGGGATTCAAAACTAGCACTTACTTAGTTCAGATAATCTGAAATGATATATATGAAATACATATGAGCTCAATGAAGGAGCAAGCACTAAAACAGCAAACCAGGGTAATGTAAAACAGGTTTTGTTACTCCAATGGAGTAATTTTTCCAGCAGAACTCCATAACTAACTTTTCAAACCCTTCATGTAAAATCTCTTGTGTATTTAGATGGGCAAGTATCAAGACTTGCTCAGTTTTCACACGTCCCTTCAAAGCCACAAGATGTGTGTGTGATGTTCTAACTCGTGTATTTAAGCACAAAAGAGCAACAGTTCTCAAGTACAGCAGTTTCTTTTCATCCCTGTTCCTTTAGGTCTGGAAGAACACTGAAAAAAGTCCCAATAAACACCTGAAGTCACACGCATGGGCACCAACTCACTTCACTGTAATTTGTAAGTATCAGAACAATATGATGTTATTAAGACTGAAATCAGCTTAGTGATAGTTTAAAATCAGCAACTGTTTCAGTTAAAATTTTTTTGGGGAGGACCAAGAGTGGATCACATTGTGAAAACCCTTATTTGACGTTTTTGTTAAGTGCTGCTTTTGTCTTGAGCCATACTGTTCCATGTCACGGCCACAGATAATTTGCAGTGAGTCTGGGATTCAGCTCTTATACCATGTTCTATATCCTTTCTTGTGACTTTTTCAGATTAGAAATAAATTTGAAGATTACATTCTCTGAAAGACATCTGTAAGCACTAAAGAGATGGACATCTAACATTTCCATGGGTAAAAAGATTATTGATACTATTACTATATTCATATGATAGTAGCAACTCAGCAACTTTTTTAAACTGAAGCCACAAAAATTACATGCCAGTCCTCTAAATAAGTTAATAAAGCTTTCAAAAATATAAAATAAAAATATTTAATACAAATTAAGCAGGAGAGAAAAGGCAACCTAAATAGTGTTAATGAGAAATAAAAATCATTGTAAGGCTCTATACTACAAAAGTGGGAGGAGGAGATTAAAAACAAACAAAACAACAACAACCAATTCCCCCCCTCCAAAAAAAAAAAAAAAAAAAAAAAAAGAAAGGAAAGAAAAAAAAAAAAAAAANAAGAAAGGAAAGGAAAAAAGAAAAACAACCTGTAGATATCAGACTAGCCACAGTAGAAACTTGTAAGACTTCATTACTGCCCTGGAAGTCATTAGAATTATTACTGCCAGCACCAATAGACGTGCCAGTAATAAACAGTTCATTATTTCCAGAAGTAGTAACAGGGTTTCCTCCTTCACTAGAAAAGAGGCTTTTCTAATTCATGCTAATTACTTCTAGAATAATCCTGATACTCCTCCAAAATGTGTGTTCCTAGACAAATTTCCCGAGCATCTGACTGAGAGTGGGTCCATGGGTCCTTTACAAACATTACCACTCTTAACAAATAGTGAGCCTGTGTCTTAGACCAGTGCAATTTCTCCACGAGGACAGCATGGAAACTCTAACAGCTCTCTTCATCTCTCCTTTGAAGCAGAAGTACAAGAAATTTAAGCTTTTCTGCCTAATCAACACCACGCTGTTATTCCACAGTACATTTTTAAAACATTACTAGACTCCATCTACAACCAGGTACAAGGTAGTCATTAAAATTCCCAACGAGTGAAACTGGCTCACTTTCATTACATTTCAGTCATAAAAGGCTGTGCCGGTTGCAGGAGGCAGCTCCATTCAGCAGAGAACTTTTTACCAATGGACACACCTACCCGCGCTACACTTGTGCTGATTCTGCTGGAGCTCTCATTGAATGACTCACCAGCTCCCATTTTAGTCGTGAGCAACTGGACAGTCCACTTTAACAATTTCAAAATCACTCAGAATATACACTTAATGCCACCCTGTGCTAAAGGTAAACAGCAATAGCTATGAAATAAAAAGCCTCTGGAAATGTAACCATTCTAAAAATCCAAAGGATTCTGATGCAGTTTCAGATTACTCAAGAATATTTCTAGTTTAGTGATTAAACAAGATTGCCCAAGTTTTACTCCAGACTATGACTCAAATTCAGAGAAGTCACAACTCTGAAACATGTGCATACCTCACACATGTGTCATCAGGCCTAATTAGTTTTTAGAAGAGCTTTGAGGTCCCTCATTTAAAGACAGCTGGTGATGTCAAGCACACCTTCAAAGCTGTTTTTCAAAATCCAAGGCAGTTGTTACTAGCTTTCAATAGGCATAGCCTGAGATGTAGCTAAAATTTCGGCTAAACCCAGAAAAGGCATCTAGTTTGGAATCAAAACCAGGATGATTGTAAGAATAACTATTCATCCTCAAAACTCCTGTTTCAACGTCTCTGTAAATGGTCATAATGACCTATAAAAAGCCTCCAGAAAAATCCTTTCTAGGTATTTGCCAAGAATATAAAATTCTGAAAATCCTGAAAAAACGTAAGCACGCAATATCATTGGAGTGTATTTTAAATAACTGCTCCCTGATATGTGCCAGATGCAGGTTTGATAAAGATGAGAAATACTTTTAGCTGAACTGGTTATAGACTAAAATATGCATGTCTCCCAAAGCCTGAAAAACATTTATAATATTTGGAGTAAAAGCAACTTTCTAAGAGGCATATTCAAAAACTGAATTAAGCACTGCTCAGGTGAAAAAGCTCTTCTTGTTCCCACATTTGACAAATTACAAACCAAGTCATAAAATCCACTGGTTGCTCAACTAATGACAATGATAAAGTCAGCCCTTATGGAACTCTGTCAATACTAAGAAGGAGCGTTTGAGTCACCTTCACCTTATACCCTGACATTATTATATCACAGTACTGACCTGTGCTAACCCCTTATTTATCTGAGAAACTGTACCAGACATTTTTATTTAATGAAAGCAAAGGATGTCGAAATAAACATTCAAATCGTCTCATCCTAAAGAATGGCTGAATAAATCAAAAGCTCTCTGAACTGAGAGCTGATAACAGGTGGTATCTGCCTACTGAGAAGATGAGGCAGTAACTTTTACTACTTACATAGAGATACCATCGGTACACCAAAGTCTGATCTGATAATGGCTGTATGCTAAAGCTAATTCTGAAAGCCAGTTACATCTAATTGCTTGAAAAGTTTGTAATTTAAGTATCTGACTTTCATACGCTTGAAAATAAAACCATTATAATAGAAAGCTCTTTACTCAACTGTACTTGAAATCACGTATCTTCTAGTTAGCCTATTTTTTTTAATTGGACTCCACAAAACTTAGAACCAGTCACATTCGGTTCTTTTAGTGAAACAGCCTCCAAATGGATCACACTTTGTTTCCCAACATAACCAAACTACAGAGAAAGTTTCTTTACAGATTAACTTTAGAGAAGCAGCAACACTTCGTGAAAAAACAAGTTTCATAAAAACGTGACTTGGGAGAGACAACGTCAGAGGATTTACTGCGAAGAGTCTCGAATGAGAGCACAGCTCGGGCTCCAGCTTCTGAGGAAGAAGCACAGGGAGGCCCGGGTAGTTTCATCCCTCCCTGCACGTGACAGACCTGCCATGGTGTTTTAACAAACGCTTCGGCCTGGACGCCTCTGAAACTACCCAGCCACGCCGGTGCGTCCTACTTCCTTCTCCCGGCCTCTTAACCACGCACTCACACACACCCAGCTCCTGCGCGGTGATTAAAAGGTGCTAATGACTGCAATGTTTTCCTTAAGCTACCCTTCATGTCGGACGGACGTGAAGAGCCGCGCGCACACCCATCCACAATCCCCTCCTCGGGAGCGGGGGCAGCCCCGCCGGGCCCCCGGGGCTCCCCCGCCCATCACCGCGG
>VWYP01029360.1:0-23976 GCA_013400435.1 Pycnonotus jocosus | reverse complement strand
AAAACTCTTCTCAGAAAACCACCGTTCTCCCCCGTTTCTCCTCAAACATCATCCCGTCTCCTTCTGTCTCTCTGAGCGAGTTGCTTCGCTGCTCCCCGGCGCTTTGGCAATTAATGTAATTGACTAATTGATGCTGAGCCCCGCCAGGCCGGCGAGAGGCACCGAGGGGCTCAGGCCAGGGCCGGCCTCACCAGCACCATGGCGCGCTGCAGCTGCTCGTAGGACACAAACATCACCACGTTCCAGGAGCCCAGCCGCAGGAAGGACGGGACGAAGCTGTGCCGGCAAAAGCGGTGCTGAAGGGGACGTGCCGGGGACATTCCCGTCCCCAGAGCCCCGCACGTGGGTTGGGCTATTTGGGGTTCTGTGCCATGCGAGCCTCGCAGCGAGCTTGCAGGGGCTCAACTCACCCCTTGTAGAGGCCGGCGGGGCCGTCCTGCATGAGCAGGGCCAGGAGGCAGCTCAGGGCGTTGCGGTACTGCCCGGGGCTGGCGTTCATGTACCGCGTCTTCACCACATCCACCGGCGACGCCACCACTGTGGCACAGAACCCGGCGCCAAAGGCGGCCACGAAGTGGCATGGGACATTGTCTGGAGGGGGGGAAGAGCTGAGGGTTGGATGCTGCAGGGGCAGGGGCGGCACCTGGGCGTGTCCCCCCACACTGCCCTCACCTGACATGAGCTGTGCCCGCAGCAGCGCGTCCTTGAGGAGGTCGTAGGTGACGAGCTCCCCGCAGTTGATGATGGCGTTGCGGGCGATGTTGGGCAGCGTCCCTGGGCCGGAGGGTGGTGGCATTAGGAATGCTGCTCACAGCCCCTCACGGAGCATCCCTGGCCAGCTGCCGCAGCCCTGCTCTCCCCATCCTTGTTCCCATCCTTCTTCCCTTCCTCACGGCCATTTCCATTTCTCTTCCCACCCCTTTCCCATGGCCGTCCCTGTCCCCGCCTACCTCTCCAGAGCCCGCGGATCCCCTCCTCCCTGCCGATGGTGCGATAGGCGTCCACGGTGCCGCTGTAGCGGCGGGCACTGTCCGGCAGGGCCCCGCTGGCCTGGAACCGGACCTTGACCACGTCCGTGGGCTGGGCACAGGCCACGGCCACAGCCCCCGTGGTGCAGCCAGCCAGGAGACGCGTGCCCATGCCTGTGCCTGGAGAGGGCAGGGATTCAGACTCCCGGCCCTCCAGGGACCCCCAGCCCTGCAGGGACCCCAGGGTGAGTGGCCTGAGGGTCATCTCAGGGGGTTGTGCCCCGCAGGGTGAGTTCCTTGCTGGAAGAGGGCTGTGCATCGGGAAGGGGATGCGCGGGGAAGCCCGGGCTGCCCGGACACTCACTGTCGGCTCCCTTGGGGGTGTAGAGCTGCTTCACAGAGTCGTAGAGCCCGATGCGGATGGAGGCGAAGCTCATCTGGCGCTGCAGCCCGGCTGCCAGCCCGCTGTAGAGGCTGCGGGCTCCCTCCGTCCTCACCATGGTGCTCAGCGTGCCCAAAACACCCCGGTACTCCACGGAGCTGACGGTCCGGGGGATCCTCACCTCGCCCTGGATCTGTGGGGTGCCCAGTTGTATCACCGCACCTTCTGCTCCTCCCCAAGCGCCACCAGCCGCGTGGCAGAGGTGGCGTGGAGTGTCCCACGTCACCGGGTGCTCCCTTTGCCCGCGGGGTTTGGGGGAGCCGGCGGATCGTACCTGCAGCCGCACCTTGGCGGTGTCCAGGGGGAAGGTGCACAGGTCAGCGATGCAGCCGGCCATCCCCGCGCTGACGAACTTCATGGCGGCCGTCGGCGGCACCTCGGGGGGCTTCAGACCCACCATGGTGGCAGAGGGGCTGCAAGGAGAGGAGGGGTTGGTGGGGGAGCCGGGAGGGTGCGTCAAGACAGGGCTCCATGTGCATGTCCTATTCAGCAACGGAGGTGATGATGTGCCATGGTGGCTCTTGATGGCTTTGCTCAATCCCAAAAACCATATCCTGCTCTGTCTCTTCCCTTCTGTCCCAGGGAAACTGAGGCACAGGGCTTGCTCAGCACGGGATCATCAATGCCCACCCTTCCCTATCCCACCCCAGCCATAACAGGGGTTGCTGGGTGAGATCATCTCCCCCAGAGTGGCCTGCCCGGAGCCACAGCCCTCCATGGCCTCACCGTAGGGACCTTGGCACAGTGTTCCAGCTCCTGCCTTGCACAGGCAGTGCTCTGAGAGCCGTCCCCCTGGCCCCTTCCTTATATAGCACCCTGGAGGACATTCCAGCAGCCAGATCGGGTGACAGGAAAACAGTGTTCCCCCGGTGGCATTTCGGTTGATGGGACTGGGTCACCTGGCACCCGTGATGAGGCGGCTGCTTCAGCCCTCTGCCCCCTTCACAGGGCTCAGGCACGGGGAGGGGGGTCCTGCCCAGACCCCCTGCATTGGACTGGGGAGGAATGTCAGGTTTTACCCTAAAACCACTCTGGGAAGGACGAGATGCAGAAAACCCTCACCCCAAGGCTTTACAAACAAGTGGTTTAGAGGCAGTGCAGCACTGAGCTCTTTGTGCAGGGCAAGTTGAATCCCTTTGCCCGACAGACCACGAGCCACAACCCATCCCAGACAGCTCCGAGCTCCCAGCAGGAACGTGGAATGTGTTCCCCAAGCCCATGAGGAGCAGGGGCTGGGTGAGCACCTCAGATAAAAATCTACCATCAAACCTAAGACGCCATTCAGAGCGTGGCTGGGCACTGGGTGTGAGATTGAGCTCAGGACAAGAGGCTGGAGGCCAAGATGGAGTGAAGAAATGCCCCTTTTCCTCCATTTTTTAAAAACTTTCGTGTTTAACCCTTGGTGCTCCTTAGCCCCACAGGCAGAAAGGTCCCTCAGGATGTGCTGCGAGCCTCCGCACTCGCACCTGAGCTTGCCTTGAGCAGGAGGGACTTGAGGTGATCCTGAGACCCTGAAGCCACCTTTGTTCCACCTCTCAGGCTCCAGACAAAAGCTGCCTGGCACCAACACTCCTCTCCAGCTGGCTCCTGCCTTGTTTTCCTGCTTGGCTCCACTGCTGACCTAGACCTGCAAGGAAGATGCATGCTTACCTCGTGCCCAAGATACAGCTCAGGAGTCAATGCTGTGACCTCCTCTGTGACAGTGATCCCAGCCCAGCTGGCATCTTGCCTGAGGTATTTTAGGGATGCCGTCACTCCTGTCCATCCAGGGGACACGGGGTGCCTTTATCTCCCATCCTGACCCAGCCAGGGCAGGGAAAGGGGCCACAGTCAGGGCGAGTTGTGCCAGCAGTGAATTACGCATTCAGGCTGTCCCCTGGGAAAAACAACACTGCAGAAGTGGGAGAAAAAAGGGAGGCTGATCTTTTGGCTGCTTAAATCCTGAATTCCACGTGTGGTTTGAAAAGCAGCTCGGATTGGAAGCAACTCATCCCACCTGGGGCTGTGCTGTATGGTGATATTCAATTCCTTGGCAAAGCAGTGATCTGTCTCTGTGCTCCAGGCCACCCCAGCAGCAGCAGCAGCATTTCTCTGACTTGGAAGCTCATGTGGGAGAGATGCCAGAACCCTGTTGAGGAAAGGTTCCTGCCCTGGCCTAGGGACACTTTGCACAAGCTGACAAGAAACCAGTGGAATTTTATTGAAACAAACACCAGAGAGAGCAGTACAAAAATAACTGAGCTCTGCAGGCATCAAAATCTGTTCTCTGAAAGGTGTGCAAAAATAATTTAAATATAAATATAAAAGTCTCATCTTTCTAGTCACCCTCTTTTGTACACCCACCAGATTTTACAGTGCCCTTGGCGTGTGTTCACGCAAGTGCTTTGGGCACCTGTGCAAACAGAGAATTGTGTTGCCCACCAAGTATCTTTGAAAGGGCCATTTCACAGGAATACATCCTAAAACTGGACTACTTGGAGAGCAGATAACAGGCCATGGGTCACCCACAGGGGCACATCTCACTGGGGACCTGCCCCTGCAAGAGGCAGCTCCCTGTGCGTGACCACAGGCTTTAAACCCTTCTGCATAGGGGACTTCAATTAACTAACCAATTAGGCAAACTAAAAACAGAGCCTGAAAGCTGTGGCTTCCACCTCCCCTTGACTGGAGGGCTCAGCCTTTGCCAGTGGCTTAGGAAGCTCTGCTGTGGGCGGTCTCTGGCCAGCATTATTCCTTCTTGGAGAGCTGAGCAGAGAAGATCCTGGCGATCCTTTTGGCTTCCTCTTCTGAGAGCTCCGGGCTGGGCCTGGGACGATTTGCTCTTCGGTAGGGGATTCCTCCAGGCACTGCTCCACTCCTGCTCTGGGGAGAGAAGGGACCAGGAGTGTGAGCTCTGAACTTGTGAGCATCCACCCTCAGCCAAAATCTCCCGGCATGAAGGAGGAACAGCAGTGGTGTAGTCACTGGGACCTGACTGCATTTTGGGTTTCAATTATTATTTGACTTTATAATTTACAGAACCCTGATCTCCTCACAGAGGAGAGGCAATGCTCTGTCACAACAAATTTTAAGCCTTCTGATGGGTCAAGGCAGGGAATGGGTTTAAACTAAAAGACGAGATATTTAGATTAGATATCGGCAAGAAATTCTTCCCTGTGAGGGTGATGAGGCCATGGCACAGGGTGCCCAGAGAATCTGTGGCTCTCCCTGGACCCCTGGAAGTGCCCAAGGCCAGGTTGGAGGTGGTTTAGAGCAATCTGGTCTAGTGGAAGCCATGGCAGGGGGTGAGGCTGGATAAGCTTTAAGGTCCCTCCCAGCCCAAACCATCATTGTGATTATCCACGATAAATGGGATGGGCCAAGCTCAGCTGCCTGCAGGGACCCCAAAGCAGCAGCCCATGAGAGGAAAAGCCCTGGTTTGAACAGTGTCATCTCCTCTGTGCTTTGCTAGCAGCCTGGCTTTGATCCTGATGTTCCAGCAGCACTAGAAGATGAGTAATTCCAGCATACAAAGAAACACATTTCTACCCAACCAGTTTAGAGCTGGGCTGGCCGGTGAAGCACTCAGAAAAGTGATCCTGCTCTGGGAGCCTTCAGGGGAGGAAGCTGCAGGGCCAGGAAGGTCTTTTGGAAAGCTGATCTGCCAATCTGGCCTTTCACCTACATCCTTGGGCTGCTTCTCTGAGCCTCGGGAAAGGTCTCCTGAGGTCCCCAGCTCCCTGCCAAGAGAAACAGCACCGGGACCCTGTTTTGGTGCACTTTGATAGGCACCGTTTGGAGAGGGAAATGGCTTTTTTAGGAATAAGCCAGTCCTTGTGTTGGTAACCTGTGCATCACAGGCTCAGGGAACAGCCTGCAGGTAAAATACTTCAAAACATTTCTCCTTTTTATCACACTGAAATAACAGACATGGATAATTAGGAGAACCTTTGCTTTGCTCTTCTTTCTTCCTAACAGTTCTCCAGGATGAATTTCCTAAACCAAAATGTAAGGAGCCAAGAGAGGTGAAATTCATACCTGGCCACAGCAGAAGCTTAAAAACTAGCAGAGAGAGCTGCTTGCTGGGCAAAGCACCAGCCCTGGACAGGGCTATCCAGAGACCAGGACAGTAGCCCATCCTTCCCATGCTGTTTTCTGCCCGTCTGTCCAAGGAACAGCCAAAAGGTCAGGAGTAGCTGGAGAGGAGCAGGCTCTGTGCTGATCCCTGAGCTCTGCACAGCATCTGAAAGTATCTCTCTAGGAAATTCCTCCAGTCTGCCAATTAGCCCTATTTCAAATGTTATGGCATGAAACTGCCTTTCCTGCCTCCCACAGCTCCTCTTTCCCATGTGCCATGTGTCCTGCACAGCCAGAGGTGGAGAGCCAGCACCTCCCATTTTCAGTGTAAGGAATTGAATCCCAGAATGGTTTGGGTGGGAAAGGACCTTAGAGCTCATCCAGTGCCACCCCCTGCCATGGGCAGGGACATCTTCCACCATCTCAGGCTGCTCCAAGCCCCATCCAGTCTGGCCTTGGGCACTTCCAGGGATCTGGGGGCAGCCACAGCTTCTCCGGGCACCCTGTGCCAGGGCCTGCCCATCCTCACAGTCAAGAATTCCTTGCTAACATCTAATACCCCTCAAATGCTCTGTACTCCAAAGCCACAACACAAGAGCAGGTGCCTGATGCTATTTGATGTCACTGAGGTGAAGGAGAGCAGTCTGCTCTCAAAGTCAGGAAAGCTGCTAAAGTACACCTCCTCCCATTTTCCTACCATTGCCCAATGTGCAGGATGGAGTGGTGTTAAGATGTGTGTAGCTATCCTAATGACCTTCCTAAAAATGAACTTCCAGCTGTGGCAAAGGTTTAACACCAGCTCTTGCTGCTGTTTTACATGTACAGGTGTGACTCAAAATGAGCAAGGTTTAGAAGCACCATGAACACTCCCAGCTCAGACAGATTACCAGAAGCATAGAATCATGGAATTATTGAGGCTGGAGAAGCCATGTGAGATCATGGAGCCCAAATGTTCCCTCAGCACTGCCAAGGCTACCGTTATCCCATGTCCCCAAGTGCCACATCCTCACAGCTTTAAATCCCTCCAGGGACAGGGACTCACCACTGCCCTGGGCAGCTGTGCCAGGGCTAGACAAGTTTTTGGGGGAAGAAATTTTCCCTAATACTAACCTAAACTCCCCTGGCCCAGCCTGAGGCCATTTTCCCTTGTCCTGTCCCTGTTCCCTGGGAGCAGAGCCCGACCCCCCCAGCTGTCCCCTCCTGTCAGGGAGTTGTGCAGAGCCACAAGGTCCCCCGAGCCTCCTTTTCTCCAGGCTGAGCCCCTTTCCCCGCTCCCTCAGCTGCTCCTGGTGCTCCAGCCCCTTCCCCAGCTCCTTTGCTCTTTTTTGGACATCAAACCTTCCTTTGATCCATCTCACAGGCAGTTTCTGACTGCCAGTTTTATCCTCCTGCATAGTTTCCAGAGCACACAGCTGAAATGTCGTGTTTACACCATCCCCCACCCCAGGAACAGGCTCAGGTCAGTGCCCATCCCAGGTTTCTCCCTCTCTGCCTCTCAGACTCCAAGGGTCTGGTGCTCAGCCAGGAAGCACACATGTTCCAGGGGGAAGATGCAGGAGGAAAGGGGACTCGTGCACTGAGGATCACGCCTCACCCTCCTTTTCATAGGAATGGCAGTGACACTGAAACCAGCCGAGGATTATTCAGTGCCTGGTGCCAGGGGCTGGACTAAAGCAGATTCATGAGATGTTACAGGTCATGGTGGGGAGCATGGCCTCTTCCAAGGTCAAACAATTCCAGTCTTGGAGGCAGAGACTGTTTCAGCAACTGTGGCTCAGCAAGTTTGCTGGCAGTTTTGTTTGTGCCCGGGGATGGAGAGCAAACCCATCTGTGTTAACAGCCTAAACCTACCCTGGCAGTGGCCTTGCTCCCACTCCTGCTTTCCAGGCAGGAAATCAGGGAGATCCAGCAGATCGAGAAGGAACAACACAGCCAAGAAAGGATGTTTTGGCTGTTGCTGCCATTAGCATTTTTGGAACATATAAAGCCTTTTGTTGTGAATCTGCCCAAGGCTGTGTTATTTCTAATTCACACTGAAGGTAAGTCTAAGTATACACAAATAGGAATTATTCTGAGTAAAATTGGTTTCTACATAGGTTTCTTATCCTTTTGGAATATTCCTAGAGGTGAGGGGGGAAAAAAATCATGGTATTTGGAGAGGGATTTTAGACAAGGGCCTGGAGTGGCAGGACAAGGGGGAATGGCTTGGCACAGTCAGAGGGCAGGGTTAGATGGGATATTGGGAAGGAATTGTTCCCTGTGAGGGTGGGCAGGCCCTGGCACAGGGTGCCCAGAGAAGCTGTGGCTGCCCCTGAATCCCTGGAAGTGTCCAAGGCCAGATTGGATGGGGCTTGGAGGACTCTGAGATGGTGGAAGGTGTCCCTGCCCATGGCAGGGGGTGGAACAAGAGGATCTTTGAGGTTCTTTCCCACCCAAACCATTCTGGGACTCTGGTATTTTATGCAAAGGTTTATTAACACTCTGATTTTTCAAACCTATCCTCTAGCCCCCACTCAGAGCAGGTGAGCAGTGTGGAAGACAAGAGCTGGGAAGGACCTCAGGAATGGGAAGCGTTAGTTTGATGTAATAGAGAAAAGAAGTAAAAAACAAAGAGGTTTTGTGAAGCTCTACAAAACTCCGATCCCTGGAAGGTGGTAACAACATCCACACTGAGCCTAAGCTGCTGCAGCACCTCCTCAGGACCCCATGTTCTCACAGCAGGAGCTGAGACAACATTTCTGTCTCAAATGCCACAAGCTCCTTTGCTGTGACTGCTCAGCCCCACACCTCACCACTGCTTTGTCATTCCAGGAAGGAAGATGGGGAAGGCACAGAGTCAGACAAGCCAGGGAGAGGTGGCAGGAGCACTAGGAAGGCCAGGAGAGACATTTGCCAGCTGCCAAGTGAGTGAGGGCTCTGGTGATGTCCAGAGGACAGCTCAGATTTCAGCCTTGCTGTCATGCTTGGTGTTTGCTGACTTATGCAGAAACAAACCAAGTCCAGATTTAGAGGCTGATGTTCTAAAGGCCAAATAAAACCAAAACTATGAGGAAGCATTTTTTTCTGAACTCTGTGTATTGGTAGCAGTGAAAATCTGGTTCTTCACAGAGAGAATTTAATGCACAAGGCACAAGTAAATCCTGTCTCAGCACTACAGGTGCTGCAGCAAAGGATCAGTGCCAGCTAATTCTCAAATCAAGTGCTTTAAGATCAAAATATCCCAGTAGTACCTTGCTAACATTTTACCTCATTGGTGATAATTTGCAGGGCTGTAGTTCCAGCCACTCAGCTCAGAGCTGCAGAGAGAGGATTCAAGTGAAGCTGGTATTAATATTAAACTGCAGGTTTCTATAACTTCAGAGCTACTAGAGCCTGTCTGAGTCTGTTTTGAATCAGGCAAGCTGCTCCCAGTGACATAAATGTTCCTTAAAGTGTTTCTTAGGTCATATGGAGAGGAACAATCACGTTATCTGGGAGGGGTAAACAAACAGCCCAGCTGCTGCACACCCAGATCCACATCAACATCTACAGCAGAGCTGGGGCTGGGAAAGGATTGTGGGATTCCAGAATGGTTTGGGTGCGAAGGGACCTTAAAGCTTATCTCATTTCAGCCCTTGTCACAGGCAGGGACACCTTGCACCACACCAGGTGACTCCAAGCTCCATCCAACTTGGCCTGGAACATTTCCAAGGATGAAGCAGCCACAGCTTCTCTGGGCACCCTGTACCAGGGCCTTCCCACCCTCACAGAGAAGAATTTCTTCCCAATATCTAATCTAAATCTCCCCTCTTTTAGTTTAAAACTGTCTTCCCTTATCCCGTCACTATCTGCCTGTGTAAAAAGTCATTCTCTCCCTTTTTTATAACCCCTCTTTATGAACTGAAAATAAGATAAATATGTAGACGCTGAAACAAGCAAGCAAACCTCTTGCAGTGAATACATCTTTATGAACATAAAAAAGCGCAAAATCTCAGCAATCCACAGCTTTGGTGCAGGAGGAACCATCACTCAAGTTATTCTACTACTCCCTGGGTCGTAGAATCATTACATGACACCTCTCCAAGAATCCCCTCCTGCTGCAAACTCCCTCACTTCATCCTGATCTAAAAGAGATAAATTGAAGCCATAATTACAAATTAGAACTCCTCAGAATTAGGCATGTCACCTCACATTAAAGCACAAAGAAATGTGGAGTGAGAACCTGTTACTTCCACTGACCCTGATGGAGCAGCATTTTCTGGGCACACTGGACAACTGGTTGATATAAAGGCACAAGGATCACAGACAGCACAGCTGTGGATGTTAAAAACCATCCTCACAGAGAGAAGAGGTGTCAGGAACATTTCCCTTGACACAATTTGGGAGCCATCACATCTAAGTTGAGTGCTGGCAGGCAAAAGAAAGGAGTTTTGTTCCTACTTTAAGGAATGGACTAAGCTGGACAATAAAGGAAAGGATCTGCCATACTTACTTTTGGAGACACAGAAGGATGAGATGAAGTGCTGAGCAGTCTCATGGAGGCTTCCATCTCCTGGGGTGGAAGGAAGAAGTTGGGAACAACAACAGGATCAGATCTGAGCAGAACTATTAAGGAACAACCCTTGGCAGTATGCAGTTGCACAGAGGTCCAGGTGTGGAAAAAGCCTCAGCTGTAAGCAGATCCCAAACAGTAAATTTCATTTGTTTTAATCAATATTCCATTGTTCTGAACACTTGGTTCTCTCACCTGGGCTTGCAGAGCATGGGACGCTGACTTGCTTTAAAACAATACCTCACAAATTTGTAGAGAACTTCATCCTGCAAAAATCCAAGTTTAGGATTACTTCCAACATTAGGAAGTATTTTAAAAGCAAAATAAAGCATGTTTCTTTTAATACAGGAGAAACACAGAGCTCTAACCCATGGGGAAAAATAACACATGGAGAGAAAATGCAAAAAGACATGTCAGAATTACCCAAAATGAAATGACTCTCACAAATCACAAAATGCATGGGCTACAAGTTTCAGGAAAGTCATCACTACCATGTGTGAAACAGAGTAATGGGGTCCTCCAACACCTTCCCAGATCACCAGTTCTGGATTCATTTTCCCAGGGAAGAGCTTCACATGGTAAATTTCTCTGTCCCGAGGCCAGGGAGATTCTAACTAAGCAGAAGAGTGCGAGGAGTGTTTAAGAAGAGAGTAAAGGATACAAAGTGATTTTTGGTTTGATGGGGTTTTCTGAGTCCTCCACTGGCTCTTCACTGCTGTCATCAGGGAAGCTCTCACTATTTCTTTCCGAGCCAGCTTGGGCTGACACACTCTGAACACCGTTCTCATCAGAACCACTTCCTTCCTTGCCTTGGTTATCTTCATTTACAACCTCAGCATTTTCCTCCTCCTCTCTCTTCATGGTTTTTTCATTAGTCAGACCCATGTCTCCTGGGAATGGCAGCAGCTCCTTGGAGCCTGCATGGAACTCTACACTTTTCTTTGTGGGTTCAGTGTTCAGTGCTCTGTTCCAGAGGCTCCATCCAGAGGGCAGAGGTGGCTCCTTCCCCACTGTTCCTGTGCTGCTGCTGAAGGCCTGGGAGTCTCCTGCTGCTCCCCAGGGATGGTTCCCCACTGTGTGGGGGCTCATGAGCGGGCTCAGGGCACTGAGCACACTCTGGCTGTCCCCTTGCAAGGTGCTGGACAAGGTGCTGCTGCTCCCTCTTTGGAAACAACCTACATCTATGGAGTGCTGATCTTCAGGCCTGGGCTCCAGAGGATGCTGCTCAGCCCCCTGCCCTGTTTCAGAGATCACACTGGACCAGGGGCTCGTCCTGTCTGTTCCGGTCATCATTTCATTAAGAGTCCGTGGCTCTATAACATCTTCTTCGTATTCTTCTTCACTGTGTGGCTGGATGGCAAAAGCACCCTCGTTTTCCTGGCTATAACCCATTGGATGCTCATCCTCAGGGACAATGGGGCCTAGAAGTTGGTGCAGCATGTGTCTCTCAAACACAGACCTGCCAGCACTGCACGGCTGCTGCGTGTCACTCGAAATGCCAGCTGCATCTGACTCCAGCTGCCCTGCAGGAACTGCAGGTCTGCCTCCTTCCTCCTTCCAGCTGGGTACACCCACAGCACCCAGCTTCCTGCTGCTGTCCTGATGGACATTAGAAGCTTCTTTGCTGTTTTTAGTTATAGCCTGCAAGTCTGGTTAACAAAAAACAGCATCAGTAAATGCATGGAGCAACATTTCAGCTTAAATCTGATTTATTTGGGTTTTTGGCAGATAGTCCTAGATGTAAGGATGGTTGGGAGCTAAACATGCACAGCTTTGCAAACATTGCTGATGTGAGCATGTTCAGCTCTGTTTCCAACTAATAAGGCCAGAAGAACAGAAATGCCAAGGAAAAACCGGAAGCATTAAGGATGAAATTAATGCAAAATTTTACAAATTCTTTAAAAAGCCACAATCACTTATTTTTGCTTCCCAGTGAGCAGATCCTATTCATTCCTTGCATCCTCTGAGAACTGAGCTCATCAGTATTAGGCAAAGTGGCCAACTATTTTAAGACAAGTCCTGCTCCAAGGGAATGGTGGGGAACATTTGGAAAAGTCTGGAACAGATTGTAGAGGAAGGCATGTAAAAAAACAGTAAAAACAATTGATAAGGATGAGAAAAGAAATGAAAAGAGCAAAACTTTGGAGAATAAGAGACGGGGGAAAAAAGAGGAGATCAAGATGATGATACAAGAATGGCAAATTCTGGCATAATAGGAATGTACCTTCAACTCTACCTCTTGGAAACTCTGCTTCCCTGTAGGAAGCCATGGGCAGAAAAAGCATAGAATAACTTTCCAACTGGCACCAACTGCAGCTCTGGGCTCCAGTTTAATCTGTGAACTGGTAAGTTATTTTAAAATAAGCATAAGCAGGGAATTGATTTCCTTATCATTTTGCTACTCACAGCAACAACTTACCATTGACTAGGCTGCTGACCTGAGACACCAACTGACTAGATTTTTCCAGAAGATGGCAGCCTTTGGGATCCACTTCTCTGCTGATCGAGCCCTGATGGTCACTCTCCCACTCCTCATGGCTTGGTTTGGATGTGCTGAAGTCGGGAAAAGACCTGGTCAGCTTCTCAGTGAAGTATCTTTGAACCTCATCCAGCTCGCTCAAGTTTTTTCTGCAAACAGTGGTAAGAATTTTGGTAAGAGGGAGAGAACAAGCCTGTGGCAGTTGGGCTTAAGTTGGATCATTCTAATCAGGAACATGTAAATATGCAAATAAAAGATTAAAGGTTTTTATTGGAAAGCAGATCAGCAGGCAAGTGTTGAGGCTGCTCTAAGGAAGAGGATAACACTCCAGAACAAATCTAGACTTGGCTGTGAAACTTAGGCTGGAAGCTAAAAAAGAGCTAGTTCTAAACTTATTTAATCAAAGGAGCTAGATTTGAGATTACCTTCCAATAAAAGTAATAAAGCCAAAGATATTACTTCACTTATGGCTGAGCTTGATAAAAATCTGAGGATTTCTATGTGTTTAAGATGTAGGGATTTTAAGATGCATTGCTTGTGGTAGCATGAAACACTTCAGGAAGTCTCTTTCATTCCTATGTTCCTACAGATAATAAACACTATTCCTCTAAATTTATACCTCATTTAAACCTAGAATCTAGTCAAGACAACAGTGCTTCTAGCAAGAAGAAAAGCATCCTGATTGCAAGGGATATACTGCCCCATGCACCCCAAAAACGTGGAAATCAGCTGAAGGGACTTCTGGCTTCATAGCACCTGCTCTGTGACAGCAGTACCAGGATGGATAAATCCAAGCATTCCCTCCAGATCTGGAAACACTGCTGCTGCTGTTCCCCTTCAACAGCTCACCACACTGCTCCAGCATTTCAGTCCTGTTGTGGAGCTCCCCATCCAGCCCCTGATTTTCCAGCCTCGCCTCAACCCGCTGTAAACAACACCGGAATCTCTCCATCAGTTATTGCACTGTCTCATTTCCTTAGGGCTGGATCTGTCACTTCCAAGCTCTTCCCTGCTAACCTAAGGCCTGGCACTGCCCTGCTGGCATTGCCCAGCCTTACCTGAGAGCAGTGAGGAGGGCAGCTCGTGAGGACAGCGATGCCGAGTCCAGCCTGGCCGCCTGCTGCAGGGACTCGTGGAATCTGCGCACGTTCTGCATGTGCTCCTCGTGCCGAGGGCTGTGTGTGCCAGAGGGGCTGACCCTGCTGGAAACAGGCCTGTGGTCAATACCAAAAAACAGGCTGGAACCTCCAACTGTGACAAGTCTGCCAACTAAGAATGTCCAATATCTTGAAATCCATTAAAGAGGCACCAATGGATGAAACTAGTTCTTCCAAATGTCCACAGGAATGTCATTTACTGTTTCAGATTTCTACCAAAGTCAAGTTAATGATGGGGCTGGTAGGGAGCTTTCCATGCCTGCTGGCAGCTCCCAAGCTAGTTCACATCCTACAGAGGGCCCACAGCCCCTCTAAACTTCAAAGAGACATATGGGAAAAGGATCATCTCTGTAGGCTAAATGAACAAATCATGAGCTAAAACACTCTCTCACTCATTTGAAGGGACAGAAAGCAGGAATTACTGCAGGACATCTGACACTCTTACTCCTGTAATATGCAATACTACAGCATTTCACCAGCTGTCATTCACTGCTCATGGACAGAGGCTGAGGCAAAATCAAGGGGATGCATCAGGAATATTCCACTCTAATTTACACTTACTAAAAATAAAACCAAATACAGACACCACCCTTATTCTCATCAGGGCCTGGAGAAAGTACCTGCCAGTTTTAACAATGGCATCATTTAAATCCTAGTTTACAAGGGTGCAAATGAAACAAATCAGGAAGCATCAATGACAAGGAAAATAACATCTGGGTTGTGTCAAAAGTAACCTGTCCCAGGATTGCTACCTCCTGCACCTCCCTCTCACTGTGAAAGGGAATGGCCACTAATTTTTAAACTCAAACACAGAGGACACAGTTTGACAGGCTGTACCATTTTTCCAGTAGAATCCATTTGCTTTAGAGAGGTATTTCTGAAATCTGAAAATATTCCAAAAGGTTGTCAGCCTGTGCACTTACTGCTCTCGGGCCGGAACGCTGACCTCCTTTGGCAAGGAATTCAGCATCTGCTTGGACAAGTTTGTAGAATTACTAGGACATGCTGGAAAGCTGACCTTCACCTAGGATGAAAAGGAAAAAGGAACACTGTAAATAAGTCTTTCACAGCAAGAAAATAGGAGAAATTAACATATTATCTTTCTGATCTAACAAAACCTCAGGCTTTCTAAATAGCTTTAAATTTTCAGATGATTTCTCTGCACTGAACCTAATATTTCACAACACTTTCATTTCAGACACTTTTGTTAACTCCCTCCATACTATCAGAGAGTAAAGTGATGGAAAGTAGGATAAGGGCTGCATTACATGTCTATAACACCCTCCAGCATATCTGGGAAGAGTAGACAATAAAGAAAATCCCAGAAAAATGGCAAATACTTCAGAAAAGCAGATTCCTGCTCAATTAGATGTTTCCTAACCAACGAAAAGTTGAATCTACCATATGTTTTTGAGCACCAGCTGTCACCCAAAGCAGCAAACAGAACTATGCCATGCTCCCAAACATCCAAATGCACAGAATATTCTTCTTTAAAAAATCCCAAATACCCATGAAGCAACAACAGAATGAAGCCAGTGGGGATGCTCATGACTTAGTTGGAGTCAGCTATCAAGAAAACCTGGAGCAGAATTCCTAAGGAATTAGGTGGTTTTGGTGCATTTAGGCAGACTGGTCCACGACAGTGCAGTGAATTTGTGGTGAGTTTGCTCAGGAACCCCGAGTGCTGATTGTCAGCAATCCAATGAAGCGTGAGAGGGGAGGAAATGGAAGAACATACAGCAGAACTTTCGGGCTGGCTCCGAACCCTGGCCTGCCTTTCCTCTTTGAGACTGTTGATGCTTTGGAGAGGGGACACGGCCACTTTGATCTGCCCCCGGCACTGCCCGCTGAAGTCGGTGATGTTGTACCACCCACACACGAGCTGGAAGCCAGACAGGAGAGGAGAGAGGTCCACGGATGCAAATCCTATCACTCGCTCTGACTCTGGGGAGGGAGGACAAAAAACACACACACAGTGATAGGAATCATTTTCAGGAATGCTGAAACACAGCCCTGGAAACACGGCTTGGAAGTTGACCCCAGGTCCAGAACGATCCCATCCAATATTTGAATTACCTGGGTTACATTCAGCTAAAAATGCCCCTGCAGAAGAGTGAAAGCCCAGGGCAGGGAGAGGGATTGGCAGGAGAACCACTGTGTACACACAGCACAAAGGAAGTTTATTTTTGAAGCAAAAACCAGACAGCTGAACTTCAATACGTAAAAAAGAAAGAAAGAAAAGTATTTGGCTACAGCTGGTTGGCCACACTTCAACCACCTGCAGCAACAACAAACAGCATGTCAAGAAAGCAGTTAAGAACTTCCTTCAGCAGGAAAATCCAATCAAAAGCACAGTCAAAATAAAACCAGAGAGAATATGGATGAACCAAACCTTGTAAGATGATTAATGGGGAAAAAAGAGGATGCCAAGGGCCAGGAAATCAACAGGTATTTATCTCTAGCATCCTTCTAGTACAAGGCAAAATATGGCATTACAATTCCACTCTCCACTTAACAGAATTTATTTTTCTTGCATGAAATACAAGTAACCTAAGGGAGGGGATGCAGAAAACACACTCCTCTTAATACTGCACTGTAAACCTTACCTGCTTTATGCCACACTTTGAAGACCAAGGTTTGCTGTGGATCCAGGAGAAGCTCTTTGGATAATCTATTAAGAACAAAAACCATAATGTTTTATGCAAAGCAGGAAAAAGCAGTAAAATGCTTCTGAAGTTTCAATGCCATTTTATCTACCCAGATATCAAATCAGTTTCTTTCTGTACTGATGGGGGCAGGAACAAAACAACCCCCAAAATTACTGTGACTCAAAGTATAACTTATGTCTACATAGTTTGGGCTTCTGCTTATTCAAGAAGTATTTCCCTCTCCTCACTCTTGCTGTACATTTAAAAGGTAGGACAAAGAAATCATGAAGAAATAGAAATACAGTTTATTTCATGACTCAGTAACACAGTGACAGCAAAGCACTGGGGTTATGGTTGAAAGCTGTAATGTTTGAAGTTCATTCCGGGAAATAAATAAAAAAAAAAAAAAAAGGAAAAATGAAGCATTAAATGTAGAACAGTTTTAAAGTTGTTTAAAGGGATCCAAATATTAGAAACACTGGAGGAGACAAGATTGGATCACACAGGTTAATTCCTGAATACTGCCATGTATAACTTGATCTGCTGAGGTTCCTTGAAGCAATCAATTAATCTGTTTTAATTTAAGCTCAGATACCCAGCTCTGAGCTACAAAAACTCAAACCATATGTCCTTTTCACACTGTCCTGGCTGTCAGATCCAGGGGGTGTCTGTGTGAATCCCCATCTCTCACCTTGCTTGCTGCTGGAAGTCCCAGACTGGTGAGTCTGTATTTTCTATCACTGGAGTGGTTACTGGGGCATCTGCACCAGCAACAGCAAATGACACACAGCTACTGGGGGCTGTTACCTCACGTTCTGTCAAGGGACTTCCTGGAATGATACAGAATTAAATACAGATTATTCTAAATTAATAACAACAACAACAAAATCTAAAGGCAGTTCAGCAATTAAAACCACACAATTAGCAAAGAAATCCACTATGTAGAAAATACTCCTTTTCATTGGTGGAGCTGATAGCATGGTATATTTACAATGGAAGCAAATATTACATGAACCTTTTACAGAACAGAAACTGGAATATTCAAGAGAGAAACAGAAAAACCATTTACCCAAGATCATCTAAGAAGTCAGAAGTAAAGCTAGGAATAAAACCCAGGTCCTGAGGACCCTTTTCCAGTACTTGAGCTACTCTCCATACTCTTCAGGTGGTGCTGGGCCACCTGTCTANTCCAGTACTTGAGCTACTCTCCATGCTGGGCCACCTGTCTGCCAATCATGAAGAATAAAATTTCTTCCTGAAACCAGCTTATATTTGTTTCAGTGGATCACTTGCCTCTCAATTAATTACTTCTAAAAATCCCCTAAAATAAGGAGTCAAAGACAGAAATACTTAAATAGTTCTGCAAAACTCAAAAGAAACCTCCTTTATATCATCAAAAACTTTGCAATAACAAACAAAGTTGCATTAGTTTTTCAAAGACTATGAATTCCAGAAGATTCTAGAATCGTTTTAAGAATCCATCTGCAGGGCTCAGAACCTTCTAGAATTACAGGGGAACAAAAGCTGAGTACAGTGAACCAGCTTTACAAATTTATTATGTTCTAATTTGCAGGAGTGTTTGAGATAGGGGCTCTTGGGGTTTAGTTATTCAGTCAATGCTTCACTTGGAGTTTAGCTATTCAGATAATGCTTGATTTCAGAATTCAGCTGCCATCTCTAACAGCTAACATTATGTTATTTATATTTTGGATTTTATTCATGCAGATTAAGCTGAATAGCTCAGCCTCCTGCTTTCCCTGTACTTACACAGTGATTGGGGTTGCAACACCATGAAGCCAAAATCCATCCCCGCCATTCGCTTTGCTGGAGTAGGAACAGATCTCAGGGAAAACAAACAGAAAACAAAGAAAGAAAAGAGAAAGACAAGAAAGAAAGAAAAGAAAGGGGGTGGGTGTGTGTGATGTTACCTTTTAAACTTAGATGCATTGCTCTTTCCACAAGGATATTGACAGCAATTGTGTTTTCCAAAAATGTCGCATCTTCTTCCTGTGGTTCATTGGTGACCCCTGAACTTACAACATCCACTTGCTGTTTGTCAGGGACCTGCTGGCTCAGAGCAGGGGTTTCCCCTGTGCCTTCATCTTCACTGTAGCTGCATTCCTCAGCACAGGGAAGCCTGGGCAGAGCAGGAGTGGAAGCAAGGCTGACGTGAACACGCACAGCGGCTCCTGCCAGGTCTGCAGCATTGCATCGGAACAATGGGTAAACGCCTGCAGGAGAGTTCACAAACAACCAGCCAGCTGAGCCCTGGGCAGAGCAGGAGCTTGGAAAACAGCTGCAACAGTTCATTACTGTAGAGATCTCACATGAGCCCAGCGGAATGAATTTTGATTTTCAGTGTGAGTTATAACCCAGAAGTATAATCTTAAAAACCATGACCTATCCCCCAAACTGGGTGCACCTTCATTTCCCCCCAGTAACTCAGATTAAAGCACAACTTCCTGAGAGCCCTGGGAACAGTGACTCTGCATAATTTTATACACACATATGGAGAATACAACATATACCCTGCATAAAAATCTGTTTTAACTCTCGTTGTTCCTCCCTTTCCTGAGTGTATCTAAAAGAAGAGCCAATCAGTCCACGCATCCAAAAATGGTGAGTACCATGTAGATGACAGAAGCCATAACCTAAAACACAGGTTCCACCTCAGAATGAGGAAGAACTTCTTTCCATGGATGGGGCAGAGCCCTGGAACAGCTACCCAGGAGGGCCTGGAGTCTCCCTTTCTGGAGACATCCCAAACCCACGTGGACGCGTTCCTGTGTCACTGCTCTAGGTGACCCTGACTGGGCGATCTCCAGAGATCCATTCCAACCCCAACCACCCTGGGATTCTGTGATTCCGTGCAGGACAAAACAAAGCTGTGGACATTTTGTTTCAAGTGCCTAGAGAAGGAACCACATTAAATTGCCAGTAAGGAGGAATGAAATGTGACCCTGTGCTTTAGGAACTCACCACTAACACTCAGTGTTCTCCTCGATCTCTCTGCCAACGCTGCCAGGTTGACGTAGGCAGATCCAATCAGACGATCTGTATCAAGTGGTCTTTCCACCTCATTTTCCTTGCCATATGCCCACCACACCTGGATTTCCAACTTCTCCTCTCTGAAGAACCACAGCAGCCCCTGGCTCCTTCTGAGAGTCACCTTGTTGGGTTTCCTGAAGTTCACTGTAACACTCCCTGCGTCATCACTCAGCTTTGGCCGCTTCAGCCAGGTCCAGGTGGCCTCCTGGTTGTACAGTTTGTACCTGAGGTAGCAGTAGGTGCTTTTGTGCAGCTGTGTCTGGCCTGTGAGCAGCACACAGTGCAGTGGCAGCCACACCCTCGGCGTGGAGATGGTCACAGCCACTGGGCTGGCGCTCTGCTCCCAGCCACCGCTCTCATCCTCACTGTCCTCGTGCGTTTCCTCCGTGCTCCACCCCAGGAGCTTGGCAGCCTCCAGAACACGCTCCCTGTCACCCTGATGGGCAAAGGCAACAGAGAGCTCCAGCCCTCCCACGATGGCCTGCATGGCCTTTGTGCACTCTGGAGGCATTGCATCTTTGGAGAGGGTCATTGGGTACCAGCCCGAAATACCTGCAGGAGGAAAGGTCACATCAGATTTATCCAGGCTTTTGAAAAATGTCACTGAGGAGCAGTCACCTCTCTGGTCATCAGCCAAGGACCAGAACGGCAAGGGTTTATTTCTCATTTGTAATTTTATTACATAATTTCTCATCTGAAAAAGCAACAAGTTACTGGCCTTCTAAAAACCTCAGCAGCAGTTCTGATCCCAAACGATTTTCACTTCATTAACAACACCCATTTTACAACAAAATTACATCCCTGGGATATCCAATTATAAAATTAGGTATTCTCATTTATTTCCCACTCTCTTCCCATTAAAAACAACCCCAAAATTTTCGCCTGGAGAAAATGAGAATTTTACTGAAATTAAAGCAGAAATAACCAAGGCAATAATAAAAACATCATTATTACAAGGTATAATAATCCCAAACTAATGCTAGATAGAGGAGATCATTAGTGGACAGATATGTGATTCATTTTTTCACAGAAATTTCACAGAATATTCTAAAGTGGAAGGGACCCAAAAGGAGCACTGAGATATTTCACACATAGCTAAAAACAAAGAAGTTAATTATACTGCTTTCTAATTATCTAAGACTCTTGTTTCCAGCTTTGACATCTGAAAAGCAGTCACTGCTCCTGCACTAAACACTACAACTGATGGACTTGACATCCTTTCTGGACTTTCTATCTAGAAAATAAACAGCACTGAATAAAATCCTAAGGATTTTAGGTGCTGGTTTTAGGTGGCATGGAGTTAAATTTCTTCATAGTAGCCCCAGAATATTCATTCAGCCACTAAACACCTTACATCCTGAAAACAGATTTTCAAACAACCTTTATGTGACTTTCCTAACACAGGATTTTTACTGAACATGTGGGAAACATCTGAAAGAACTTTGGTCTAAAAAAACCCCCAGAAATCCCCCCCAAAATCAAAACAACACCCCCAAAAGAGGAATGAAAATCATTTTAAGGAATTACAGTAGTATTTACACAGAATGTCAGCAGCACAGCACTGCTGTGTTACCTGATCTTCTTGTCAGCAGGTCTCTGGTTGGAATTGTGACTGTCCCAAGGAGATAATCTCTAGATGCTCTATCAGCCAATTTGTCAGTGGCTGGAAAAGAAATAATTTTGTAAATCCACTGAACTGGTACGTAAGGTTTAGAAATGATTGACTGGAGAACAGCTGGTAAGAGGTGATCTTGATCACTGGGAGTCTCAAAAACTCTTTGTACAAGGGGAACAGTCTCTGCCAAAGGCAATTTAGTAACTGCATCTATCAGTAACTGCAGAGTTCCCTGCACAGGGCTCTGAGCAACCTGACCTGCTGCAAGATGGCCCTACTCATTGCAAGGGGGGGTTTTGCAAGTCCCAACCGAAACTATTCAGTTATTCTGTGAGTTGGGTTTTTTTTTTTCTATACTAAAATTAAGGGGACTTCTGCACCAGCCTTCAATCCTTGCAATCCCACCTGCTGTCCTTACCTGACTTGGTGCTCTGATGGTAGATGGAGAAAAAAATACTGGCAGACTGCAGGAGCTCCCCCAGAGAAGAGGCTTCTCCAGTGCTCTTCTGAAGGATGAGGTCACAGAGGAACTCTGTGTGATGCTCAAACTCTGGGCAGAAGGAGCAGGGCACGGCTCGCGTGCGGCGTGTCTGCGCCTGGGGCAGGAAGGACGGGAGCACGCACACGTAGGCGTTCACTCCCACTCCTGCATAGTACTGAACAGAGGGGTTCCTCTGTGCCACAGCTCTTCAGGAAAAAAGAAAAGAAGGAAGAGAATGCACATAATGTATGAGGAGTCTAGGAACCAACATGCCCAAAACAAAGGTGAAAAGACGGGACTAACAGTCAACATTCTAAATGTATGTGGGCTCTGGCTGCATTGCATTTTATCTTTTCTTTCCATCTGAACATACTAGGAACAGATTGAAATGGTGACAGGAACTCACGAGGTCCATCACTGGTGGCTGTGCTCTTATCTGTGGTTGAGAAAGTACTCAGCACCTTTAAGGATACACTGTACTGTAGAATAACTTCCCAGAGAACCTGCTCCAGAAAGAAGCCAAAGGCCAAGCCAAGTGATTTTTACAGACCAATACTGACCAGCAAAAGGAGGTGAAATTAGCAAGTGAAATGATTTACAAGTAAACCAGACCCAGGTATTACTCAGGTCATACACCTGAAGGATGAGGGGTCTGAGGTCATTCCATTCCCTGGACCTCTCCAAGCACCACGTGACAGTGATCCTCACCTTCCAGGGTCTGTTTGAATTAAGATGGATCAGGGGCTCACAGCAACACTGAGAAAGATTCAGACCATGGCTCTGGAATGACAGGAGCCATCCTTCTCTTGTGAAACTGCCTCCCTCTATTCTAGTCCTTTCCTAACTCTTGAAAATCACATACTCTGGAACTATGTCCAGCTGATACCACACACTTGGAGCAGAAGCCTTAAGGCAGATAGGAACATGTTTCATTTCCTAGTTAAGTTTATTGAGGTTTTCACAGTGAAATGCAAAAAAAAAACCTCAGCTAGCTTTTAAATAGCATCAGCAACACTAGGACCCAATGCCCAAATAGGTAGCATCTTATATCAGCCAATTTTTATATCAGACTTTGGTGTAGAAAAACGTGGAAATGTAGGAAAATACCCCCTTCTAAGCTGTATCCTTCTGCAGAACAAATGCTACCACCCTGTACTGCAGCTTCAGGGACCAGAAAAACTGCTGATGGTCTTTATAAAGTTATTTTCACTTTGGAGCAGAACCCACTTTGAATCTTTGTCTCTACAGATGGAAAACTGGCCAGTAAGGATTTGTTCTAATCTCATGCCTCAGCCTGCTGCCTCCAGATAAAGCTGTTTTAAGTGAAAAATAGTCTTTTTTGAATCAGGCTTTACCTGGCTGCTGCTTGCAAACCAGCTGCCCTGTGTATCTGTACAGAAAGTGAAACAGCTTGAGCAGCTATTCCTGCTGCTGTTTTCATGGATCGTTGGTACCTCACACTCACATCGAGCAAACCTGGATTAAATGAAAGAAAGGAAGGAAAGAAGTGGTCAGCTCTTAATGCAAACACACCCAACATAATCAACATTTAGCTACACCTATTAATACAAAACTTACTCTGTTAATGAGTATTCTAATAAAAAGATAATTCCACGAATCCACTGAGCTTGGCTGTGCAAGACGCTGCGCTTCAGCCAGGAGTGGAGCCAGATCCACGAGGAGCAGAAGGAAAACTGCATCCCGCATCCCTCATCTCTCATCCCGAATCCCGCATCCCTCATCTCGTATCTCTCATCCCGCATCCCGCCAGCGCCACCGGCTGCCCCAGTGGCGCCCTCCTGTGGCGAATGCCCAGCACTGCAGGCGTCGGGGCCGAGGGAGGCAGCGCCGCCCGAGCTCCAGGCACATCCTGCCCCAGCGCTGCCCGAGCCCCAAAACACCACCCTGGCACCCAGCACATCCTGCCCCAAAACACCACCCTGGCACCCAGCACATCCTGCCCCAAAACACCACCCTGGCACCCAGCACATCCTGGCACAGCGCCGCCCGAACCCCAAAACACCACCCTGGCACCCAGCACTGCCCGAGCCCCAAAACACCACCCTGGCACCCAGCACATCCTGCCCCAAAACACCACCCTGGCACCCAGCACATCCTGCCCCAGCGCTGCACCAAGCAAATCTTCCAGGAGGTTCTGGAATGCTATTGTGTTCTGCTGTTGCATGTGGTTGACCCACTACAAACAGCTGAAGCACACTGACCTCCCTGTCCAGTCCCAGCCTGTTTTACAGCCTCAAGAGTTCCTTGTGGCCTTCCCAGAGCTGCTGTTTGTGTTATTTGAAAGAGCCACAAGAGACATCTCTGCTTACACCCTGTACCATAAACAGCCCTTTCTCAGATCCTCCTTCCCCACCTTACATGGGAAGGTTAACTACAGGCTGGGGCTTATCAGCAGTGAAGCTGTCAAATACACAGAGAGAGCTTTTGAAAACCTTTAGAGGGTTTCCCATGTTTAATCACTGACTTTTTCACTCATTATGACGTTAGTGAAAGCTGGGAAGAAAGCCACTCCTGGTTGGTTTCAGTTGCC
>VWYP01029359.1:0-19356 GCA_013400435.1 Pycnonotus jocosus | reverse complement strand
TAAATATATTATTAATATAATATTAATATATTAAATGTTAATATTTATTATAGTAATACATTATCAATGCAGTTAGCAGGGCTTTTGCAGAGGGCACTGTAAAAATCAGTACACAATTTCTATTTTAATAAACAGGAGTAATAGCATGAAGACACTGCAGGATGTTGCCTGATCCTTNTTGGGGGTTTTTTTCTTTTTTTTTTTTTTTTTTTTTTTTTTTTTTTGGTGGGCTAAAACACTTCTGTCCTCTGGATTTCTCTAAGCTGAGTACCCCTGTTTTGGATTATTGCAGCTACATGAGAAGGTTTCATTAAAAAGAGCCAAAGCTAAGTGGTTTGGGATTCTTAGTCCATCTTCTGCTTTAGTCCTAAACTTTTATTAGACCAGAACTCTGGGAAAGTTATTTCTTGTTTTTATCTCTTCCAGAGTATTGATTTGGAGCACCATCTGAAACCGTGAGACACTGAGCAGGTAAAGTAACAACTTCATCCACTTCATTGCAGATTTAGCTAAAAGAGAGATACAAAGACATCCCCAGCCAGCCTCTCTTCTGTACCTGCAGTACTGAGTGTGCTGAGCACCTACACGGTTCTTTCATGTCTCCAGGTAGATCTTGCCATGATTGATAACTCAGCCTGTGCTCCAGCCTGCTCCTTAATTGCCTTAAATACCTCTTTCATCATATTCCCTCTGCTGGTTCCCAAATTTGAGAGGCAGACAAAGCCAGGGGAATGATGTTTGATGGCTTCAAAGTAAAACAGAATCAAACAGAGACAGGAGAACCTCTTCCCACCTCTCCCAATCAAAGCTAAACACGCTTTAAGAGGGGATTGACTGAGGAGGGCCCATTTCTGCTGCTCTCTCTGATGGTAACACAAAGCCAACAGTTTCCCAAAAAAGCAGCACAAGCCTGGAACAGGTCACAGAATGTGGGGAGAATGAGTGGAGAAGCAGCATCAATAGAGTCTAAACTCAGAGAGAATTTCAGCTTCTCCTGCTAGGAAGATACTAATGTGAAACTGGCAGCAGAACCTGTGCTTAGTCTCTCTCTAGGTGGATTCACCAAAATGGGCAGGACAATTCACTGGTGTTAATTTTTTTATTGTGTGGAACCAAACTGCCTCCATTTTAGGTTTAATCTTTGAGTGAAGAGATGGTCCAAGAGCACACAGACCGAGGTGACAGGGTGACAGCCACCCCCTCAGCTCTCACACCACAGCCCTGTGGCCAAAAAGCAGGGTCGTGTCCCTGACTACCAGGCAAGCTGGAGACAAGGATGCTCCTCCTTCGGAGGGTTGAGGATGACGCATTTCCCATCACTGGGGTGCCAGGTCAGCCTTTCTGAGGGAGATTTCCCTCCTGCCCACACTGTGCTCTTGCTGAATGAGCCTCCATTATCAGATCAGAGCTGCACAGAGGCTCCACTGTTCCCCAGATCCTGCAATTCTTCCCGAGGGGTTTGTGTTACACCGAGCATGCAGTTCATGCTAGGACACTCTCTGGCCATCCCTCCAGAATGACAGGCTGTGGAATTCAGAGCTTGGAGAGAAAAGCAGAGGTAGGATGAGCTGTCAGAGCATGAATTAACACCTCTCTGCTGTTTTTCTCCGACCACTCATGCTGTTCATGATGTGCTTCTGTGCTGAAAGAGGAGTCACAGCAGTGAGGTATCACCAGTGTCACCCAAAGCTCCCCTGTAATTACACCTCAATGAAAAAGCAGAGATCTGCTGGGTTATCTCCTTCCCAGTGCCAAAACACCACTGACACTCTTGTACCATCTTCCTCCTTGAAGGCCAGGGCTTTTCCAGACTCTTGGTGTTGGGTCCTTCGGGAATATGAGCAAGTCTTGCTCAGTTCCTTGTTCTGAGCAAGTCATGAATCATCATTTAAACCCTGCTGGCAGATAAATAGACAGTCACAACCTCTGCTTGTGCCCCGAGCCTTGGAGATCCTCCCCGAGCATCTCCTTGGCACAGGGCAGAGGCTGTGCCGAAAAGTTCCTGCATTTCAAATATTTGCCAAGATAAAGAAAGATTATCAAGAGATAAGGAGCTGGGGAGGGGAAGATTAGTTTATCAAAGGCCATGACCACGAGGCAGACTCGATGGTTGGAGATTCGAGTTTTCCTGTGCTTGCAGAGGGTGGAGTGACCTATAATCTCCCCTCTACATCCTCTGGCCACTCATTATTCCGTGGGGTTTCATCATCAGTAAAATATCTCCTGCCAGGCTGTTTCCTTCTCTTTTACAAAGCTTTCCTACCTGACTTCAAAACTTTTTATATGATTTTACCACAGTAGTCCCCTATTGTTGTTTTTCTAACTCAAATATAAACTCCCAAAAGCAAGCTGTTATGCAGGAATCTCAGGTTTCATTTAACAGCAATAATAATATTTAAATATTTCCAGATGTCAGGAATGCTAAAAAATATTCTGAAGATCAACAGTGTAGCATGAGACACAGAAAGCCAAACTTTTTTGAAAAGAGAATGAGATTGTTCATATCTCAAAGGTTTGAGTTTTTTTTTCCAAATAAAAAACCCACAAATAAAGTTGTTTTTCTCAACACAAATAAAGTTGTTCAACCCCACCAGGGAATAAAAGAGGGTGAAGCTTGAGTCAGTGTTGACTGTCTGAGATTAATACTGATATATATTTACAAATACTGACCTATTTACTGATGTTATATTTGCAAATAAAACCTGATTAGTCTAACAAGGTCGAATCTCCTCATATGCAAGGAGGAGGGATGACTCTACAACTCGTTTATTGTTTTTAATTCCTGTTACAAACGCCTCAGATTAATTGAAAATTAATCCTGGCTTGTTTTTGCCATTGTTTGCACAGCACTAGGAGAACATCAGACACTTTACAAACGCTGGAGGCTGACTCAAATAACTGAAATATGAACACATGACCTTTATATGAGGGATGGAAGCAGAGAATTCTTTAATTATCATCTCTGACTGGTCCCAGGCTGTACCTTTTGCTAAGCATGAATAGCATTAGGAGTACAAAAACTTGCTTTGTGCAGCACTGGCACCAGAGGAAGGCAGGCAGGTCCAGGCCCACAATAGTTTTCCTGTTCCTCCAGGACAGCTGGTGTCTTCTCCAGCAAAACCCTCAAATGCCATCAATTCCTCGCGTGTGTCTCCCACACAAATGCATCACTCAGATTACCTCACCCCAGGGACTCCTTCAAAGAGTTGGATTTACTGCAGCCCCACAAAGGCACTGTGAACCTGCAGGTGAGGGCACACCATTGTTCCAGGCAGCACCCAGCCAAGCAGCACAAAGATAGGACCTTCCAGAGATGAGCCAGCACTCACAGCCTCAAATTCAGGAGTGATATTTGCCAGAGTGAGAAGTGGACAAGCAGAGCTAAGGTGCAGAAAACAAGTTCACACACGGGTCTAGACACAGAGGCCAGTAAGGAGTTTGGAATTCTATTTATTCATGTATTTAATTAATAAGGTCCACTGAAGAGGTGCATTTGCAAACTACCACAAGTCCTGAACTCTTTCACCTCTGCCATTCGCTATTTCAGGGCATAACATCCAGAGGAGAAAACACAAAACTGCTCAGGGCACAATGTCAGGCTCTCAAAGTGAGGCTCAGTCAAAGGAATTCTCATCCAGGAGGTACCTGAATAAGGCACAATTACAACCTCAGGTATTTATTGAAGATGAAGTGTTTACAATATTCCATTTGTATGGAACTGCATTCCATATTAATGCAGTTATGCATTAATACTTGAATGACAGGCTTTTAATGACAAAAGAACATTGGAAGAACCTGAAATCCACCATTCCCTTTAAGCTCCTCCAATCTACGTAGAGTGAAAAACTGAAAGACAAATACTTGAATTCATGAGTCTGGACCACACTGGGGTGAGCTGAGGGCACTTTTTTTTTTTTTGAGATTTTTTTGGTTTGGTTTTTTTTAAAATTTTTTTTTAGATTTTTTTGTTTTGAGCTATGGCTCTCAAATCCTGTTAACCAATGCTCCATGTCAGAGTCTAAGGGCAGAGTGCCCCATATCTACCTGCTTTCCTCTGGCTGCATCCCCTCTTCCTGCAGCTCCCAACAGCCAGGCAAAATCACCACTGCCACGCTTGGATCCCTCAAATCCAGCAATTTCCTTTTACCAAAGCAAAAGTCAACCTTTTCATCCCCCACCTTGTTTTGAAAGGTGCCCACAGGCAGGTTCATGGTGAAATGACAGAAAGGAAAACCAAGCAAACAAAAAGGAGAATAACACTGAGCTGCTTTCATTCTCACCTGCTGTCTCATGGAATAATCTTCCCAGGTGAGGCCTCTCCTGGCACAGGAAAGTTGCAATAATTGTATCTCTTAGCCCAAAATGTGCATCACCTTTCAGGAAAACAGCAACACACACAACCAAAAACAGCAGAAAAAGAAATCCCTGCAGCCTCCTGACTCTATATAGGTTCTGAGAGCACTGAAAGGGAAACATGAAGCACCTGGGAAGTCTTTAAAAATCACAGCTGCAGGAAACCTCCTCCCATGATTGATCTGTAAAGGTCTGACTCTGCAGAAAAACAAAAGTGGTTTCAGCTGTGTTTTAAGGCAAGTCACAAGCTTGAGCAGGGGTTGCTGCTGCATGGCAATTTTGTTTTTTTTCTGTGGTGAACAGGATGGGCCTTTTGCAGTAGAGGAACAAGTCCAAACATCTTTCAGGATTTGCTCAAATTAGCACGTGGCAACACAGTGTGTGTCCCCTCCACACCCACTGCTCCAGTGCTGGATCTCTCTTGAAACAATGAATGAGACAATTAATTACAATTAATTAGATTACAGTTAATAAAGGGCCAGCTGGGAATTTTCTGTGGCAAGTGACTGATATGAGGTGGCACAGCAGCCTCCCTGCTGCTTCCAGGCAGATCGAGAAGGGGATGCCCCATCCCTGGAAGTGTCCAAGGCCAGGATGGATGGAGCTCTGAGGGACAGTGGAAGGTGTCCCTGCCCATGGCAGGCAGGGGTTGGAACTGGATGATCTTTAAGGTCCCTTCCAAGCCAACTCATTCCATGTTTCCTTGTTTCTCTCATAATGGTCCCTTTAGATGTCACTCACAGAGGTTTGGGGTGTTTTGCCTTGCTGAGGCCAGTCAAGCCTTGTGGAACCAAACTCAAATCTGAATTTTCAGCACCACTGAAGCCCCTCCAGACCCCCATCTGTGCCTCTGTAGCTCTTTGCTGTGTGACCTGGAGGCTTGGTCATAAGGAAATGCAGAGGTCCCCTGCCAGTTCCAGGCATCCCAGCACCTTCTTCCTGGGCCAGACTGAGATTTTTCTGGATAATTTCATCCAGAAGATGAGGGAGGTGGGAAATGCCAGCTGGTTTGTGCTTGACAGAGTATTTGGTTCTGTAACCTTTCAGTACTGGCAGGACAGATCACTCCCTTGTGTGAGAAATCAAAACCCTGCTATGGCTCCAAGCAATGGTTTAAATTCTCTGTTCCAGGTCTGCTCCAGAGGGAGCTATTTCACTCTCTATTCTGTCTTCCTTCTCTGCTCTGCTTCACAGCCACCCTTGAAGCTTCTGCATCCTTTCCCAAATCCTGTCTCCTTTGGAGCACCTTCCTTTCAATTCACCTGCTGCTTCTCCACACCTCACACACAACCTTGTTCCCGTGGTAAATCTCATGTCTTTCAGGCAAAATTTTGGTTTTTGCTCCTCTCTTTACCTCTCTCACCTCTGTTGCTTCAAGCCCCTCAGAGCCCAGGTCTCATCCTCTCCCACTCACTCTGCAGTGCCTGTGGAACTGAAATGTTTGGTTCTGAGGTGAAGGATACTCCACAGCTCAGGGCATCTGGGAGCTGCTTCAGTCAGACGAGGGCAGTGTTACAAAGCAGGTCGGTCCCCAGAGCTGTACTTCCCTGCTCCTCCTCCCTGGGCACCTCCTGGCTGGTGTTCTGAATTACCTAGGCTGGAAAACCCCAAAAATAAAAAAGAAGAAGAGATTTGTGCCAACTCAGAGTTTACATCAAGGCCACGCTGACACATCTGCAGAGCAGGCAGCAGATGCTGTGACCAGCCAAGGACAAGGAGGATTTCTGAGGCAGAACTTCTCTACCAAAGGCAACGTGTCCCTGCAGCCCAAGATTTGTGTGTTTGTTTTTAGGCCTGAAATTTGAAATTGGATTGATCTGGCACCTACTGCAAATTAGAATTTCTTTGTGTGTACATCACTCTTTTATTTGAATCTCTAGCCCCTTCCTCTAAGTCCTTCCAAATTGGTTGCCACAAGTCCTTGGAGCAGTAATTTCTTTCTTTGACTGGGCAAGTGATAAAGATGACAATTCCTGCCTCGGTGTAGTGGTGGAAGCCAATGTCTAGCACATGATAAATGTAACATATTTAGTGAACTTCCTTGGAGAAGAGAGGGAGCTGGTCAAGTCTAACAGAGCAATCTTTGCCAACATAGAAGTTGTGCATATTCAGGATATTTAACTTTTTCATGAAAATTGCCATGCAGGTCTCACAACTGTTGGGTTGAAAGGTGGAATTCTCTTCCCTAAAACCCAGTCCAGTTCCCTGAAAATGCCAGACAAGCTAGACCAGTACTGAGCCAGAAGGAAAACACAAAACCAGCAGTAGAAGCACCAGGAGCTGAAGTGTTTTTATTTAGACACATGTCACCCCCATTTTTCTGGCTGAAGACCCTTCCCCTTGTTCAGATCTGGAGCAATCCCCAGTGGGGCTGCAAAGGGCAGCAGTATGGAGGCAGGGGAGGAAGAGGAGAAATGTAAATCCCCATTAACCCTCTTTTGGGAGGGGGAGGGGGAGGGAAGGGGCTGTGCAGGTCGAAGCAGGAAGCAGGATTTATCACCTCAGCTAAAATTCCATTAACCATTAACTCAGGGGAGAATTCAACCTACAGGGGCTTTCCAGAGTCACAAAAAGAGGGAAAACATGGACCCCAACACAGTTATCCTCCAAAGGGCATGGATATGGCTCCACACAGAGCTGAGCAGAGCTGAGAAAATGAATGGTATTATGAAAATTTTTTAGCTTTTTTTCCTTCCTCTAATATTTCTATATTATTATATATTTATAGTTAGTATTTGCAGCTATTTTTATAGCTAGCCTGCAGTTTAAGATAACATGTTTTACTCATGCTTCAGAGATTATAAACGATGCTATTTGTTCTCCCAGTTGTGACCAGAAGGTTGAGCAACACAGGAGAGGAAGAAAAATGCAGCAGCTCAAAAACTCCAAGATGCCAACAGTGACAAAATACAGGGAGATATCTCCAGGCTTTTTCCTCACCCATTCTCCCACGCATCAATTTAGATTTAAATACAAGGGAGAGCAACACTTGATGGATTTCCCATCTTTTGGAGAGAGAGTAGAGCTGCCTGTACAGCATTTCTGGGTGAGAGGTGCTGACATAAAGTCCTGCTGATCAATAATTTCTTGTTGGTGCACTGGCCACGTTGGAGAGATGCAAACACCACAGCCCTCCTGTGTGTAACACATGGTGTCAGGCCAGGTGCAGCCAAATTTCTTCAGTCCTTATCTTTACCTTATTTATTTATTTATTTTTTTCTGCTAGAAGGGCTAGCAGTTCCTTATTTGTATAAAATATAATCTACCTTTCACACCTTGGTGTCTGGATCCTGTTTATTGTGCTTATCCTCACAAAGCCTGGCAGGTAACTGCTGCCTGCTCCCCTTTTAACACCTGAGAGAAGGAAACCAAATAAGAATGAGGTCAAGCCTTGTGGAACCAAACTCAAATCTGATTTTTTAGCACCAGTGAAGCCCCTCCAGGCCCCCATCAGCTGCCATCTGTGCCTCTGTAGCTCTTTGCTGTGTGACCTGGAGCCCTTGGTCATGAGGAAATGCAGAGGTCCCCTGCCAGTTCCAGGCATCCCAGCACCTTCTTCTGCACTTTTTGAGTTTTTGCAGATAATCTGATCCAGAAGGTCAGGGAGATGGGAAATACCAGCTGGGATATGGACAGGGACAGAATTCAGCCCAGCTGCTGTGTGACTTGTGGCCCTAACTCGAATGTGGATTTTCCCTATTCCAGCATGCTGCTTACTCCACTGGTGTAGAGAGTGCTCATTCTCTTCTCAGTGACCTTCCTTAGGACATCTTCATCCTCATATCCCATGTTTCTTTCTTCTAGATCCTTGCAGAATCTCGAAGATTCCAGCTGTGGCCACCCTCCATCCTGCTTTCCTGTGGAAATGAAGGTGAGCAGTGAGAAGAGGAAGATTAGGACCTTACACCCCTACACAGGAGCACCTTGGCACTCACACCTACCCTAGAGGTCTCTCCAAACACACATTTTCCCACATTTTCCACTGGTATTTGTACAGTCCACTTGCACACATGACCTCCCAGCAATGACTTCACTTTGTTTGAAACGTGCAATAAATTTGTTACCTGTAACTTGAACTGCTTGAGAGCCCCAAAACCCAGCACGTGATGGGCACAGTTGACTGGCAACATTCCTAAGAGGAACAGAGCTGTTGTGCAAGTTCTAATTATAAGATTATAAAATAAAAACCCTTTAGGAGCAAAGCAGCCCAACAGAAATGTCACTGTTCAAACTTTTGATTTATTCCTATGACGAGGCATGGAAGGGCACCTTCAACTCACTTTTATGTTTAACTGTTAATATCCTTTATCGTGTTATGGTAATTCCTCAGGCAACCAGACAGATATGAAAAACATGTTCCCTTCCTTATGGCTGAGGGTGAAATTTTGTTCCCTAACAACAGCCCACAAACAAAATTACTGTATTGAATGTGTAAGATAATATGCAAAATTATTTTATTATAATGAGGTTTTTGCTTAACTCTGGGCCTAAACTGGGCTGCTAGGTGCTTTGCTTTCTTAATTAAATTAATTTGGACAGAAAATTGATTGAAAGAAAAGCTCTGGAGAGATTATATGCTAAAACAAGAAAGGTCTGCTTAGGTCCTAAAAATATAATAGATAAAGGAAATATAGAGAAAGGGATTTGCTATTCTCCCTGAAACTCAGATTAGGTTTTCCTTTTATTACCTTCCACTGATATTTTCTTGCACCAGGCTCTGCAAAGAGCTCCTGTTCAGGCCCTTGGTACTCTCTTCTCTTGTTTTATAATTTATGCTCACTTGCATCCATTAATTCTTGGGTTGTTCTGCACAGGGCCAGGAGTTGGACTTGATGAACCTTGTGGGTCCCTTCCAATATTCTTGTGGGTCCCTTCCAGCTCAGAATATTCTGTGATTCTGTGAAAGGCAGGTCACTGATTATTGCCCATGGCTCATGGGAGCATCAGCCAGCCCTGGCTGCTCAGAGCTTGTGCAACTGAGTTTTCAGAATTTCCACCCCACAACCTCTTTGAGCCCCCGTCTGACCAGACTCATGCTGGTATTTCCTTTTTGTGGTACCTACTCAGAGATTCCAGTGTTCCAGCCTGTGCCCATTGCCTCCTGTCCTTTCATCCTCCCTTCTAAGCCAGAGTCTGGGTCCATCCTCTGCAACATCCCATGGGCACAGGCAGTGATAAATTCCCTTGTGCTGGGAATTTAAATTCTCCTCTTCAGTCTGAACAGTCCCAGGTCACCGTGATTCTTCTTGTACATCCTGTCCTCTTGCTCATTGACCATTTTGGTGGCCCTGAGCTGGACTTTCTCCATATCTTGCACTGGGAGCCCTAAACTTGACACTTGTCCTCACTAGTGCTGAGCCATTTGCCATGGTCCTTCTAAACTGCAGCCCAGTGCACCGGCTGCTTTCACAGTGGGAACTTTTATTGCTCTCTGTCCTGCTGTCTTGGTCATTAATGAAGGTTTGAATCACTCCTGGTGTGAGTATTGATCTCCCAGGCACGCTGCTGGTAACTGGTCACTGCTGGACTTTGGCTCACTGAGGGTTTACAAACAATGCTCTGAGCCCAGCAGTGCAGCCAGGGTTCCACCCACCTTATCACCCATTTATCCAGCCCATATCTCACTGCTTTGGCAATAAAGATATCACAGGAAATGCTGTGAAAGGCCTTGCTGGACTTCAGGAATACAATGTCCAGTTCTCTGCCTTCCTACACACAGCTGGTCATGTCATCACTGAAAGTGTTGGGGGTGGAAGGGCAAATTTTTCTCTGGGTACAACCACTTCAGCTCTTCCAAATCAGCTTCTTGTCCTTCCTGTGTCTGGAAATGGCTTCTCAAGAGGATTTTTTGTGTGACATCTCCAGGGACTGAGCTGGGGCTGGCCATCCTCTGGCTCCCCAGGTCCCTCCTCAGGCTGGGTGTTTTATTTGGCTTTTTCCAGCCATTGGGAACCTCACTGTGACGACTGACTGAAAGTAGTCTTGCAGGGACAGAAGCCAATTCGCCAGCTCCACAGAGGCCTCCTATGGACTTGTCTATGGATAATTAACCCAAGTTCTCACTAATTCTGTGTTCTCTGCGTGTGGTTTTGTTCCCACAGGCTCTGCTAAGAGGCTCAGACCCCTGAAGGTCCAGAGAACCAAGCTGAGCAGAGAGAAACCAGGCAAAGCAATAGCACTGAGCACCTCATCCTATATTTTATTAGGCATGGGGTCCCAAGCCTCAGGCCAAGGTCTTCCTTAGCCTTAATTTCACTGCAAAATGTACTTAAAGGAGGAGCTCTTGTCCCTCACATCCTTTGCTAGATTCAACTCCAGCTGAGCTTTGGTTTTGCCAGCCAAATCCCTGCACACTCTGCAATGCCTTAGGGCATCAACCAGCTTGTCTCTGCTTTCCCCTTCTGTGTTCTCCCTTGTTTTTCTGGTATCTCTTTGAATTGAGATCACCATACAAAGAATTAGGGCTTTAAACTATTTTACACGAGCACCCCACTGCAAAATCATACAGTCAATAGACCCTTTTCATCCCAAGTTCCAGCAGAATTAATGTTTTCTGATTTTTTTTCCCCCATTCCATTTCTGATTACCTCCCATCTTCATTTAATTCTATTATTTTTAGTCTTCATTTTCTCTAAGCCTCCTAATATCACCTCTCCCCTCAATGTTTTGCTCCAAACAAATCCTTGTATAATTGCCTTGCCTTTAATTGGTTACCCCTGGGGTTCATTTCATCTGGTTTCAACAATATGAATTTACTACATTTAACTGCAAACATCAGTATTAATAAACATAAATTTTTAAAAGCTTGTGGTGCTATCCAGTCTGATAAGTCTTTACCAGCTGTTTTCTTACTATGTAATTATTATTCTTCAGTGTAGTTTCTTGTGTAACATTTGCATTTTGGCCTTACAATTTTCGAGTTTCTGAACAGTTACTGAATGCAGGTTTTGGGGGAAGCAGGAAGATAAAGTCCAATCTCCTCTTCCTAAAATCTCACTTCACTGTTCTCTCACACACCCCCATAAAATAAAACAAAATCTCTCCTTTCACTATGGCCTACAGTTATTATTCTGATGCTTGTGATTCATTCAGTCTACTCCTGCAGCAGCATGCACATGCATTTGAGATGTAAATGTATTAATCTCATAAAAACTATTGCTTGATAAATTAAGGACTTACGGCCAAACAAAGGATCTACAATTATAGGAGTGGTAATAGGCACTGTGCTTTATGCAAACAGCTTCATTTTCAAAGAACAATAAATGGTGTTACAAGAAAAGAAAACTGAATAATGAATAAGTTCACACCTCTTGCTGTCATTTTGATAATTAATTTTTATTTTCTATCGGGAGTTAGGTGGAGGCAAAGCCACATACTTTCATCATTTCAATTTTCTTTCTGGTATTAAATATATTACATATATTTACATAGCAAGGCTCTTTCACTAAATAGTATTGAGCAATTAGAATAGCAAAAACTTTTACACTAAAGACACTTTTTTTTTTTCTTTTCCCTTCAGAAATCTGGATCTATATGTCTACTTCAGTATCTGTCTAGGATTCAAACATGCAAGTATTTTGTCCTCTCTGCAGCCCTTTTTCATATTCAGTAAAACAACAGACTTTTTTCTAAATAGCTTTCCAGTTTCAGTTTTTCAAACCTTTTGCACCTTAGGTAAGTCTTAGTACTGGTAAGTCAAACAAACAAGAAATAAATTTTAGAGAGAAAAAATGGAGAAAATCCCATGGAGTTTATTTCAATATTTAGGAATGAACTAAACTATGTTAAAAAGTCTGCATTTCCCAATTATCTTATTGGGCTTTGAATTAAATTTGACTTTCTGAAGTCTCTTTTCTGAGAGCTGAACCAATCTTAAGGATTTTGACTAGAAAACAAAAAGGAGAAGGGAAAAGATACACGAAGCTGAAGTTCTTAAATTATGTTCCACCTTCTAGCACTTAAGACACCTTTTTGAGAGTACTTAAATCTTATAAGTAGCCTGAATATTTTTGTTATGGCTTTAGTTAAGCTGTGTCTGCCCCAACTCATTAGTCACAGAGTCACAGAATCATCAAGGCTGGCAGATACCAGTCCTGGGAGATTTTCCAGTTCCGCTGACAGCCCAGAGAGGTCTGGAAAATTTGGGAAGTGAGACCACAAGAACCTCATGAGGTTGAACAAGGTCAAGTGCTGCACCTGGGCTGGAGCATTCACAGAATCATGGAATCACAGGGTCATGGAGGTTGGAAGGCACTTTCAAAACCATCCAGTCCCACCATCAACCCCCAAATCACCCCTAAAACATGTCCCAAAGTGTCACATCCTCATGAACATTTCAGCAGCCATTCACTGTGTCCTTGACAGGGATTTTGTCCTGAGCATCTTGGATTTTTGCACAAGTCCAACCTCTGAAAGGCAGTGGCCACCAGTCTGGAGTACAGCACTTAACCCAAGCTCCACAATAAACCTGTGCCAGCAAGATCCCACCATGCCAAGAAGGTCCCCCAGTTCCAGTCAGAGGAATGTCTGGAATCTTATCTATGCAGTGAAACAATTCCCAAGGCTGGGAAGCAGAGATCTCTGCAGGCTCACTTGATTGTCCCCTGCATTCCCCACCTGTGGGTTTTTTATCTTCTTTTCTGTTAGAGCTGGGATTAAATGCTCCAGAGAAGCAGTTCATGTTCGGACTCAGATGTTTTTAATTCTTATCTATAGTACAGTCTCACAAGTTGTGAATTTTAGCTAACAAAGTGAAAAAAATCTCTTTCCAAGGTATTTTAAGCACAAATTGTCCAGTTATGAAATGACACCTAAATTATTTTTACTTTTAACCCAACAACCAACCACCCACGGTCCGCAATGTGGATTTTTCTACCCAGTTACAAGAAACCACCCAGACCCATGAAGAAGAAGGTGAAAAAGAGGAACTAAACCTCCATCCTGCTTTATATATATTACTGTATTCTAAAACCTTAAACTCTTAAGTTTTCCACCAAGTGATATTACACACTTCTATTCAAACTCCACCCCCATAATCCCAGTGCTGTCACTCAATTTTGGAAGCCTCTTCCATGGCCTCAGGTCAATGCAGTGTTTGCTTGGGGGTCAGTGCCTGTCAGCACAGAAAGCCTGGAATTCTCAGTGCCCAGGGTTCCAACACCCACTCAGCACAGAGCAGCAGCAGCCTGAGCTTGCCCTCAGAAATTTCATTTCTCAAAGCCAACAGCCCCAGCCACATTGCAGGTATTAACTGTACTGCACCTGTGCTGCAATCAAGGGCAAAAAAATGCGCCTTTGCAATCCTAAACTTGTGTTTTCAGGCAAGATGTTCCACCAGATTAACTTTGGGAGAAAGGGTCAGTCATAAGCTATGCATGCTTGTCCTCACTGAGCTATGTAAGGTCAGCCTTTGCTGATAAGGATGAAGATACACTGTATTCCTGTAAAAATGGGGTGCCTTATGAAGAAATAAACTGGATTTCGAAGGAACTGGCTGCTGCTGTTTATTTTTCAATGCATCCTTTGCTGTCATTTCAGTCTGTGAGAAGCTGAGTGCTCACTGGAGTCATACAGCTGATCATATGAATAATCTCTATGATTTAATATTAAAATATTGTTACATAATGACAAAAATGGCTTTGGCAGAAGTTCACAACAAAATGCAAGTGAAGAGGGTTCTGAAACCCCCTCTCCTTATGGACATCACACTCAGAGAGAAGATTTCCCCTTTCTCTTGTGTTGATGGGTGGGGTTTTTTTGGAATTACATTTTTAGAGAGGCCAGAAGGGAGCAATGGTCTTGTAAATTTAAGATCAGGAAAATATGTCATGAAGAGAAAGAGGTGGGTCAGAAGAGGAGGAAACTGGACAGTTCTGTGCTGGTTTTGGTGGGAAAGCAGAAAGTGGATGTGGGTCACACAGGCAGGCACACACAGAAATGAGGGAGGTGTTGGGGTCAGCAAGAAGCTCATGTCCACATCCAGGCAACTTCTGCCAGCACCCCATAACCTCTGTTAACATGACCAAAACAGCTCCTTTCTAAGGGATGAATGACACTGAAAACCCCAAAGAACCAAAGAGATGCAGGCACCAGTGGTACCATGTTGTCTTGGCATCCCACACCCGAGACAAAAAAATTGAGGAAAACCTATACAAGAGGTTATAAAAACCTATTTAAAAACCTATACAAGGTTATATATATACACAACCTATGCAACCTTCTGTTAGCAGAATAGGTAAGATATGCACAAAAGAACTCACACTAGCTTTAGACTCAGATAAAAACCCCAGAAAACAAAAATGAAGCAAAAAGCCCCAGCCAAAACCAAGGAAAAAAAAAAAAATCGATCACGGGACACAAAGTAACTGCTTTTCTGTTTGTTTCTCACATAGCTTTACTGAAACAAGTTTTTCAAGTCGTTTTGGGGCAGCCTGTTTTATGCAATACCCCATTAAATGTTTTTCACCTTGTTTTTCCCTTACTTGCTGCACTGCCAGCATGAAAAGCCTGTTGCAATATCTGCCCTTTGATGCTGTTAGAGCCAGGCTGCGTCCCCAGGGGCATATCTGTCCATCAGTCAGACTCTGGAAAACGTGGAAGATTTTTTGTATTCAATACTTTATGTTTTCCATCTCTCAAACCGTCCTGTGGGAGCCTGTTCCCTAATTTCACTCTTTTCCATTGTTTTGAAGTCCTAATTTCACTGCTGTATGTTGCTTTGAGGTCAAGTGGTCTGGGACAAAACTAAACAGGGGGCACATTTGATGTAGGAAATGTCAGAGTCAGCAGAGCTCTTCCCTGGAAAGAAAAAAAAAATTAATTTTTCCCTCCAGGATCCTGAAAGCTGTATTTTTGTTTGTTAGTTTTAGGGGTTTTTGTTTTTGTTGTTGTTTGGTTGGTTGGTTTTTTTGGTTTTGTGGTTTTTGGTTTTTTTTTTAGTGGCATCCTCTACAGAGTCCATCACTGCAGCTGTGAAAGGCAGCACGATNTTTAGGGGTTTTTGTTTTTGTTGTTGTTTGATTGGTTGTTTTTTTTTTTGTTTTTGTGGTTTTTTGGTTTTTTTTTTAGTGGGATCCTCTACAGAGTCCGTCACTGGAGCTGTGAAAGGCAGCACGACATGAGATGGGCCATCCATGAATGTCCATGGAGAAAATGAGGAATTTATCTGCCTCTTTATCCTGAGGAAACTGGCTTTAAACCAGAAAATGTGAAAAAACCACCAGGTTGTGCTTGAGCGTTCCCTTCAGGAGATCTCAGATTGAGCTGTGGGTCTCTACACACTGAACAACACCTGTGAGGAGAAGAATACCAGACAATCTCTTAATTAAAAAAAGGATCATGATGTACCTGAGCTTTCCCAGACATTTCAGTAACTTCTTGAGCCAGGCCTGAGTAAATGTCAAACTGGCACAAGGCATTGACACTCCTGAAGAACAGGGAAAAGCAAGCCCAGGGATGAAGGAGGATGCCAGCTCCATGCTTGTTCTCACACTGAACACAGCTCTTAAGTTCTGGACATTCTTCTTAAAAAGCTTTAGAGGTTTTACAGCCTGTGTCTCAGAGCTTTCCTGGGTGCAGTCATAAAAACATTGGCAAAGGTTTCACACAGGTACAGTGAGTGCTCTGTGTGCACCAGGAAGGAGAACCAGCCCCTTCTTGATTTCGGGTGGATTTATAGCCCTGAATAGCTCGTCTGTTTCGTTTTTCCAGGCAAGGTTTCAACAGGACACATCAGACATTTGGCAGAGTTCTTTAATGCTCTTAAAGTATCTTTAATGCCCTTTAATGGTCTCAAAGTCTTGGAAGGAATGGGTTAACGAGCAGAAGACTGCAGGAGGGTTGTAAACCAGCCCAGGTGACCTTGTAGCTGGAATAACCCTTGATAAGGCTGGGCAAAGAGCAGGGCCAGAGATCCCCTGGCATGGGCATGAGTTTTACAATGTCTGAGTCTCCTCTCGTGTGCCTCTGCTTTGGGGATCCCCTGCTCAGAGAGGCACTGGAAATCAATTTATTATTGGTGTTTTAGTCATGAGTTCATGGCTGTTTGTGGTTGTTGTGGCTGCTTACCTGTGCTGACTCACACACACACCCTGGAGCTGACACAAGCCACGCCAGGGTAGGGGAAAGCTCTTGATCCCAGGTTTAACATCCACCCGACTCTGAGCGCTTCCGCAGCACTTCCACTGGCTAAACCAGGCTTTTTACAGATCTACCAGGCCTCCCCACCAGCCTTTGAACATACCCGAATCCCCTCGGGTGCAAACTTCTATTGCAGGTCTGCTTTTGTTAATGGCAAATCCTCCTGGGGGGTTTGTCCCTGTGCCATTTCCCAGCATGATCAGCAGCAGTAATGCCATGGCAGTACACTGTGCCCCTCAAACTCCTTCCAGGATGTATTTTATAGCTGGCAAAACTCCCTGCTGACCCAGAACTTGTGGGTGGCGGCCAATCACCCCAGGTGGCTCAGCCAGGAGGCTTTTGTGTGTTCCATGCAGAGCCCAGGAGGGAAAATCAAGCTTCTGATCCATAACCCCACTAGACAATAGTCTCAATGGAAGACAATTTGCAACTGCTCCGCTCCCAGGGGACAGAAATAGTGGCCTGAGAACAGAATGTGCTGTGAGAACTGGAGTGCTATGCATAACTAAAAGTGCATTTCCAGCCCTGGCTGGAACATTGCTCCTTCCAGGGACTTGCAAGGGGTGCCCACATTTAGGAGGTAGCTCCAGACAGCCTGAAGAGTGTAACCTAAAAAAAATGCATCAATGTTCTTGTGGACACTTGATCAGAGAGAAAAAAAACGACAACCTCAAAAGCATCAGAGTGAAATCAGGGTGCCTCAACTTATTTTTTGTCCCTACAAACCCATGCCTTACACAGCTGCTCCTCTGCTCTGCAGTTTCATGCTCCGTAACCACTTTTCTCTGAAGCCAAATCAGTCCCTTCTTTTAGTATCCCAGCAACCCTTTTCCTGACAGCCACACCAAAAAATTGCCTTCTTGCAGGTTTTAAACCAATTTGTGTCCAAGCAAGTCTCTAAATTCCTGCTGTTAAGGAAGACTCGATCTTTCAGATTGAGAGGGATGCAGGTTTCCCTTTTATTATGTTCACTTCCCTTTTATTAAGGCTCTGGGAGAGCAATGGGGACATCTGTCTGAAGAACACAGCGGTGTTATGGGTGTAATCCCACCACTTTCACTTATTACTTTTACCTTTGGTTGTATTTTGTGCACAACAGCATCCACAAGAACGGGGGCATAATTTCAGGGGTGTTTCACAGCACTGCTCACCTTCTGCACTGGGTCACTGGATGTCCCCAGGGGAAGAGGATTGTCGCTGTCTCACAAGACAAGCAGGCTAAGCTCAGCTGGTTGACATAATTTCTGCTGGCCTGCTTTCTTCCTGCAGAAGGGAGCACTGAGGAAGCTGGTAAGGGATCCTTGCTGCTCCTACTGGGAGCCCTTTGAGGATAATGATGCTGAATCCGTGCAGAAACACCGGCATCAGGCTCCCCTGTTCACATGCAAATTGGTGAAATCCCACCACAGTCAAAACCTGCTGTTCTTGCCCCATCAGAGCCTGATCACCTGGGTAGAAGTCAAGGCTGCAGCTTTTGCAGCCCCATCACACGGTGCTACAATTTTTGCATTAGTGCAGGCTGGTTGCATGCGAATTACATAAAATTTACCTGCTCTGGGTGCACAGGATGCAGGAGACCCAGTGAAGGGCTTTAAATCCTTTCAGGAGTGACTAATTCTGAGCGTTTGAAGGTCAAACAGGTTGTGCTGATGAAATGACTCCTGGGCATCTGGGCTAATTTGTCACCTTTAGCATATCTAAGATAGAAATTCCAAGTCATCTAAGACAGAAATTCCAAGTCTTCTCATACAGGGATCAAGCGAGTGCTGAAGTACAGACACTCTCCCGAGTTGGCTCCAAGTCTGCCTTTCTGGGCATGTAGTGGGATGCTAAATCTGACTATTTTGTGAATTCTTTGCCTTAAGCTCTTCTGACAGCTCCCAACACTTAAAGGATAACTTCCTCTCTGAGTCGCAGCTCTGATCTCTGCCAGGCTGTAAATCGTGATTTTCGTGTGGAATCCCACAGTCATTATTTTAAGTGTAGTCCACTATTAAAAAACTATGCATTGACTAGGCTTTTCCAACAAATCTGATTGGTATCGAGATACACGAACTTCATAGGATAACTTTAAACAAGAGGGTTATTTTGTATTTAAAAGCTGTAGGAAAAAAACCCCACTAATTACTAAAACTAAAAAAATACTAAATATTAAAACCCACCCAAATGCTGCCAGCACCTATGACATGCACTGTGATGAGGTGTCCATCCTGCTGCTCTTTGAGGGATTATCCAACCCACACCTTGGGAATTATTGTTTTCAAACTACAGGATTTCAGCAGCTGGCACTCTTGATAATCCAGTCTCCCTTGGGAATGAGTCTGGAGAGCTCAGGAGAGGGCAGGACACACAAACACCGAGTCCTTGCATCACTCCTGAGCAGGAATCTGAAGTTACAAACTCTCTCTGCCACTTCAGTTCACACAGAGGTNCTGGCACTCTTGATAATCCAGTCTCCCTTGGGAATGAGTCTGGAGAGCTCAGGAGAGGGCAGGACACACAAACACCGAGTCCTTGCATCACTCCTGAGCAGGAATCTGGAGTTATAAACTCTGTCACCTCAGTTCACACAGAGGCGAGCTCCTTGCTTTGGTGCAACAGGCACCTTGCAGCTGTGTTCAAAGGGGTGGAAATCCTCTTTATCCAGCTGGGGTAGTTCGGTAGAACTAAATTCACAGGGAGCAGAGGATTCTTTTCTCTTGATGATACAACAAGAGCAGAGAAAAATAAAACACAGAAAAGATTTCATTATTGTATAGTCGATATCAAGGCACACATATACATAGGCACAAGCAGAAATTACAAAAATGACAGAGCCATAAATAAAGGGACAAAATGAAGGAAAATTTAAAAAAATAAATATTA
>VWYP01029344.1:166869-254461 GCA_013400435.1 Pycnonotus jocosus | reverse complement strand
TTGCCCTAAACCAGGACAAGCACACAGGTGTATCCCCTCCTGTTTGTGGGCATGAACACATGGGCAGGGTATCCTTGTGGTGACCATGCTGAATTGTCACTTCAAGGACATTGATTCTGTGTCTGTGGCTTCCCTAAGAACACAACAAGGTGGACAGAGCCAGGGTGACACTCCTCTGCCGAGGGACCTCATCTGAACTATTGCTCCAGGCTGTCTCTAAGCTAATGGAGAGAAATAGGTGTCTCAGGAGAGTGATCCATCTTCTCCTGATACAGCTGTCCATGGGGAATTGCTCTCTGAAATTACCTGTTTCTATTGACTTCCAGTGGAGCTGAGAGATTCTGTCTCTGAGTGAAACATCATTTTAGGTGAGAAAGTCAGAGAGAGGAACTGACCTGGATTCTGCCAGTGACAACCAACCCCTGGAGCAACCTTTCCCACGGCTTTGCAATACCCAGGGCACTTCACCCCAAACCTCAAAGCAGCTGGTAAAAACTAAGTATTCTAGGGAGCAATTCTATGGTTAAATCAAATTATATTCCACAGGGGAGACACTGAGCAGATCTACAAAAGGTTTACCTGCCTTCCAGAGGGTTTCCTCCTACAATCACACCTTGTTGCCAAGCAAACTGGTGGAGTTGGAGGCAAATCTGTCCCATATCAGATATTCTGGGTTTACATTTACATGAATCTCCATCACCATGTAATAATAAATATTAAATAAACCACCAAAGGAGAGGAAACTACATTGCACTGACATAACCCATGAGCCATGAGCATCCCTAAAGGCAAGCACCCAGCTATCCAGCCTTAAAAAGAGCAGCAAAAAGAAACAAGATCCATGTGTGAATTCTCTAATTCCTTAAAGTTAAGATTTTCCACAACTTGATTTCATGAAGGCACCTAAAGGCTTTCCAGCAGGAGAGGGTAAAAACTTGCAGATTACAAATACTGGCACAAGGTTTAATAATAGGACCAAATTTAAAAAAAAAAAAAAAAAAAAAAAGTCCCATACTTCATAGCACGGTTGCACTCCCTGTTCTGCATCCAAGAATGAGCACTACATTGGCAGAACTTACTTCACCCTGTTCCTACTCAGCAGTCCTGGATATCACAGTCACAGCAAGAGGTGGCCTCACTCAGTGTGGCTTTACTTGCATAGTTGACCATTCCCTCAGGGAATCCCAGCTGGAGAATGGACAGCTGTGTGCAGCTGCTGCACAGAGCAACAGCTCCTATCTGGCTGCATCTGCAAGAGAGATGTCCCAGGGGCAGCTGCAGGGTCACTCTGTGCCACCCACACCCTGCCAAGCGCAGGGTGTGCAGGCACCAAGAGCATCTCTGGGTTGGAAAGGCTCATTCCCCCTGACTCAGGGCTGAGGAGCAGTGCAGCTGGGAGCTGGGGGCACATCCCTGGGGCTGCAGAAGGGAGAATGGGAAGAGCTGGCAACCCACACAGGAATGAACCCTCCCTTGGCAGCTGTCACCTAGCGAGGCTCCTCCAGACCAAATGGCACTGAGAGATACCATGCCCCCATCTCCTCAGCAGCCAGTGGGTGTTTGTAATACTTGCTCATGCTAATTAAGGTCTATATCACTGTTCCTATAATTATGAATTCTGCAAGAGGCAGTTCTTGTGTCTTGTGAGGTGGCTGGAATTCTGGACACCCTCTTTTATCCGCAAGCATTTAAATGGTGCTCTGAAGACAGGATATGGAGAGAGCACCCAAGATGTTTTTGCCTCTGTCTACTTTTCTATTACCAACATGAAAAAGATTGTTATAATAATATAATACAAAATATTGTTATAATAATATAATAATGTCCCAAATAGAAGGTCTTTTGAGTACACATAACTGTCCAAGTAATATTACTCTGTAGTACCTTTTTCTTGGGCTATTACCTGTGCTCTCTTAATTATTCTCATCTGAAAAATAGACATGCATTTGAAATGAGCAAGCCTGAGCACCCTGTCTGAGGTGACAGTCCAAATACTAGAATAAGCAGCCAGTGGTCATGAGAGGGATGACAGGAATGGGATGGGATATCCTTCACCTTTTCGGATTGGAGTACAAGGAAGGTTTCTCGATGGAGAAAGCCTGCTTTGCACCTTGCAGGCATGCAGTGAGATTTCTCCCACTGAGTGGCTAACAGCTTCCTCCTGTCTGCTGGGCAGGACACCTTCCCTAACCCTGCCACCTTTCATTCTGCCAAACACAGCAAATATGGGTCAATGGCTTTCGGAGAGGGAAAAACTCCAGAGCAATCCCCTACTGACGCTGAAATAATTCCAGCGCATGAAAAGTGAGAGCAGCTGTGGCTGCTTCCACATCCACAAGCAATGCTGCTTGCTCGTTGCCAGCAATCCTTAATCCTCTTTGAACTCCTGACTTTACATATGGGATGGTTGCTGCATGGAGTAATATCTGTGTATTACTGCCCATTCACTGTAAGTATTTTACAAGGCGATACAGAGATGAGAAATGTATCCTCAGGAGGCTCAGGCACAAAGGTTACTGGATGCAAATCATATTTGTGTCAGCACTGGCACACATTTGCAAAACCAGGAGCAGGGTATCCAGTGTTGAAATGGGAAAAATTCCCTCTGCATCCTGTGAAAATGCTGGCAGCCCAAGGGCAGAGAGTGCCCTGGGTGTGGTAATGCTGCACTGGCACTGCATGCTAAACAAAGTAATCATTTCAGATATCAAATAAAGGGATAAAACTATTCCAGTGAGCAAAAAAGAGGTCTCTTCTAATCTGGGGAGAGGTGGTAAAAACCTTCAAGTCTGTGTGAGAGCCATGGATGAAGGAGCACACTCTGTTAGTGCTTGTTCTTAAATTCACTTATTTTGCTGTAGCCTGTACTCTCCCTAAAGTCCTGGCTTTGGGAATGTAGTGATGAGGTGTTGAAAACAATTTCCTTTGGACAGATTTTGAAAAAGTAAGTATTTTATCTTACATTTTATCTTACATTTTATCTTATCTGCCATTCATGTTGTAGCCTGAAAATGTGACCTGCAGATGCTGAAATGTCAGAAAAACCAAACCAAACCAACAAGAAGAAGAAGAAACAAACAAAAAAATCCCCACAGAATTTGAACTTTTTTTTTTAAATACTGTTTTCTTCTCCCTGTTTCCTGCTGTTGGGGGTAGGAAGGGAAAAAAAACAGGGAGCCAGTCATGATTTAGGAGCATTTGTATTTGTAAATCCAGCAGCCAAAGGGAATGTGATCTCATGGAGATGGATGCTCCCCTGGACTGGAGTCTCTCATGGCTGGGAAAAAGGGTATTCCAAAATATATGGATTACAGGAGTTAAGAATAATTTTAGTTTTCCCCAAAAAGATATTTACTAATTTCTTTTTTCCTTTTCTAAAAATTGGTTTGATTTGGTTTGTTTTCTAGTTTGTTTTGCTTTGTTTTGTTTTAATAAAATGATTTGGTTTCCTTACAAGACTGAAACTTGTTAATCACAAGCAAACACTTTTCAGAACAGATGGCTTCACTGCAGAGTTAATTTCTCAGTGAAAGGGGATTTTGATGGACAGAGAGTGCTCAGCTTTCCTTTTCCCTAAACTCTCCTTTTTGTACAGGGGCACTGACAGGAGGGTTACATGATCAGGAATGTCTGAGCTGGATCCCAGGGCAAACCTGCCTTGGAGTGGACACTAGGCTTGGATGCAAGCTGATTTTAGTCCATTGAATATATCTATAGCAAAATTAATGCTCATGCTTTAGGCTGCCAGTGGTCTCAGGGGTGCTGAGCAGTGAGGTCTCCACCAAGACCCACAGTTCTTGCCAGGTGATGTCTCCACGAGCCTTCCTTCACACCTGCCTGCAGTGGTCTGCAGCTTTGACTGCAGAAGGAAGATCATTGATGAGCAGCTTTCTTGTGGAAAGACATTTGCCCAGTTTATAGAATCATCATAGACTCATAGAATGGTTTTGGTTTGGAAGGGACCTTAAAGATGATCTGTTTCCAACCCCCACCTTCCACTAGACCAGGATGTTCCAGGCCTCATTCAAACTATCCTTGAACACTGCCAGGGATGGGGAATCCACAGCTTCCTTCTCTGTGTTTGGGTGAGCAGGAAGAGTGATATCAAGGCTGAGTCTTCCAGCCCTGTCCTGTCAAGCCTGTCCTAAGGAAAAGGCTGGAAAAAACCAAGACAGTCTATTGCTGCCCAAATCTGCTGCAGAAAGCAAAACCTGTATCAAGTATGAAGAAGGGTCAGGAGATGTGAGATCCTGTCCTGACAGCTGAGCACTTTATCACTGTCAGAATCTTTCCACAGCCCTGTTGCTAATGGCTCCTGAATCAGGGCCATGCACCATTAACATCCAAAAATCTTCTCTGGGCTGAGCCCATGCTTGAGAGGCCTGGCCATAGATCACACCAAGGAGCAGCTCCACATCCCCATCTCACTGAGGCATTTGCTTTAACAAGCCTGGTGGGGTGTGTGGGGACAGGACTGTGTCCTGCAGCCCTCCCACTGCAGCTGGATTTTGACTGGAACAGAGATGACCCCAGGACCAAGAGGCAGAACAAGCTTTGCCCTCAGCTGCATGTGTAGAAATCCAAACGTAGGACATTTTCCTGAGTTTCTGCCCACAAATCTGAGCCCTTTATAAAAAATACTGGCAGAGCTTTGGAAAAAGCAACCTGAAGGACTTGGACAAATTTTACTGATGGATGACAAATGACAAGGATTTCACTAGATTTCACTAGGTACCAAGAATATGCCAGAAGAACATAATACTTGTACTGCAACACAGATTTAGAAACACTGTTTTGCTCTGAACTTCACTCATTCACTTTTTTTTCTGAATAATATAAAAATATAAGGTTTACAAAGGAACAAGGCAGTTTTCCAGAATGCATCAGCTCCTGTCCTCACTTTCTATGCAGCCATGGTGTTAGTCATTGAATATAATCTGAAGGCAAGTGTGATCACAACAGCAAGAAAAAAATATGAAAAAAAATGTTTTTCAAAGCTTCTGAAGCTTACAATCCATGCTGAAGCAAGAGGCAAATTAAAATGTGACTTTACTATTCAGATCCAGGGATATTCCTTCAGCTCAACACAAGTTAAATATCAAGGGGGTGCAATAAAGGGATCCAAAGCCAGAAGCAGTGAAACTGTAATTTATTAACATCATTATTCACTAAGATGTTATCTGATGTCCTTGCAGAGTAGGTCACACACAGAGTAGAAGGATTTCTTTGATTAATGAAACATGCTAAAAAGTGAAAAGATGCTGGAACTGCCAGGGCAAAGGTAATTTGAGGTTGCTGCATGCTGTGATAAACCCCAGGGATACTCATGGTTGTGAAACAGGGGATTCCTTTCTGTTCTTGTAAGAGCTTTTGTATGTCTTACCACAGGACAGTGGCAGGAAAAAGCATTAATACTAACACAGATGGAGAAGGGACTCACTTGGAAGACACAGAAACACAGAATCATCAAGTGGTTTGGGTTGGAAGGGACTGTAAAGATCATCTTGTTCCACCCCCTCTGCCATTGGCAGGGACACCTTTCCTAGGTCAGGGTGCTCAACACCCCCATCCAGCCTGGCCTTGGACACTTCCAGGGATGGGGCAGCCACAGTTTCTCTGGGAAACCTGTCCCAAAGAGTCACTTCCCTCAAAGTTAAAAAAAGGAAGAAAATATTCTTCCTCATAGCTAACATAAACCATAAGCTTCAGGCTAAAGGAGAAATAATGGGTTTGGGCATCGCCTTCTGTATGGGAGATACCCAAACCCATTATTTTCCCTTATTCTCTGACAGGGCTGATAATTAATTATGGCCTGTGCTGTGTGGTAGCTCTTCCCAGTCATTCCTAACATGCTGGGCTGGAAGGGTAGGGAGAAGCTGTCAGTGGTGGTGTGCAGCAGCATAACCCAGCTCCCTGGCTGCCAGCCAGCATGGATAATAGACATTTCACAGAATCACAGAATTTCTAGGTTGGAAGAGACCTCCAAGATCATCGAGTCCAACCCATGCTCTAACACCTCAACTAGACCATGGCACTGAGTGCCATATCCAGGCTTTGTTTAAACACATCCAGGGATGGTGACTCCACCACCTCCCTGGGCAGGCCATTCCAATACTTTATCTCTCTTTCCATGAAAAACCTTTTCCTAATATCCAGCCTATATGTCCTTTGACGCAGCTTGAGGCTGTGTCCTCTTGTTCTGTCCATTGCTGCCTGGAGAAAGAGACCAACCCCCAGCTGACTGCAACCACCTTTGAGGAAGTTGTAGAGAGTGATAAGGTCACCTCTGAGTCTCCTTTTCTCCAGGATCTCTCTCAGTTGTTCCTCACAGGGTTTGTGTTCCCAGCCCCTCACCAGCCTCGTTGCCTTCTCTGGACACGCTCAAGCATCTCAATGTCCATCCTAAACTGAGGGGACAGAGCTGGACACAACACTCGAGGTGTGGCCTGACCAGTGCTGAGTACAGGGGTAGAATGACCTCCCTGCTCCTGCTGGCCACACTATTCCTGATCCAGGCCAGGATGCCCTTGGCCCTCTTGGCCACCAGGGCACACTCCTGGCTCATGTTCAGCTGCTGTCACCAGTTCCCCCAGGTCCCTTTCCAGCTGGGCACTGTTCAGCCACACCGTCCCCAGTCTATTACGTTGCAGGGGGTGGTTGTGGCCAAAGTGCAGGGTGTTTACTCAGGGTGTTCCTCTGACAGACGCCAGAGAACTTCCCAGAGCATTTGTGGCCATGGAGTTTGCACCACCTCCACTCTACACAGCTGCTGTCAGCCTCTCTTGCAACACCCTGGTGCCACCTCCCTTTGGAGGACAAAATTCCAGGTGTCTTACAGTGTGCAGTGAAGTTCTCCTCTCCTCCAGCATCCACTCACATGACCCTTGTTTGAAGATACGGACTCCAGCCAGAGCATGGATGAATTTCCCTGGAACTGAGGATTTACTGCTTGAACTCTTTGTATGCCAAACCCTGTTCCTGCTGCAGTTCAGAGACATTGTGCAAAAGGAACTAAAATTTGTCTCTTTGGTAAATTTCATCTGGAAAATTTAGTGGGTAGTAGGTTATAGCACATCTTGTCTGCAGGGATTGCTCCTGCACAGGGGAAAATCCCTCTTGCACAGCATCCCTAGGAAGCACCAAATCACACCAAGCTCTCAGCCCCTATCTCCAAGACACCAGCAGGTCCCTCCTCCCCTCAGAAGTCCAAGGGTTGGACGTTGACAGCTGAGCTCTGGAGGCATTGCAGAGCTGTCTGTGATAAGGGTGATGCTCACAAGAGCACAAGGAAGAGCTGCAGCAGAGGCCAAGCCCAAGTTCAGCAGGGATATAACCCAGGAACAGATGGGCACCTCAAATCTCAATGCCTTCTGCTCAGAGCAGGGCATGCTTCCTTCTCCTTGCTTATCCACACCAGCAGGTGCCCAAACCCACATTTGGTGTCCTCAAAACACAGCTGAGAAAAACCAGTGCTGGTGGTGTTGTGGTGCTGCCGTGCTGATAAGGGATAATGAGTTTGCAGAGTACCCTCGGCATGACAGCAGCACGTGCAGCCCGTCCCAGGGACATTCCTGAGCCACCCAGAGGGCTGGCAGAATTGTTAATCCCGAGGCATGAGTGAACTGAGAAGGAAACTGGAGGAGACACAGGCTGCTGCTTGGGCAGAATTGTGGGAGGTGTCTCCCATTCCCAGCCTCAACATAAAACTCAAAGACAGGAGCCATGGAGGCTCTACCTGCAGCAAACTTGGGTGGAGTGAGTACAAACAGTGTACTTGCTGCTCAGGCAGATCTAAGAGAAGGTTTCATGAAGCAAAGGACTGGTCCAGGGAGGTGGGATGCCTAGGGAATGTCCAGACACGCCCAGACCCAAAGGTCAGGAAGGGCAGATTTGGATGTTGATCATGGTTGGCATCTTGACCACAGGTCTCGATGCCTTCTGCTGCTCTCAGACACCACCTGCACTTCCAAAAGCAGCTAAAATGCCAACACCAAAATGCCCAACCTCTCCTGCAACATCCACAGCTCTGTTTCTACGTGTCACACTAGACACCACCACCAAGTTTTGAATTCTTCTTCAACAACAGTTTCCTTTCAGGGAGCTGACACATGGAGATGTCAGATGCCTGTTCCCACAGGTCATTCTACTGAAACGCTGCTGAAACAGCCTCATTCCTGAGTCACCCCAGCAGGTGCCATGTTAAGCAGTATCGTGTTCCAGAGCTGAGACAGATGAGGGCCAGGCCAGCACATAATATTCAAATTAATGGATTTCATCTTCAAGACACCCCTAATAGCCTATGGTGCAAAGCTCTGTGATGCTGTAGCCTTTGCTGCAATCCATAATATTCCCAGGGTACTGCTTAGGTAAAGCCTAACACTTTAGGGGATACCTGCATGGTGCAGCTCTACCACAGCTTTCACTTTCCCCAGGTGTGACATCTATTTGACAATTTATTTTCTGAAAAGCCTCAATCATTTCAAAATAACTAGGCCTTTTTTTTTCCTCTCTTTTTCTTTTCTATGGATAATTAAACTTTGCTCTATTCAAAGGCTTTCAAAAAACAGCTGGCAGAAAATAAGCCCTCAAACTCCAAGAAAAGAAGGAAGGGTTGCTTTTACAGAGTAATCTAAATTACCCACACTTCAGAAGCAGAGCACAAAGGAGGCATTTAAATATGGGCCCTTTGTTCTGTAGTTGCTGTTACTGGACAGTGCGGCAAAGCCCTTTTTAAGCTCAATATAAACAGCCTTTTAAAATCCAAAGAAGTTTTAAAAGGCCATCAGATTAGGGTTTGAGAAAAATTGTTGCCAGATTACATCGAAAATTACTCTACAAGCCAGGGGGAATGTTTCATGGATTTGAGTCTATTTGCTTTTACGATCCTCACTCTTCATTTCTGGCTTGCAGTCACTCCGGGAGGGTTTGCTGTTCTTCCCAGGCTTCTTCTGCAAAGAAACCAACAGGAAGGGCTTCCCCTCCAGCACAGAGCCTTGGGGATACCTTGCCATCCTGCTGTGTAAAAGGCAGCATCACCATTTTCAGCCAATTCCTACATCTTTTAAAACCCTGACTGAGTTCACATCAAGCTGCAGGAACAGGAGGAGGATTATACACAGGCTTTTGTTTGTAGAAAGGATCCTCCAAGCTCGTGAGCCTTTGACCCTTTCAATAGCTGTGTCCCCCTCATGACTCATTACTGCAGGTAAGGAGCATGGAATACATGTACAGTCACATGGCCCAGCTTGATTCAATTAGAGAGGCTTTTAATTAAATTTTATAATTGGAGCTGTTGCAGGGGCATGCTTAGATAAAAATATAATGAAGATTTCCTTGGCATCAAAGAAGAAAGGTGTGACTCCAGCTTAATTACTTAGACCAGAGGAGGTAGAACTTGGTTGTAGCTGAGAATTGGCACCAAATCAAGGCTGCAAACAAAGGCATTTTCTGTACACCCTGTGGCTGTCCTGCAGCCTTTACTGGCATGGTGGCTGTGCAGTTCCATGACAGCTGAGAGTACAGCCCTTGTTTAGGTGAAACAATTGATTAGGCCTACAATTACACTGTGATAATTACACTCTACTGTAGGCAGGCAGGTAATAAATAGGATGTACTTTAGTATTAGGTTCCCTTGAAATTACCAGACCAAGAGGCAGGTTTAGGAGATACCCAAATCTTGCACAAATGGAGCTGGGAAATTTGAATCTCATGGATCCTGGATGGCCAAAATCCTTTATCTCTGTTGGAGGGCACTGTTGCAGGAAAGGAGGCATTGGTGAATTTCCCCTCTTCTGGGTTTTCCTTCCAGAGAGGGGACACTTCTCTGATTTGTGAGTCATTGACTGCTTGGAAGAAATGTCTAATTTGCCTCCTCATTGCCAGACACATCCCAACCTCATCATTTTCTACCAGGAGGCAGAGAGAATGGCAGAATGGCCATTAAACCCAGCAGTGAAAGAAGAAAATCACATGCACAATTTGCTGCCTGTGCCTCTCCCCTGGGACTCCAGGGTTTTAATGCAATTTGGTGTATCCCAGCCAGTGGTGCTTGGCTGCTTTTAATTAAAAAAAAAATTAAAGGATTTATGTTGGGATTAAATGGGATAATTATTGATTGATCTCTGCCTTCTAAATTGAAAAACATTTGGATTAATCAGCTTTTAAATAGGAAATCACTCTGTTCTGGACAGGAAGCCAACCTCAGGCTCTGCACTCTAGCAGGGCTTTATTTCACCCTCTTCCTTCAAACCCGCTGGGAAATATTTTCCTTTCTTTTCTTCTTATTTCATCCCCAGAAGAAAATTGCTTTCATTGAGACAGGCTCTGGGTCACAAGTGTTAACACCACCCTGCCTTGCACTGCCTGCAGAGAACACCTGCCAGGCTTTGCAGCATCCTGACAGAGCTGACCAGGAGTTCTGACACCTTCTAAAAGCCTTGTGCTGGGAACAGGCAGGTCCAGCCAGCACTGAGATATTCCATGATGGAGGGAGAAGCTTTGGACCAGCAGTGATGTGGGCAGTTCTTGCAGGCCAAGCAAAGTAGACACCCAAATAGCCAGCTCAGCAGTCATGAGAGGCTGACTGCCTTACCATTTATTTATGGTAGATGAAACAGTGCAAAGCTTGCTCTTGCTCAGTTCTGGGGCTGTGTGTATCATCCCCATCTGTAAAAGCATTTGGAAATCAGTTTAAGCAGGTGAGGAAGGTGGTAAGGCAATGTGAACTAAAAATAATAATGGCATCCTCGAAATAATAATATCCTCCATCCCCAGCTGCAGAAGTAGGCTGCTGACCTAAGCACTGTGAGTGTAGGTTTCAATACTTATTCTGGGGCAGAAATTGTGTAGTTCTGTGATTCTCATCTGTACTTGGAGTATTCCACCTGCATGAAAACAAAAGTCTTGTTAACTTGCAGGAAACCCCAAACAGAGAATTTGGAAAAGAAGATTTGCTATTTTAGGGACTTCCAACAGGATTTTTCAGCCTCTGAATTAAAGCGTTAAGGTTAAAACTAAATAAAAAAATCAGTTCCAATTAGTCACATTTCCAATGTTAGAACTAAAAAGCAGGTTTTAGCTTTATCCTTTGTGAATGAGGAGAACAATGTGAGAGCAATGTCCACACCACAATCTTTGTCCTCTAATTTATCTAATCTGGGAAATTTTCCCATTTTGTTTTTAAACTTTCTCCCTTCAAAACACTTTTATAAAGAGTCCCCACATGGAGAGAGCAGAATACCCATCCAGAGAGCCTACATTTTTTCTAGGAAGTTTTTCTGCTGAAGTACTTCAATCAGTGGGATGCTGGTCCAGCAGTGACTCATGCAGACCTCCCCCACAGTTCACCCACCAGAGGTAGGTGACCTGGCAGCAGATGACACTCCTCTGCAGAGGGAAGGTAATTCACACTTGAAAGGATGATCTGAGTCTCTCACACAGTAGTCAGCTCCGTAATAATTGGAACAAAAGACCTTTCTTCAGCTGAATGGAAGCCTCTCCTCCACAGACAACCAAATTTGGAGAGCAAAGCATCCTCATTGTGTCAGTCCTGCTCTCCCTGCAATCCTCACCACCTGGCCACAACTCCTGAATGATCCTTCCTGAATGATCTTCCTTAGGATGAGCATACTCAGAGCTCAGCCTCACTCACAAGTGTGTCAGGAACTGCTGATGTGATTACGGGAGATCTTCCAGCTCCCTAGAACTCCCTGAAAGGAGGTTGTAACCAGGTATGGGTTGGTCTCTTTTTTCCAAGTAAAAAGGGACAGGACAAGAAGAAAAAGCATCGTGTTGTACTAGGGGATGTTCAGATTGGATACTAGGAAAAAATTATTAATTGGAAATGTTGTCAAGCACAGGAACAGGCTTCACAGTGGAGTGGTGGAGTCACCATCTCTGGAGGAATTTCAAAGATCTGTAGATGTGGTATTTAGGGGTATGGATCAGTGATGGACCTGGAATGAGTGGAGTCAGTGTTCTTAGAGATCCAACACAAATGATTCCGTGTTTAGGTAATGATGATATAAAAATGGGTGAAGTGTTATTTGAACTGCAAAGCCACTTGTCTCATCTCAGTCAGGGTGACCAGCTGATGCATTCTCTAGAGTGGCCTGGTCCTTCACATGCCTTGGGTAGAGGGCTCCCACAGGAAGCCTTCTAATGGACAGGAAAAGAATGAGCTCCACCGAATGTTGGCCAACCCATTGGGGCCGTTTGAGCTTCCCTGCATCACACTCTGGGTCTGCTTTTGGAGATGAGCACAAGCAAGAGCAGTTTTTCCTACCTGTATATACAGACATGTATGTACAAGTTATTTTCAGTATTTTCTGCTTACCCCAGGCCTGCAGTTCAAACGAACTTTGTTGTCCTTTTAAGAAGAGACTAAGCAAAAAAATTGAAGCACAATAAAATGAATTTATTAGAGAAAATAACAAATATTGCTTTTATGAAAAAATTCATTAGATTAAAAATATGTAAGGGCCAGTGATATAAAAACTCAGAGGGTAGACATCCTGCTTTGAATGCAGGCAAGGAGGAGTAAAATCCACTCCTGTTGCTCTCTTTTCCAAAGTATACAATCTAAGCAAGGCTAAAGAAAGGGAATTTTTGAGAGTACAGAACCAACATTACCATCTTCTTAAGTTTAATCTTGCTAAAGATCTTTTCAGCAAACTGCACTGTGCCATTGCCTGTGGTGATAGCTAAACCCACCCTTAGATCTGTCAGTCAAAACTAATAGTCCTGACTGAACATCTGATAACACCACACTGATGTTGTCACCTACCTGAGGTGGGATAGTTGAGTATATAGAGCCATATATAACAATCCTGATGTGGGATTGTTGAGGATATAGAGCCATATTTTTTCCCAAGGATCAGAACAAAAAATTAAGAGGCAATGGTGCAATTCGTGGCAAAATTACACATAAAAGGAGAAAAAAAACCCCAGAAGAGTGATGCAGCCTGGAACAGGGTCCCAGAGAGCCTGTGCCATCCCTGTCCTCGCTGAAATTTGGAACTGAGTAGACAAGGCTCTGGCTCACCTGATTTAACGCCAAATGCTTGAAGTGAACCCTGCTTGAGCAGGGCATTGGATGTCCCAAGGTCCTGGATGGTTTTATGATTTCATGGCACATTACTGACTTACCCAGCAACGATCAAAGTTATAAACCATGAACTTTAATTTGCTGCAGGCAAATTTTCAGACACCTTCAGTCCATACCTTATATGTTTTGCAAGGTAGGGACTAAGGACTGTGAATTTGATCTCATAATCCCTGGGCAGCATAGGAAGCACAGGAGTCCTAATGTGTGTGCAGGAGCTGATACCACCAGGCTGACCCTCATCTTGAAAGGTAACAAGAAGCATTAACAATCAGCATCTCTGGTCAGTAGGAAAGGATATTAGGGCAGGAGGGAATAGAAGGACTAAATTTCTGCATGATGCTCAGGTGTAGCTCATTTAGCAGGTGTTGCTTGTGGTAGGACACTGCCTCATGCCTGAGGAACTCTGAAGGCACCAACAGATTCGTCACTCCAAGAGACTGTAGCATTGAAAACATCTTACCAGGTCTTTGCAGGCAGAAATTGGAGCAGGCAGCAGCTACTAACAGCTCTCCTGCCCACATCACTGTGACCTGTTTAAGCAACTGCCTCTGCATTCTAGGGCAGCCCTGGTACAGGATGACTACACAAAGGTAACCCTCACCCATCTCCTACAAGCCTCAGCATGCAGCTCTTTCTTCTCCTATCCTATCACTTTTCCATGACCTCAAACTCCCCCAGCAGGCTGTCAGAATTTTGACTGATTTATTCCAGTAATGGCAACAGCCCTGCAGAGCCCAACCTCTTCTCCTCAGTATCTGCTGCAGTCTGGGGCAGCTCAGGTCACCAGAGGGTGCTGCTGGTGCCCTCCAAGAGCCAACCTGGTAATTGGAAACCAAAGGTGCTCTTCTCCCCCAGCTCCTTTTTCCCAAGCTGTGACCCGTGTGTTTTCAGGCAGATTGGCCTTTTCTCCCGTGCATTCCCCCTTCCTGTGATGGTAGGCTGTGTAAAGCCACCTTTCTTTGCAGTCTCAGGTTTGAAGCATCCTGCAGAGAGATGGTGTGTGAATTCTTGAGATTTTGTTCATGCTCCTTCACAGAGCCACCTGGCAGCCCTGGGTGCAGGAGCAGGAGGGTCAGTAAAGCTGAGTGGTTGACCACGGTTACACACTGAGAGGGTTTTCCACCACTCCACAGAGAAAAGGAGAGATTGTGTGCATATCTGTGCATGTGTGCTGTGCACAAGCACACAGAGAACCACTTAAAACCAGTGCATCAGTTCCATAGGACAGCAGAAAAGTCCATCTGGACACTTTGGCTTCTCGTGCCTAAAGCTGTTGTTGTGATGGATTATCCCCACAGTTTCTGAGGCATCCTTGAGTTTCATCTTACATGTTTCTATGCTATGTTTGCTTTCAGCCAAGTTAATCTTGGCTGTCACTTGAGTAGAGTTAATGATGTTCTACTCAGAGATTTGCAGTTGTGCATAATGGGGCTGGAGTCCCTCCCTGGGCTCTTCCCACGGCTTTCTGTCGGGTGCAGAGGAGTCACTGAGCATTTTCCAAAGGAGTGCCTGAAAATGAATGCTGCAGTCCTAAATGAGCTGCTGCATAATCCCTCTATCTGCCTCAGACTGTCTCAGATTAATTCTATTTGCCATTCACTTTCCCCTTTCTCTAAAATAGGGACATATTTTAAGCCTCTCAACGAATCTGACACAGTGGAGTTTCCCTCGTGTGTTTTCTCACAGTCACATTTCTAAGTGGTTTTTTTTTTCTAAAAAACTCTTCTTAATTTCTTGTAGCCCAGGACTGAGAATTTAAGATATATAATGCTTGCAAGAGACAAAGCCTCCAAATTCCACCAGGATGAAAAAACCCACCAGTGTAAGTTTGTAGTGTCACAGAAAGGCCCTGATCAAAGAGAAGCTCTGCGGTGGAGCCAGTGGCTCTCTCCTGCCCATGGCTTTAACATGCCCTGGACAGGCCAGTTGTGGTTATATAATGCTGGCTCTGGAGCAGATGCTGCTGTGCTCGGGTTGGGAGATTATAGCTGGCATGCACAACTAACAGGAGCTTTCTGACAAGTGCAGCCACTGCTGCTGGGCAGGGGATTGCAGCACGGCAGCCGCTCTGGGTGCATCTTCCCTGCAATCCCGTGAGGCTGGGATGGAGACAGCGACTGGAAAGGAGGCTGCAGCGGAAGCAGGCAGCCTTAAAAGCAACAAAAATGACAGCAAAACCCCCAGAAAATTCAGGAAATCCTGCTAAACCCGTGTGTGGCTGGAGGTGCACTGCGGGCTGTGCTGAGGGCTGGAGCAGTTGTCAGATATGGGTGTCTTGTTTGGGGTGAGATGATCTACTCCATCTGGGATGGTTGAGGTGTTCCTGTGGCTGTCTGATGGAGCTTTTCTTCATGCTCCTCTGTGATTCACCACATGTTTGGCCTATCAAGTGTCTCATCCCCTTTTCCAGCACCGTGACTTGGTGCTGTGGCATGTGCAGCAGGATGCCACGGCAGGGATGGGACAGCGGGCCCTTATCAGCTGCTGGGGACAGGGCTGGGAGAGGCTTTCACATCTCACTATCAAAAGGCAACTTTAACAGCCCCAGTCTGCTCTGATTCCCATCCAGGAAATCTCACATGCCATCTCTGGGTGAGCTTTTTCCAGGCAGGTAGATGGGAGGGAAGCAGAAGGAAAATCTCCAGCTGCCACTCACAACAGCACTGCTCCCTGTCCCCACCCTTGAGAGACTTTCTATGTCTGAGCAACCAATGCCAGCCCCTGCCATCCCCAGGGAGCTGCAAATGCAGCCTCCCAAGTGTCCTGCAGACACAGCCATTGCTGTCTGCTGACTCCCAGCACATCCCTCCAAAACCCTGGGCTGCTAAATCACGTTAAAGTGATGGATGAGGAAGAGCTGTACCCTGCAGATTCAAACCTCTCCTTGTTTGTGCTTAAAGGTTGCTTCACATCTGGATGCCATTAAAAAACCCTATCCAATTTGGCTGCTAAATAAAGCTCATCCAGGTGTAAGACTAAATGAACAAACAATTCTAGCGACACTGATGTTGTCTGGTTTGAGATATGTGCCACCAGTGGTGACCTTATGCAACCTTTACAGAAAAGGCTGAGCCATACTAGGGATAGGATCCAACTGGATCCCTTTCCTCATTAAGTGAAATAATCATCAAGCCACCTCCTACTCATCCCCATTTGGACATTTCCAGCTTCACATCTTCTGGGGTTTTTTTTCTGATATCTGGCAAAACCAGTCTTTTTCTATTTCTACCTGCACTTGGGACAGGCAGGGAGATGAGAGGGAGTGCCACATTCTCAGGGCTTACACCATGGGACATCCCATCTTTCCATGTGGAGCTGTGGGAGAATTCCCAATTTCCCTCATTCATTTCCTAAATCCCCACTGAGGAGGGGCATTTCTGAGAAAGGGACTAAAAGGAGATCTGAAAGCCTTAGATTTCATAGAATCATAGATACATACAGTCTTTCAGGTTGGAGGGGACCTTAAAGATCATCTTGTTACTACTCCCTTGCCACAGACAGAGAACCCTCCACTCTATCAGGCTGATCAAAGCCCCATCTAACCCAGCTTGAACACTTCCAGAGGTGGGGTATCCACCACTTCTCTGGGAAAAAAAATGCCTTATAATGTCCCTTAGGAAGGCCTAGACAGGAGATTCTTCCTACTTTCCAGTCTCATCTGGGTAACAACCTCTCCACTCATGGTCCTGAACAGTGGCAGGTCAGATGGAGCCTCAACCAAGGGAGGATTGGACCTTGCTGGGCTGCAGACATGTGTTACCTTCTAATTAACACTGTAATTATTCCTTTTTTTTTGCTCTTCCACCTCATCTGTGGGATGAGAGACACACACCCCATCCATTCACCCATATCACAAAGGGCAGTGGATGCTGACAGATTCTTCAAGGGTCTATTCTGCATTGTAACCCTTTGGTTTCATTTCAGGGTCTTTGGGGGCTGGGTGCCAGCAATATCTGAGTTCATTTAAAGCCTGTTGACTTCCAGCAATCGGGTTAGAACAACATGGGAATCAGCTTGGGCTGAAACATGTCCCCAAATTCAGTAGATGAATCAGTGCACAGGGAGCTCTGCTTCATGTCTGTGGTCACACTGCCACCAGCACCTGAGCTGTGTAATACCCATTTCCCAAAGGCATGTCTACACAGTGCTGCAGCTCCTAGCAGGGGTGTCACCAGAATAAAATCTTGGGCTCCAGCCACTGCCCAAACCACAAAGCCTCCCTTCTTCTGCTAAACAGCAGCTGCTTTGCTTCCCAGAAGTGACCATGCTTCAGCAATGGCTGTTGCAATGTAAATATTTTCTAACCCACCAGAAACATGTGGGCAGGCTGTCCTTAGGGGTCTGTGTCCTTAAAGTGAGAGATACAAGTGTGGAGCTGGATGGTCACACGGGTTTGTTCTTTCTCATGGAGTGCAAGAGCAGGTGATTGAGTATTTGCTGTTTTGGAGCAGCTGTCAGCTGAATCCCACCACAAATGGTTCAGTAGTCACCTAATCAAGGATATCAGGGGTGCTGAACCACAGGAGGAAGAGCAGTGACCTTTTCATGAACCTGACTGTAGCAGAAGAGAGGCAGCCCCATGGTGCCATGGCACTGCTGTACTGGGCAGTCCATGCCCTGTGTCTCCAGCCCAGCTCTTGTACTTCTGTGGGAAAGCAACAAGAGATGGGATTACAAGGAATCATGACTCCATAGACCCAGCAATACCCAGAGAGGCAATATTTCACTGTGGGGCTGGAAGGAGGCTGTGCAAGTGTTTCTAGTGATTGTTGACATCACCATTGCCACCAAAATCCTCTAGGACAGTGGTCATTTCCTTGGGCTGTTCCAGAGAATGCTAACATGGCAGAGGAGCCAAAAAATGTTAGGTCAGATCAAACAAGATTCAGGTAACAGCTTTTAGTTGCTGATGCACAGCAGGATATTCCTCAACCCCTTTTTCAAATATGCATGAGACTGGAAGCCATTCAATTGTCAATAGCATATTAAGAATATATGCCTTGAAGAGAGATGACCTTGGTTCTTTACAGCATCAGCCACCTGGGACAAAGGCTGGTTTTGCTCAAGGCCAGGGTTGGGCTTTACATGGATTTTTAGGGGATCTGGGCAGAGCTGGGGCAGCTTTCCTGCCTCTGCAATCACAGTGCTGTGCTGCAACAGCTCCCAGCTCTGCTCACTGCTGCTTTAACAATGGAGAGGCACTTCCAGGTGGTACAAAACCCCCAGTGGGAAATAGAGATTCCCACCTCCAGGACATGGTACAGCTTCAGAGCGCTACTAGAGAGAAAATAAATTCTGCCAGCAGTGCCACACACATCTGGTATGAACAGGATGCCCAAGCTTAACCAAAGCTTGAAATTGTAGCCTGAGACTTAATGAAACAAAAGGCAGATAAAGGAACAGCATATTCAGAGAGAAAACTGAGGAGTCCAAATGCTTGAGCACAGTATTTCAATATGGTGTCTTCAGCCAAAGCTGCCCTTAGTAAATATAAACATAGCTTTGCTTCAGTCAAAATGTTTAACACAAAGTTGCCCAAACTGTCTGAATTTGGGACTTTGTTCAGCTACTGAAAGTAAACCATCTGTTGGCTGCACTATCATTACTGAAAGTTAGGAAAAATCCTGGCCAGGAATTAACCAGTGATGAGCTGCAGACTTCTGTGCCTGGGGGAGGGAAAGGGGTGAGGAGCTATGGTGTATCTTGGCAGTACCTTGGCATGGCTGATACTCTTGGAATGCCACGTGGCCTCCCATGGAGCATCCCATGGCCCTCTGAGCATCAAACACCAGCCATGGGCTGCAGGACAGACTCTCTGCCCTAGGGCTGGAGGACATCCACTGCCACTGAGCTTCAGAAAGCATCTTGAGAGGAAAAGGGGAATCCTCCACTTGTTTTCCCCTCTCAGAGACCCGAGCATGCAATCTTTATAGAGATTCCAAGCGTCGGCAGAAAGCTCCCTCCTGGAACTCGCCCGCTGCTCCTCGCACTGATCTGCAGCAGAAATTACATTTGCTCTACATAAAAGCCTTTGCTTGCTCACAGCTGAGTGATCACCAGCTCTTAATGTGCCGTGACAAGGACGACTGGGTGTTGAACCTCTTGGCCCTGCTGCAAGATCACTTTTAGCCTGCAGTGCAGTTTGAGCCTTCCTGCTGAGTGTGGCAGGAGACATACCGAGATTTCTAGGATGCCTCTTTGCTGGGCACAGAGGGACAGCTGCTCTTGGGAGAGCACCCTTTGTGGCTCAGCAGCAGCCGTGCTGCACACGGGGAGAGAAGGAAAGTGGATTTTCTGCTGAGTCAGATGCATTAGTCTCACTCTGTCCTTGGGTCCTGGGCTGATGTTGCTGTCACACAGCAAAATGAGTTGTCTCCAGCACAAGGAATATCATTGATAAAGAGATTTAACAAGCAGGAATCAACACCAACACCAAACTGCACTCACATCTTGGGTCAATGTCTGCTTGGGATGGCATTCTGGCCCAGCAGGTTTTCTCCCCAGGAGTGGTGACAGCAGTAGCCAGCTCATGCTGTGCATTCTCTGTGGTCATCTTCTTGCAAGCGAGCAGACATTTGAACCCTGCCACCATTAGATTTTGTGGTTACTTTGTAATGCAAGTGTAATTGAGCCCTTCTGTGGCTTTGGCTTCATTAATGTTGCACTCATTTTTAGAGTATGAGATAGCCTACCTTTTCCATCCTCAGAAAATGAAGGACAGGTTTTGGCTCAGAAAAATGTCCTCAAAAGCATGGGATGGAGATGAGGAGTCCTCTCCAGGTGAATTGCTTTCAGAAATCCCTCCTGAAACCATGTATTTCCATGTGTACACGCATGTGAAAGCAGATCTCCTCTTTTCTGGTTTTATTTTTTTTTTTTTTTTACATTATGAGATTGGTTAGACGCAGGGAAAAAAAAAAAAAATAAATCAGCAGACATCCTTTCCCCAAAGTCCCCAGTTTCTAGAAGCCTGCCAAGGAGAACTCTCAAACCAGCATCTATCACACTTTCTGGTCATTTGACAAACCAGCCAGGTTTCTCTCTGGGACTGAACAGATGGAGAAACAGCCTGTCCTAGGGAACTTCCCCGGCTTCTCCCTGGCTGGAAGAGCCCTTTGTCAAAGTGATTATTCTTATGCCACTGAACAGGACATGACCAGACACAGACTTCAGGGCTGCCACATCATCGTCCAGACTTACAAAGTTGCTCTGTGCACTGCAGCACTTGCTCTCTCTGTGCTTCCTGGTCGCGTTAACAGCTTGGTGCTGTCCCCAGGACATCCCACGCCACCCATATTTCATCCCTCTGCACCCTCATACCCTTCCCAGTTTCTGACTGTCTCCCATCTCCAGCTGCCTGTTCTACCAATATTCCTTTTTCCAGCAGCAATTTCCCCTCCAGGAGGGTTTGGAAGTTTTGGGAGGCTCTGGTCTAGCAGCATGCCCTGATAGGTGAACAGGGAAAGATCCTTGGGACAGTTCTGACGTAGGTCAGTCTCCTAGACATGATTTTCAGGGTTTAGACAGACTAAGGACTGCTTCAGCTGAGCAGGTTGGAAGGTGAGACCCCACTCAGAAGGACCAGAGTTTAGTCCTGCCATCCTAACAAGCCTCTGGGCAAGAAAAGCAACCTGTGACTGATTTTGGTACCCAGCAGGAATGTAACCTATATGAGCTGGAAACACAGTCCAAGGTGTGGTCCACACAGATTAACAAACCTGTCTCACTGCCCCTAAACTACTGATGACTGAGTTAACAGAGGGCATGCTCTTATTTGGCTCACCTAAAAGCTAAAGACAGAGTAAAAAAACCCAAACCCAATAGTTGGAAGTTAATGTATATCCTTATAAAGAGGAAAATTAGCAGAAAACTAGTGTTTGGAACCAGTGTAGGGCATCTCAAGCGTTTTGGAGGTGAGAGGGAATGCAGCATGTCTGATACTGGATGTGAGGTACTGCCTTGTGCCCAGGTTTACAGACAGACCTCCAAGCCAGGGAATGCTTTATCCTCACTGAAGCGACCACCTTCTCATTGCTTTTGTCAGCCACATGACGCCCTTAAGGAAATCTGAGCCTTGCAGACAGACCTGTCTGACCCCATTAGCTTGGGAGGGAGATGAGTGTTTGGAATGGAAACCCTCATCCTGGCTCTTTCACAGACCAGTAAGACAGAGCACCAAGGTGCAAACATCACAGTGACTCACAGCAAGCTGAGATGAAATGGAGATGATATCGAAGCATTGATAACAGCATCCTCACAGCATCAGGAAAAGCAGCTTTGGTGATGGCAAGGCAGGGGAGAAAACAGACTTACAGGGTAAGGAAGCTGTTTGTGGGCCTGATGGAGAGCAGGAATTCTCCCTTTAACAGAGAGATTTACTTGCTGAGTAGGTGATAACATCAAACTGACACCCCTGGAGGGAGAGCATCCCAATTTAGGACAGCATCACAAGTATGTTTTGCTGGTCGCTATGAAGGTATTTACATGCATTTAATCCACACAGTCAGCTGGTGTGAGAGTCAAAGCTCTCAAATTAGAGCTGGGTAAGGACCTTAAGCTTCAGGATTCAGGGATTTGGACACAGGTCTGAGACCAGAACTGTGATACTTGCAAGCATCAACTGCCTACACCAAGAATGGAGAGGATTAAAAAAGCTCAGATTGATAATTGCAAACATCATCAGATAAAAAGATTGCAACAGGATCATGTTTCAAATCATTCTTCACTCTGGGAAGGTTCTTTTAACTTCATTTGGAGTTTACTTCAGGACAGAATGCTGAGGAAGACATGTCCTGCTTGCCTACATGGAGGTGACAATATAGTTTTACTGAAAATCCCCCCCACCATTTCTGAGCACTTGAACTAAACTCCTTCAGAGGAAACTAAGGAGCAGAGTCCAGTGTGAGCACGAAGGAGTGGTTTTTTGTCCACCTTTCTCAATACAAGTTGCAACACTGAACTGACTTGAGAGGGGTAAAGCAGCAAATCACTCCTCCCTGTGTCTCTGCATCCTTATAAAGCAACAGCCTTACCAGCCCTGTTAGATTTGGACTGGGGCCACGTTTACCACCTTCTGGGGCCTGGGTATTTCTCCATCTTCCCCCTGTCAGTGTCCAGGAGTGTTTCTATGCCAAATACTCCAAGAATGTGAAGGCTGACCAATCTTCACACTGATCTTCCCATCCTTCCCAGGAGGCTGAGGTGAGATGGGATCACAGCTGCTGGGTAGCAGGCTCACACTTGGGCTCCTGAAGCTGTTAAGTCCTCAAGACCCTACCCAAAGGTGAACTTTGTGGGTTTAAGGTTCCTGACATATGCATACCATATGTGAAAGGCAAGATTTTCTTATGGTGCAATAGAATAGGACAAGAGTGGGGTGAAGAACTGGGGCTTTACCCTTGGTGGTCACACCTGACCTGTGGACCCCTGACCAGGCACTCCTGTTTTCAAGGGGGACAAATGTATCTTTGACTGCACTAAGGCAGCCCAGTGTCAGGCTCAGAATAGGGTCAGAAACATGATTTCAGCTGAGCATTTCCTTTTCTAGTTAACTACAACAACTTCGCAGCAAGAGGAAAGATGTTCTCCCTGAAGCCTAGAAAGCCTCTGTGAGTGGGAAGTTAGGTGTTTTCTGGCCTCTGTTGTCTTCTCACTGGACAACAGGATAATTCACTCAACACAGCTCTACTGCAAATGCCATTGCAAGGAGCTGCTTTACTCCCAAGCAGCCACTCCTGGCAAAAGAAATTTCACCATGGCTTGAATGGCAAAAAGCTTTGGCCTTAAATCAGGGCATTCTAGTTGTGGTGGTTTGGGGGATTTTTTTTGTATCACATATACTAACATAGAGCTCTTCAGTGTGCCCTCCTGTAAGGAAAGGAGAGAAACAGCTTGGCATATAATAGCTCAAAGGAGTAGCACCACTGGGGTTGAATATTACAGGGTTCCAGAAGGGTTTTCCTCTGACAGTGAGGAGGACTTGAATCCAAGTTCTCCAACGCAGCCACAAATTTTAAAAAAGCAAATAATGGAAGATCTTATTTCCAGTGGACATATTTTCTAGTAGCCATATCTTCTCTTTTGACTTAATGAACTTTCTGGGAAGTGAATCCACCCACTGGAGCCCCACTGGCAGGAGCACATCGAGATTGCTGCTCTCTGCACCTTCTCACTGCCTGGAGAGGACAGTGCAGTGAAACCCTGGGGCTGCAGAGCTTGCCCAGCTCAGCCCTGCAGCATTTCTGTGCAGATAAATGATTCCTGGAGCAGCAGGTGTGCAGATAAGCAGTTATCTGTGCTGTGCACACACAGAGGTGTCTGTCGTGGCAGCCCTGAGCTGCTCACAGGCTGCATCACTGCTGATGCTACCCAGGTGACTGTCACCTGCTGTGAGAGATTTATGCCAGTGTCATCACCACTGAGCTTACCCCCTTCACCTGCCCACCACACTATTCAGCAGCTGCTCCTACCAAAGCAAATCAAGGTGCTTGCAAACTTCTAATCCCCACCTTGCTTCTCCCACTATTTTCTCAACTCCTCCAACTTTTTCTGAGAAGCGCTTCACAGCTGTATGGCTGTGGAGAGAGGTACAGGGAAGATCTTACCTCTAAGGGGCATAGCTATGCTCCCAGCTCCTCCTGGAAAACAAAAAGTAAAATACCTTCCATCTCAAGTACCTTCCCATTGGATAATGAAGGCAATCCAAATAAAGCTCAGGGCACCAGAAATAAAAACATCTGGTTTTCTGTGTTTTGTGCCACGGAATTGGTGGTCCTTGGTGGCAAAGGAAATGCAAAATAATTTTTCCCCCTACAATATCAGGCATTTATATGACCTGCCTATGTGAGGCATTTATACGACCTACCTGTGCCTCTGTGTGAAAATGTTTTATCTTTCCTTAAGGAAAGCTCTTTTTACAACCTTTCCTGCTTGCCAGATTTTCACATCCTCCTCAGTTGATTATTTTTGCAAAACTCACAGGAATTAATTTGTCTCTGAGACTTCCATCCCTCAATCAAACCAGACTGAAACAAGCCAAGGGAGAGACACAGGCAGAGGTGTATGGACCCAGTGACTATCATTGTTAGGGTAGTAGCCAGGTAGGTCCTGAGAGGCACCTGCCCTCCTTTGAGGGCTGATATCTTCCCTGCCTAGGTAAGAAGCTCCCTTATCCTACTGCACAGGAGAAACAGCCATCTTTACCATATTTCAATTATCTTTATCCCATTTCAATTATCTTTACCCCATTTCAACCACAGGCTTTAGAGATAACCCTGCACCTGTGCAGCACAGCCCTGCTGAATCACTTGGCACAGCTACAAACCTCCTCCTGCAACACCCAGAGCACCCCACCTTCAAACCACAGCATCCCACCTCCCCACAAGGAGGAGCTTCTTCTCTTCTGCCTTCCTCAAAGATTTGCCAGCAAATCCAGACTCCAACAAACCCAGCTAATCCCAGAGCATCCCTTCAGTCCTCAATCTGGTAATAAGAGACAGGAATTTGATTGAAGCTCCCATTGGCTCTTTCTCTGCCCTGTCTGGCCTGTGGGGTAAGGCAAGGACAGGTGGAGGTGATGTCCTCTCCTATTTAAGGTTCAGCATGGCTGTGGCTGCAAGTGATGGCTTTTCTGATGACTTTAAGGGGACCTATAAGGAAGACGGAGATAAATGTTTTAGGGGAGTTCTGTTGTGATAGAGCAAGGAGTAATGGTTCTAAACTAACAGATAGGACATTCAGACTAGTATAGGGAATGAATTTTTTACCATGAGGGTGGTGAGGCACTGGAACAAGTTACCCAGTGGAGCTGTGGCTGTCCCACCCTTGGAAGTGTTCAAGGCCAGATGGAAAAGGGCTCTGAGCAACCCAGTCTAGTGGGAGGTGTCCCTGCTCACTGCAGAGCAGTTGGATTGGGTGACTTTTAAAGGTCCTTTCAAACACAAACTCCTCCAAGATTCAATGAGTTCATGTCACCAAGACTGTCACCAAGTGCTGAACTGTCCCATATTGCATTGGACCCTGTGACTCCAGGTTTGTATCCTCTGTAGAAATTCTTATAATGAACACAGCTTGTGCCTGAGCTAAAAATGAAAATTATTTCATTTTTGCTTGGTTTGCAAGTTTTGAAAGAGAATTAAGACAAACTTGTGCAAGTGGGACAGTCTATCTATATAAAAACCAAAAAAAGTGTTAGAAACCTGGTTTCCTTATGGGAATTGCTAAATTCCCTTTAGAGAGCTTTAGAGAAACTGAGATTCCACAGAAGCCACAGAGGTTCTAAAGTAGAGCTTCATAGTTCAAGTCACCTTTAAACTTCTTTTAGAACCATGCATTGTTTTATCATAATTATCTGTGTCTTTTATTTTTTCTTTCTTTGTTGAAGCCCCACTCTTTGACTAACATAGCTGTTAGAAAAACAGGAAGCTCGGAAATATGACCAGATCATACAACCGTGAAGTTTTGGGGCCTTAAAAATAATGTAATAGTAGTAGCAGTAGTAATAATAATAATAAATAATAATAATAATAAGAGACAATTATTTTTAATCAAAATCTCATTATTTAAGCCATTCTGCTGATGTTTGAACACTGCATAGTGGTTTCTAGGACTGCAGTTGTTTTCTAGGGGAAAAAGACCTCCGATGCTCTGACCCAACTGGGACTCACAGCCTGACGTGAAGCAACGAGATTCCAGGGAAAAACAACTGCAGCAGCGGTCTCAGAAACTCTGCCATGGCAAAAGCACGTGGGCCAGGAGGTGCCTAAAGCCCTGTTTGTCAGCTGGCTAAAATAGCTCAGGCGGAGGTGCTGACAAACCCATGCCTGTGCCACGGCCCAACACCTCCAGCCCTCGCGGGGTTATCGGTGACGTTTGACTCCGGAGCATTTTTTTGCTGGCTGCCAATAGCTATTCCCCGAGGACTATTTGCTTTCACATGCTTTCCCTTTGACACGGCTGCTATTTCTTTGCAATATGTAAACACTCAGAAGGATTTCCATGTTTGTTCTTTGCCCGGCGTGGACAGTCTTTCACGGCTCCAGGGGAGAATTGACATGAAGGAGCAGCCGCTCCGCAGGCGTCCGGCGCTTTCTCTCCGTGTGCTCTGCTCCTCTCTGTTTTCTCCAGTCATAAATCCAGCTCTGCTCCAGTCTCCACACCCCTGGCACTCAGCAGGAAAACGCATTCCTGGTGCCAGAAACGCGACACTGCCATCCTGCATGGGCGTACTTTAGAGTCCAGCAGAGCCTTTGCACTATAAAGCACTTATTCTTTATTTCTCTCCTTCCTACAGCAGTGTTTTCTGACTTTAAAAAGCCTTTTTCAATCTCAAGCCAATTACTAATATATGAGTTTTAGCCAATTACTAATATGTGACTTTTCCTAAGAAAACTGACGGGGTTCCCTGTGCTGCTGTTAACTCTCTCTCTTAACACCGACTATTTTCACAAAGTAATGTTGGTATTTAATAAGACAATTTGCATCAAAAGTAAAAAGGAACAGAAACTGCTAAAGAAAAAAAATCTCAAAATGAATTTAGAAATTGCTGGCCCTGACTCCAACCTCATGGATTGCACCTAGGCTTGATTTAATAGATCTGCTGCTTTGTAAAATCAACTTAATTTTACTTATTGATGTAGTTAAGCTACAGGAGGGTAGATTTAAATGGGATATTAGAAAGAAATTATTCATTGTGAGGGTGGTGAAACACTGGAACAGGTTTTCCAGAGAAGTTAGTGCTGCCCTATCCTGGAAGCGTTCAAGACCAGGTTGGACCACGCTTGGAGCAATCTGGTCCAGTGGAAGGTATCCCTGCCCATGGCAGGGGGTTATTTTGAACTAGGTGATCTTTGAGGCTCATTCCAACCCAAATAATTCCATGGTTTTTTTTAAAAAAACAAGTTTTAAAAATCCATATATTCTGAGGAGATAGTCCTCCAAGTTCCTTGTTAGGGCTGGAAAACAAGAAATCCAATTGGCAAATTTTGGGGTTTTTAAAAGAATTTCATCCTGAAGATTAAAAAATCTGAAAGCTTCAGAAACTTTCCCAGGAACTGCATGAAAATAAGGAGAGTCCTGTAACCCAAAGCAGGCCCCAGCACAGTGATGGGAACACATCTATTGAAGGTAGGCAATTCTGGTAAAAAGCTAGATGTGAAAATTTTCCTAGTGGGGATCATGATACTGAACTTCCTCCAAATGGGAATTTTGACCACAAATTCTAACCAGGAATTTCCTTAACTAACCTGACATGTCTCCACGGAGAATTCTCATTTCAGCAAACTGCTCCTTACAGCCAAAAATTATCTTCCTGAATTTCAGACAGATTCATTCTATACACATTGACTCACAAGTCAAATTATTGTATGACATATTTTAGCAAATGCTTATTAAAAAACAAGTCTTCTCCACAAGTCAGATTGCCCCAGGTTAATATAAAACATAATTACAAACTGATTTTATTAAACTAATTCAAAGGTCTGACTGAATTTTTTCATTGCAGTTCAAACTAGTTTTCCTCCTCCAGCTAATTCTACTGGGCAGGATGGGTTGAAATATTAATGTTAGGTTCATCCTATAAATGATTCTGTTTTAAAAGAGACTTTTGAGTCTGCTTCAAATTCATCTGATGTAGCCAGAAATTCTCCACTGATTTCAAGAAGCTTTGGATCAAGCCTTTAATGCTCTGTAGGTTGCCTTCCAATGTAAGATCAACTGGAGGGGATTTCATCAACAAACCTCCTAGCAAAAGTCACCCTGTATTTCCCAAACAAATACATAGAGAAAGAGTCAGAGAAATAATAACATAAATCAACTTTAAACATAAAAAAATAAAAAGGCAGAGGAAATATTTGTTATCCTTATTTATTTAATAAAGAAACATAATAAACTTGATTTTTTTCCAGGTACAAACAGCTTAATATGTCCTATGATATTGGCTGATATTTTCCTTGCTCTTTTTTGTAGCTTGAGTGATTCATGTGGTAGCCTTTATTGAACAAATCAACAGAAAAAAAATGGTAGCACTCACCATGCTTATAGACAGTGTGGGCCAACTATGGAGTTAGTGTCTTAAACTAAATCACTGCACTGGGAGGTTGTATCATGGCTCGATTCGGATCGGCATCTCCAGTAACAAAGATCTACAAGTGTGATTATTTGACATTTTTGAGGGGAGTTCTGCATACCATACAAAGATACCATTCCTTCTTCATCCCTAAAGAAACGTGCCACAGAACAATAGAAAACCCAATAGAAAACCGACCTTCCAGTTACAAAGGTTTTTGAAAGCAATTTACAATTCAGTTTTAGAAAGTTGCACTGTAAACATCTAGAGTTAAGACCCTCTTTCAGATTTTTTTGCATTACTACTTTTTTGTTTGCTTTAGAGGTTTTGGGTAAAAGAACCATTTGTAATTGCATCAGTACTATAGGGTCTCACAGCAATGACACACTAAAATGTTAAACTCAAGGGTGAAACGACCAAAGGAAGGGCTCTTCTCTAAGAAGATCAGTGACCAGCTAATTGTCTCTTTATATTCTGTTCATTACTGGACCTGACTCTTAATAAGAACAGCAGCTGAATATTTTTATTTTCTAATATAAGCTGCAAGTAATTAAAATATTGTTAAAGCAGCATAACCATCAACTCACTTCTGAGTGCAGGCTGGCGTTTTCCTTGGGTTTCAGATAATTTACATCACATATGAAAAGAAATCACATGAGAAATGCTCCTTTTCCTTACTATTTTTCCCTATTTTTTTTTTAATCCTAAAGCTTTGAAAGGAAAATAATTTTGCTAGTTGTCAGCCAATAAATGCTTGTTCAGCAAGTAATGAATGTACTATTTTCTAATTAAACAGTTTCATTATAGGCAGCAGCTTGTTGCTAGTGATCGATAAATCCCATTGAGGAGAAAACATTTTAATCAGTAAGTCGTGTCCTCTGAGTGTCAGCCACTCTATAAACTCACAAGATACATATATATGTATAGATATACGTATGTGTGTGTATATATATATATGCATATAAATATAAAAATCGCATACTCTTTCTGGGTGATATGTACAGTCAGAATAACGTTACAGCATAAATACACAGGGAATTTGTATAAAGTTTCTCTAATTTGAGAAGCCTTGAGCAATTCTGAGTTTTTGGGGGAGGTGAGGGGGAGGGGGGAAGGAATAAAGAATGTTTTTACTTCAAGGAACGATGAGTAGTCCCCTTAAGTTAGAATCTAATTACATACAAGATTTAAAGGCAACAAAATGCCCAGAGGAACAGCCCTATGTTATACACCATAGACATGGGGTTAAAAGGGCAAGAGAGCATGATTATAATAATACTTATATAGTATGGTTCATTCCCTTATAGCACTTTGCAATCAGAAAGTCTTACAACACCCCTGTGAGGTAGGTAAGTATTATTATTCCCATTTTACAGATGGGTAAACTGAGGCACAGACAGGTTAAATTATTTGCCTAAAAATCATGTAGTAAGAATCAGGAATAGACCCCAGGAATCCTGATGGCAAATCCTCTGAATTAACTGATAGACCACTCTCAAGTGAATGCCTGAGACACCTCTCAATGAATGGAGAGAATATATTAGCCCATATTTACACAGATACATTGTCATCCTTTTGACATGTTGTCGTACATATTCTGACTTGTTTAGAGGACAGATAACAATGGCCATAGATAAACTTGACTGTAACACGTTGCTTTAATTCTTGTTGCCAACCCCATGTGGTTTTTTGACTCCTTCGCAACCTGGGATGTAACTGAATGTTAATGACAATACACCTTAAATACATTCTTGATATCTTTGCTTCTCCAAGGTGAAAAAGCACAATTACTCTTCCTTTAAAGTGCAATGGCTCATTACAGAAATCTCAAGATTTTCCATGAAGTACAACCAAACCCAAGTACAATCAGTCTGAAGATGAAAAGGAAAGAACTTGTCTGTAATGATGGACGTATCTCTATATTCCATAAATAATTTCTCACATTCTATTGAGGCTGAAAGATAATAAATAATAATCTATGTTAGCACGTGAAAACCTCTAATACTTTTCTACAGCCACACATCCACCTTTCACCCCACTGTCATTTCTTTGGCCTGAAGCTGAAGGACACATCAACTGTAAATATTACTTTGCCTACAGGAATGAGGATATAGCTATTATCTAGTAGATTTTTAATTGGTTCCTGTATTTCTTGTCCTTCCCTAGAAATCCAACTGTACTATCTGAGAAAATGAAAGACAAACCTTGAGTAAAAAAGGATTTAAACCCTCAAAATCTATGTACAGATCCAGAGGTAATTCCCCTCCCATCTTCTTTATCACACTGTTGCAGCCGTTCTGCATGGCCCAGTTGGCATTGATTTATTACTATTAGTAGTATTAGTAATTTTTTTTTTTAGTAATATTGATGCACAGAGTTCAAAATAAGGCTGTTTAGCTCCGTGTTCCCAGGGAAAATGTAACCTATCCCACTACCTTAACAGAAACTTTGCCAGCCTAGATGGTGCTTTGGATCACTACACACAAACGTGATGCGCTACTTCTATGGCAAGTTTGGTTGCAGGTTTCAAAGCAGATTCTTGAAACATACTAAAAAATTAGTGCTTTTATTAACAGTTTTACAAACAGAATCCATTATTATCTAGTTTCCTGAAGGATAGAACAAGCCATTTCTCTCATTGTTTCGACATCATTTGCTTCTCTGTTTTTTTTTTTTTTTTTTTCTTTTTGTGTGTTTCTGCTGATGTGCAGATGCAAGTCCCAAGTGGGAGGGCTAAGTGTAATCAAGAGTTTAAATGTTGCTAATTTGCTACTTCAATTTGCAACAATTTTCCTCTTCAAGAGATGGGGATCCCGCAAGTTCCTATTACCTTGACTCAGAGTTCATCATGAAGAGTGTAAGGACCATTAATCTCCATGGAAAAAGAGACCGCTTTTTTTTTTTTAAGTAAAAAAATATCAAATATAATAAATTTATGAAAGACCATTCACAACATATACAGTAAGTGTTACATTTTGCTACAGCAGCTGTGATTTTTTTTTTTTCTTTTTAGAATGCAAGGTCATACATTGCCATAAGTAAACACACTAATATGAGTAAGACCTTAAATGAATGTATACAGCCAGGCTTTATCTGTGGATAGATATACACTGTGTTTACTGTTTTACAGTCTAGCCTATTCTTATTCACACCATTGATATAACAGCTGTGACCCTGCAGAGAATCTTCCTGTGCATATATAAATATAAATATTGAGCCAAGTCAAAAAGAGCAGGGTCAAATGTTGTATGACTTATTAGACTCCTGTAGTTAAGGGTAAAAACTCCACTGTTTCTTTTGCAACTAATTTTTAATAAGAAGGCTGCTTCAATCGTTGTGTAGTTACAGCATTACATTCTGTAAACAATGTTTTAAAGCATTCTAAACAAACATTTAAACAATTGATTCTTTATCCTTGTCAGGTGAGAGAAGACAATCTATAGCCTCATTGCTTTTGCTCAGGTCCGTTATCTTCAGCTGGAGGTTTTCACTCGTGCCTCTGGTGACGCTGTCGTAGGACGGAGGGAAGGAGGTGGAGGACAGTGTTTCTGATTTGTCTATTGGCCTGCCGTAGTTCTCGTTCATCATGAACGCAATGAGCCCCTCCTTCTCGGGCGCATCATCCTCCAGGATGCTGCTTTCCAAAGTTCTGTGCCGGTACAGGTAGGACGCCTGCTTCAAGGAGCGCCGGAACAAATGTCTCCTGTAGGCCCTCTGAATGACAATGGCGGACACCTCTTCCTGTTTCCGCCTGAGCGTCGTTGTAATCGGCTCGTAGGAGATCTTGGAGGGATTCGCCGCCATGAACTTCTCTTCCATCTGTATTTTAAGGGCATCCATCTCTCCGGATTCTCCTAGCACCCTTTTTGTAAAAGCAAACAAAATATCCAAGCAATGGATCCTGTCTCCGCTGACCATGGGCAGGTCCATGGCTATGAGTTTGATTTTGTTCGGTTTCGCTATGCGCAAAGGTTCTGACAGCGCGTCTGCAAAGTCTGAAAGTGCAGAATACTCAATAAACTGAGTGGCTTCGGGGTCAAACTTCTCCCAGATTTCATAGAACATATCAAAATCATCCTCGCTTAGAGGCTCTGTACTTTCCTCAGTGGCTACACTGAAGTTCTCTAAAATAATGGCTATATACATGTTTACAACAATGAGAAATGATATAATGATATATGTAACAAAGAATAAAATCCCTACGGCAGGGCTCCCACAGTCTCCCTTTGAACCATTTGCATTGGGAAGGTTTGGGTCGCAATACGGTGGTCCAGTGTTTAAAATAGGGTTGAGAAGACCATCCCAGCCAGCTGATGTGGTGATTTGGAAGAGACAGAGCATGCTGTTAGCAAAGGTTTGGAAGTTGAACATATCATCAATGCCATCTTCCATCTTCACATAGGCAAAGTTAGCCATGCCAAAAATGGCATAAATGAACATGACCAGAAACAGCAAGAGGCCAATGTTGAACAGAGCAGGTAGGGACATCATTAAGGCAAAGAGCAGAGTTCGAATTCCTTTGGCTCCCCGGATGAGTCTCAGGATCCGCCCAATCCGAGCCAAACGAATGACTCTGAAGAGTGTGGGAGAGAAGAAATATTTCTGGATGATGTCAGAAAGTACGGTGCCTTGAAAAGAAAAGAGACAGACAGCAAGTTAGTACATGGGAAATAATCCCAGGCTTTCCTTTTAAAGGAATCAGTCAGGATTACTGAGAAAATAAATGGAAAGTTGCCCAGATTGGAAGGCTCACAATAAAGGGAAAGGCATTGTTGCTTTTTCATGCCCATTTAATCCATAAGAACTTGTGAGACTGTAAGCAAGGAATGGTAGTGGCAGTCTTATTAAGAGAAAGCTTTTCTGTTGACAATGAGAAACCAAGATCAAGCCAAGACACAGATAACTGCAGCTTTTGGGCATGATCCACCTGAGAAATTTGTCTTGAGTGCAGATGTCAGAAGCTGTCTGATATGACAACATTTTTGTCTGTAAAATGAGTCAGAAATGCTGGTGTGCTGGGCCTGGTTTTTTTGAGCTACTACCAGAACAGTGCAGGTTTCTACTGAGCATCCTCTTGGTTGGTTGTTCGCTCATAAATATTTCCAGTTTCCCTGATGGGCTGGGAGGGAACTAAGGGCTAAGGCTGTGCTAGCAAGGAAGCGAGCTTGCATCCCTGTACTAAACTCTTCCTGCAGGAGCAGAGCACTTGGTCCAGACAGTCTAATGCCAAGTCCTTGGCTGCACTGAGCTGTGCTGAGCTCCTGTCTCCCACAGGAGAAGGGCTCACTGGCATGGCCCAAGGCCTCTGACACTGAAATAACCTGGCTGATCATGAGACAGCTCTGTGAGCAGCATGACAGCTCCAGTTATGGGCATAGCCAGAGCATCTGATCTCAAGGTTCTGGTGACAGTGATGTTCCCTGGGTGACCCAAACCTGTGAAATCCAGGCTGTTCAATGCACTCAAAGTGCAGGTGGGTCTCTGAGCACCAGAGATCTGCACAGGGATCTTGCAGCTTTCCCAGTCCCCTACAGGGTGTTCAGAGCAGCAGGAGCATCAGCTGATGTCTTCCTAACATGACATTTTTTCATTCACTTATTCCCTCCCTCAAAATGGAAACTTTTTTCAGAAGAGTTGAATTTCTAAGCTCCTTTTGCTCACTGGATCAGTTGATCATCTTCCAGTTGATGCTACTTCCAACTTTAGTGAAAACTCTTGTGGTAGGATGTCGGATTAATTTGACTTGCACTTCTTTAGCGTCTAAATACGTCTCTGTTTGGAGTTCCAGAACAGCAAATTGCACAAACTAACAATAAAACTGTGTTTTTCTGTTTCATCCCTTGGCTATATGGGAGTGAGGAGCTCTAGTGACAAGGATGAGAAAAGTCAGACTCACTGCACTGCCCAAACCTGCCCTGAAGGACTATTTCAAACTTCTGTAATAAAAAAGCAAATAGCAAAGCAATAGCAATCCACATGTGCCACTTTCATGTGGCTTTTTTACTTCTCTGTCATTGGCTGTTATGCAGAACTGGTGTTAAGTGTATGTGGTGGCCAGTTCATGTTTTATCACCATGAAACATTAAGTGTAGAGTCTGATAAACCTCCTAATTTTGCTGATCAAACCAGTTTTCATTAGGCAGTGGTATGGTAGTTATAACTACATATTAAAATCGTATTTAGGATTCAACTCTCTGAGTTGAAAGCATATATTATTGCACAAACCCTTTGACTTTGCCAATTAATTTTACATCTGCCTTTCTAACATTGGAGTCTGAGTGACAATCCAGGGTCACCTACCTACGATGGACAGAATCACAACCACAAAGTCAAAAATGTTCCAGCCGTTGGTGAAGTAGTAATGTCGCAGAGCCAGCATTTTGAAGATGCACTCCCCGGTGAAGATGGCAACAAAAAGCATGTTGATTTTGTGGAGGATGTTCACTTTTTCTTGACTTTGGTCATCTGTTTCCACCATCATGGTAACCATGTTAAGGCAGATGAGAATCATGATGGAGACATCGAAGGCTTGTTTTGAGACGACGTCGAAAATAAAACCTTGGTATTTGTTCTGGGGGAAAGGATAAGGTTTAGTTGGGAAATTTTAGCACTGTAAAAAAGATGTAATTTTCTCCTGATTGATCGGAAAGTAGAGGAAAACTGACAATATATTGCATCTGATTCATAAACTTAAAAGTGATGGTGAATGTTTTTTTTAATGGAGTTTTCAAACCCATTTGCTCCTAATGTTTTTTGAAACTACTGTAAACAAGACACTGGACTGTGGCTATGAATTTATTCAGTGCAGGCAGGTGGCCACTGGCATATGTAAATTGCAATGTTAGTCAATGCTGCAGAACAGAGGGAATTTTTTACTACAAGGCGCTGGACTTGCAAATATCGTCCAAAATCAAAACGTAATTATAAGCGCCTTTCATGTGGGAGCAATAAACCTTCCTACACTGGAGAGTCGAATGGTGCTTATTCTAGTAAATAAACATTCAGCTATTACATAAAGTTCAACTGAATTATGCTGTTCTTACCAGTGGCCTCGGGATTGGCTTTTGAGGTTTCTTAGATCCCAGCTTTTTCATTGCATTGTAATATTTTTTCTGTTCTTCTGTCATGAAGATGTCCTGGCCACCTAAGTATAGGGTGAGAACAACACTATTACTTTTGATGAAGAGAGCTTGCCTCTGGCCTCTTCTTAAGTTTAAGGATGAACCCTCTTTTATTTAATTTCCCTTTTAATGTAGCTTTCATCAGATTGGACTGCTTTAGAGGGGCAGTGCTGTTTGTGCACAGAGGACACCAGGCCAGTCTGTGCCCTGTGTCAGATTTTGTGCCAGAGATTCCCCCCTGCCTGAGCTGCTTTGCTGCATTCTGTGGGGAATAGAGTCCTCCACCCTATATTTTCAGGATGCTCATGCCCTAGGGACACTAGGGACTGCTATAGCTGTGCCTTTGTAGAAGTCCTGCAAGGTGGTTTCTGCAGATGCTCTGCCACTGCTGATCTCAAGGCTGCTGTGGCAAAGCCATTGCTGATAAATCTGTTCCTGGTCTTGGTCCCTGCAGCAGTCACAAGATGATGTGCAGCATATGCACTACTTATCTTTTTCTTTTGTTGGTTAAAATTGTCAATGATGACACCGATGAAGAGGTTCAGTGTGAAGAAAGACCCGAAGATGATGAAAATCACAAAGTAAAGGTACATGTACAAATTGCATTCCCACTCAGGCTGCTCCTCGCACTGCAAAGAGAAAGGGGAAAGTGTGGAAATGAGATCACCTCTGCACACATCAAAATATTGATGCAGTCAAAACAAAGCTGTCCATTGGAAATAAAAGTTATGAAACATGAGAAAAGTGCTGTAACTCCCGTGAGCAATCAGCTCTCCTCGGTTTCTGAAGTTTGCCACTGGCATCTGCAATGCCACAGACATTTCAGCAGCACTTCACAACACTGTCACAGCAATCACACTGCTCCAGAAAGTGTAACTCCTGAATAAATCCTACAAAATGTTCTCAGTCTGAACCCTGAATGGGAAAACAATCAATTTTCTGATTATCCTAATGCTTATACAAACTAACGGTACTTACAATAAAACACAAGTATAATTGCAGTATAATTGAATCCTACTGAAAAGCACTATATTTTTAAGCACTTTTTTTTTTTTTTTTTTTTTTTTTTTAATGAGGGTTGGAATGGAATAAGATCTATTGCAGAAGAGCTGAGCAATGCAGTCTGATAACCTCAAGTCACCTCTGCCATATTTGGCCGCAGTGCTCAGATTTGCCAAATCAGCTCCTAGTATCTAAACAAGGTGCATTCCCTAAATGCCATATTTTCATGTGGGTAATCCATGAGTTTCATTCAGCAGCAGGGAGGATACCTGTGCACATGTAGTACCAGAATAAATCACCATTATGAGCTTTGCTATTGTCTTAGGTTGAATGCAAGATGTAACCAAAAGTTTGTATTCTATTACCAGTTGTTAAAACCAGGTGGGGCAGTGTTCCTTTATCTCTTCCATGACCCATCCTCCCTCCAGGGGATATCTGCTGTTCATGGGCCATCGAGGCTCACTGCACGGCTGATACAATCCCATCATCCCATGGAGAGATGCTCCACCCAGGGGAGGAGCCCAGCATTCCTACCTGGATAAAATCTGGACTCAGAACACCAGGGCAGCCTGTTTGCACGGGATTCCCAGAGGAAAACCAGGACCACTGGACCTTCAGAGGAAAACTACACCCTTCTACAGGATCATCTCTGCTCCAACAGAACCACATCTGTCACTCCAGGAAGACTTGCACTGCTACCAACACCCTGACCAACAGGGTGTTAGGTTGTATTCTGACTCTGTCAGTAGGTTTTTTTGTACTTTTATTTTAATTTTGCAGTTTTTTCCCATTTTTAATTTTCCTAGTAAAGAACTGTTATTCCTATTCCCATATCTTTGCCCAAAAGTCTCTTAATTTCAAAATGACAATAATTTGGAGGGAGGGGGTTTACATTCTCCATCTCAGGGGAGGCTCCTGCCTTCCCTAGCAGATACCTGTCTTTTTCAAACCAAGAAAGCCATACAAAGCTACTTCTCTGCTCCTGTGGTGCCATGAAGTATTTCCACCCCTCATTCCTCCCCTTAGGCCTTGACTTTTGCCCTAAAATCAGCCTGTCAAATTCCAGACAGCTGCCTCAAAAATTAACAGTAAGTGTAAACTTGTTTCTCTAGTATAATTAAAAGAAGGAAAGAATACTACAGAACTTTCAATAGAAAGATAAACAAACCACACATGGTCTAGCAAGGGAAATGCTTTTTTTGTTTGTTTTTATGGAAACCTGAAAGCTGAACGGGATGCAGGTAAGAACTGAGCTGTCACCAGCACATCTCAAGTCAGAGCTGGAAGTTCACACTGCCCTCTTTGTCTGCCAGGAGCTTCTCCACAGTCCTCCAGTGGAGCTTCTGGCTGCAGAAAAGACACTTGCTCAAAGTGAAGGTGTAGGGAGGGTTAAATATTTGTCCCACAGGGCAATTCAACTTAAATCCAGCACTTTTAAAGACATGTGATCATCAGAAGTTGGAAAATAAAGCAGTAAACTGGGAGAGGGGAAGAAATATAGAGAACAATTTAGGTGTTTGGTAGACTCAAGTCTCATTCTTGAGGTGCCTCTGTGTGCTGGGAGTTCTGCAGTAGGAAGGGGTAAATCAGTTGTGTAGGAGTAAGGGCCACATTTACTTTAATTTCAGGGTCATCATGCTTCAGTACAGCTACAAACAATAAGGGTCTGTCCCAGCCAGAGTAAGACAGAGATTGGTACCCTGTACGTATTTTATTTTGTATTTTATTTTGTTGTGCTTGTTGTTAAGCATCATGAGTGTTGCAAAAGGAAATGGAAAAGGAAATTATTAATTTCCTTGCAGAGACTTACCTCTCTTGAATCCACTGCTGCATACATAATATCCATCCAGCCTTTAAATGTGGCCTGAAAAAGAATCCCACATAAGACATAAGCATATTAAACAAGTACACCCTGAAATTATATCATCTCTGTGATGAACTTTCAAAATGCAATGTTGAGCATGTACTTCACAATTAATACATTGCCTGCCTTGCAATCTAACATGTATCCTTGAGTTTATGCTCATTTAGATGTTTAAATTAATTCCAGAATGGTTTTCTCCTGGATATTCTCATTTCTGTTATTTGACTTTCTGCACTTGCAGGGATAAAGGAGACGTTTTTAGAAGAGATTTAAGGAAGGAGAGAAAACATAACAATTAAATCTTTGGAAGTTCTGACCTTATAAATTTCAAGTAATGAAGAGATATGGCTACACATAACATTAAAGAATGTTGTCTTGCACAAGCCTTGCACCAGGTGAGATGGATCCCATCCACATCCTGCTGAAGCTTGGATTCTGCCCTCTTCTAAACCAGGGCAAATCACAACAATATTAAAGCCCAGGGAGTTGCATAAATCACAGCTGACTTGAAAGAATCAAAGGCAATCAACACCTGCCGTGAGCCTCAATCTGCTTTACTGTTCAGACTTTCTTTTTATTAAGCTTTATGAAGTCAGTAGTTTTAATATTTTTTGGTTTATAATTGTTAAAAGAAGAAAAAAATTCCACAGAAGTCATTGTGTCTCTTATTGGAATGTTCAGTGCAGAAAAACAGTGACAGCATTCCTAGGAGAAACACAGGGAAGTGATTTTTTACTATTCTGTAGCAAACCCATGACTTTTTGATCTCAGTATTTGCCTCTTATTAGGCACAGCCTGATGCCAAGCACACCTGGCATTAGGTCTGACTCTGGCCTAAGCCCCACTGCCTTTATTTGGGTTCTCTAGAGCTGTTCCTCATTTGACTTCTGACCTATTTAAACTTACCCTGACCTAAGTCAGTGTGAGCAGATAATGAGGCATTTTTAGATTTATTCATTTAATCAGATTTACACTGGCATGCATGTAGGACCCATGCCCAATATTTTTTTACATCCTACTGACACTTAAGTTGAATTTTTCCCTATTGTGTAGGCATACAATTCCAGATAATGCAAGTAGGAATTTGGCCAGAGGTTACCAAGAGAAACTCAGGCAGTTGGGCTGAGGTGGGTACATTCATTAGTTTTAGAATTCTCGATTATTATACTAAGTCCTGGAGGTAATGCTGCCTTCCCAATCCCTTCTGAATGCTACTGAGCCAAAGGAAAATGTACAAGAGATCAATGATATTTGTCATGAAAGCATATATAAAATAGTGTTTGAAAGGTTGCACCTATTCTTATCTACTGCTTGAAAGAGATTAGCACACTCTCCCAAATCAGAACCCTTTGGAAAATCTCTTCCATAGTGCTCTGTGTTAAAAATCACTTAAGATGAAAAGTATCTACAAGAACAATCAGCATTTTTATAAAAACAAATAATTATTTTAACCTGTCATGCTGATACTGCTTAAATATTTTAAATATTTTCCTTTTTTTGCCATTCTCTTTCTAATCTGATGAAAGACTTTCTGGTGCTATTAGAGCTTTCAGCTCAAAGTGCTGAAGGAACTGGGAGGGTGGCTGGGATAAAACAAGAAATCCTTTCCCTGTGGCACAAAAATGATATGATCTTAGCCTGTACCTTTCTCCCATTTGAGAGGAAATCTTTTCTCCTGAGCAGCTGTTTTACCCCTAAATGTGTACCACAGCATGAGCAACTTTCCTGCAAGGCACAGTGGTTTGAAGTGATAAAGCATAATGAAGTGATCTGACAAAAATAAATATTAAGAGAATGAAGCGCTGTGATTTTCTGTTTCCCCTAGTCGTCAAGAAGCAAGAGAATTAAAAATCTGTGGGACATCTGGAAAGCTTCTCTGGACACTTCAGCTGCAGAGGCTAAAAGATACTGAGAATGAAAGAAATATAACACTGAGAAAAGAAATTATTTATCTGGAATTAGTAACCACTTACATTCTGGATAAGGAAGTGACAAAATCTTCATGGGAGTGTTTGTGATATTATCCTGCCTGGAAGCTATCCAGAGAAACACCATTTTCTACTGAAACTGTCATGTGATGAGATTATCTACCGATAAACTCATCCTGGGGTGGGATTACATTTCGTTATTTCACTGGTGGTCAGATCTGCAATGCAGCAAATTAGTGGGGAGGAGGATAGGTGGGATGGCACTGGCTGCCCTCAAACCAAATGGTGCCTTGAAGTAAAGAAAGTCTTTAAATCTGTAAGCTTTTGTGGTTTTCTTTTTCTTTTTTTCTTTTTCTTCTTTTTCTATTTTTCTATTTTTCTTTTTCTTTTTTTTCTTTTTCTTTTTCTTTTTTCTGTTTTCTTTTTCTTTTTTCCTTTTTTTTTTCTCTTTTTTTTTTCCTAGGAAAGGAAATTGTTCAATAAAAATATCTGCTTTTCATGCCTGAGACACTACCCTTCACACTGCTGAAAAGTTTCTGTGGGCATTACTGTTGTTGAGAGGATTTTCTGAAAGCTAAACCAGAGACTTTTTTGCACATTTTGCATATGCAGTGACAGTAAAACCAGGCATTGCAGATTACAGAAGCAGAGGAGATCATGTAACACAGTAACTTTAGACACACAACGCTGCCTCAGGACCATTTTGTGTCTGATTTATGGGCTCAGCCAGGGCTTCAGACCTGGCATGAGGGATTGCTTTAACTCTGCAGCTCCTGCTTGCTGTGCTGGCCTAGGAGCGCTTCTGTTATCTCCCCATTCCTTATCTGGAGTCCCAAAGTGACAGAGTTAATAGGACACATTCAAAGATAAATAGAATATAGTCAACCTAAGTCCATTCTGTCTAAGAAGAACTTCTCCAAACAAGCCAGTTGATGCATGAAAGACCACTTATTTCCTGGCTGTTGTTCAATAGATGGCTGAAATTTCAAAATACATTGCAAAAAAATATGTGGAGGTGACCACAGGGCGGAAGGGTGGGATTATGCAAGAGAAATGCAAAACTACTACTGGAAATTTAAGATATTTCTTTGATTAAATAAAGATTTATACAACACAGGTGCTGTGATACTTTAAGAAAATATTGGAATTCAGAAAAACTGAATTATTGCTGAAGCACTGGGTTGTAGCAAGTCCTTTTTCATGTTAGATTAGGGTTTTAGGAGTGTTAAATCAGGGAAGTGAATCATCCTTCTTGCAAGTCAAAAAGTTGTGATGACAAAGATCTTTCCTCATGAATGAGGCATTCCTCTTGCTTGTAGAGTGAGCAAAATAGTTACCTCTGTTATTTTATTAACTGTTTTGGGACAGCCTGTTTGTTAGTTGGGGGAGCTTGACACTTGGCTTCACATGAGTGTTTTCTCAGACTCATTAACTCAAAGTGGCATCTTCAGGACAACACAATGGATCCCAATCAAGACAGGAAAAGAGCAGAAGATATCTGGGGCAAACTTCATGCAGTTCTCAATGACATTTCCAGAAAGCTTGCCTCTGGATAGAAGTATGTCCCAGAGTTTCTGTAGTAGCAACTTTTATTTCTTTCAAATATGCTGCTGAAGAAGACAGACACATTTCCATTTGGATTTGCAGACATTCAGGCATTCCAAAGGAGCTTCAGAGCCACTCAGATTCGTGCTGTGGCAGCTGAAAATGTCAGCAGTCAGAAGACAAGTCACACTTAAATGCTCATGTTCTGGATCCTGGCGGGTTGTAACCCAAATGCTTATCTCCTCCCTGCCCTGCTGTGCACAGGGATGCACAGAGGTGTCTGTCTCTCCAGGAGAGCTGGGCTGTCAGCTGAGCCCCTGCATTTCCCATGGGGGTCTGCTGGTGAAATGTGACCCCTCATGGAGAATATGTGGCAAGGGGCACCTGTAGCCAACACTCCTGGCAAAGCAGATCCAGATGTTTGGGCCCCTTCTCTCTGTGTGTGTCACCTTTTCACTTTATTGCCTGTGCTCAGCAGCAGACACAAGAGCTGCAGGTGTAAGATTAAAGCCAAAATCAATCCCCTAATGGAAACTGGCTCCTGCTCTTCCTCTGTGAAGAAGGAGCTGCCACCTGCCATAGAAGTTGAGCTTGTTGCCTGCTAAAATCAATTTGTTCAGCCTGACCAGGCCTAGGTTTATAACATTTCTTTTCTACTTTTGCAACTGGAAAATCTATTTCTCTCCTACCCAATAGAGGATCACAGGTTTGAAAGAAACCTATAGGGTCATCAAATCCATTTTCAACTGCAGAAGAGCAGTATCAGCCCATTCGCTTCACATGTGTGCTGAGATCCACCTTACAACCAGTGGTGTTTCTTCTGCCACCACTGATCCCACCAGAAATGACTACAAAACACTGCTTCAAGATATTCTTTAGGAAATGACAACTTATGAAAAGCTAAAGATTTTCAGAAAACTGGAGCTTGATTCTTGTAAAAGAAATGGTGAAGGAATAGGCATCTCTCTGATGGAGTTTTCTCCCTCCAAAAAGTAGGCAATTTTGAGTAATCAGAGGAATTAAGAAGCTTCAGGTAAGGCACAATATTTTAAACCTGGAAATTATTGTTCAGCTACATTGGGTGTTTAAATGAAAGACAAAGAAAACACTATATAGAACAGAAAATCTTATTAAACTTGTTCAAAGTGAAATAATCTATCCTGCATGGCTGAGCTGAATATCATAATTATGTGCAACAGATAAAAGCTCTCACTCTCAGCAAGTTTATGTCAGGGAAAGAATCAAAAGTGGTTGTGCCCATTCCAATGTTTCTGCTTTCCAGAGGGTGTGAAAGCAAAAACTTCAGTGGACAGTGACCAAAAGATCTCAAACTCAAGAGTTTGTGTACCAGGAACTGCGCACACACAAACAGGATTTCTACAAAAAAGGAAAATGGCTTCACAGAGCTGTTCCATGCATCTTTGACAGACAAAACCTGATCTGGGAAAAGCAAACTCTCTTCCTGGGAAGGAGAAGGGCTGTCAGATCTGATGGGGAGCTGTGGGAGGCTCCTGCGCCTTTGGAAGGGCAGGAGGGGGCTGAAGGCAATAATAAATACCCTGCTGCTTTGCAAAGGATGGATTCTATATGTGACAAATGAACTGAGCTCCCAGAACACAATTTTTTATCCCAGAATTTAGGGATGCTGCCACAGGCATTTCAAGAAAGAAACCTCCCTGTCCAAAGATGTAGCAAGGAGCTTTTTAAACTCCACATGAAAAAAATTGAAACGCAGCAAACACTTCAAGTGCACATCCAGCCCCTGTCCCCATTTGGCTCCGATTAGAAACAATGGAAGTAAGCATCATAGCCACTATTTTTGTGTGAGGGGCCTATAGAACTGCAACACAAAACAATTTGTCTGAAATCACCCAGCAGACCAGCAGCAGGGCTCGGACCAGGTGGAGTCTCCTGTGGCTCTTTCTATTAAGTTGCCCTATGTCAAAACACAGTGAATATCAGTGCATACGACCCATTTATCTCTATTTTACATTTGATGGTGAAAAGGGTTGTAGAAGTGGCTTCCTTCTGCCTTTTATAGCTCAAATATTGCCATCATCTTTGAACCTCAGCAGTCTCTTTTCTGCTATGCTCTTGCCACCTTCCCAGAGAGGCTGGGCTGGGGGCAGTGTCAGCCACCTGATCCTCACCATGACCCACAGTCAGATTCAATCTGAATCGTTATTTCAGCAGGTGGACACAAGGTGAGGAACCAGAATGAGAGGCACCAGGGTCCTTCTCAAAAATGGAAAGTGAGCAGAGGGTCATAAATTAAGACTACGGCTTTATGCAGTAACTTCAGCTGGGAAACTGAAGGCACTAAAACTTCATTTTTTTTCCCCAGCAGGATATAGTGAAATCCCAGGCTGTTCAGGAAGGCCAGTGCACTCTGTCTTCATGGACAGTCCTTCCTGTACCATAAATTTCTTTTCTGGAAGTGAACTTTGCTCTGGAATACAATATTGACAAAATAGTCTTTAATTCTCATTAGTCCAATGACGTCCCAGAGAATTGTATTAGTGATACAGCAGAAACTCAAATTAAAACTATAAACTGCCAGAATATCTCTAGGCCAAGTTAATATGCCAAATATGATTTATTTACACCTGAGGAAAGGCATTGACCTTCAGGTAAGGCTGAAAAACTCAGAAAAGCCCAGAGGTTAGCCTGAGCTTTTAAACTGATGGTTTCAGTGAGAACCAGCAACATCTGCCCATTAGTTTCTGGTGGTCACACTTACCACTTGTAGCAGAGCCAGGTACCCAGCACCAACATTGTCAAAGTTAACTTTAACTTTTGTCCAGTAAAACGTGCCCGACACGTTGTAAAGTATGCAGTCGCTCATGTTGTTGATAATTTTAGAGTCCAAAGGCATATCTCCTTCTGTCTTATTAATGCACTTCCCAAACTTCCCAGCAAAGAGGTTCACTCCCATGATGCTGAAGATGAGCCAGAAGATGAGGCAGACGAGCAGAACGTTCATTATGGAAGGGATGGCTCCCACAAGGGCATTGACCACAACCTGGGGGGAAACAGGAAAGGGAAAACAGAATTAATGTCAGCACTTGTACAGACACTTCATTAATAAGCTGTTGTGCACCCTTGATTAATAGTTTGAACCCTCACATGGTGACAGGTGGATAAGCACTGACACTACCTAAGCAGCCAGGCCACTTCTAAAGGCTTCAAATATGGCTATTTTTTCCTTTTGGTAACCAAAGAAAGAATCTGTTGGCATCTCACCCAAGGAATGAGAGGAATCTCTGAATTCAGAAGTCATCTTGACCTCTCAAATCCTTCTGGATAGTGCACTTCAGTCAAACTCTAATAATAATAATGTGATTAATTGGAAACAGCTGAGGTGTACTACAGTGACTCAAAATAGAGAAGAAAAGTTTTCTGAAATCTTTGACTCCACTCAGGCCTCTGTAGCCAGTGGGTTGTGAACTATAGCTGTGATAAATTTTGCTTAATTAAATAATAACAGATAGAGACATGCTGTACTAAGCCAGCTTCCCCTATCTGATCAATGCATGATTAAAAGAGCAAAATCATTCTAATTTAACAACAACAACAAAAAATCTTCTTTTTTTTCCTGTAAAATCATGCTGTAAAATTCCTACCCATTGACTCCCAGGCAGGGCTGTAATAAAATAAAATTGCATAAAATCATATATTAAAACAAAAAGCAGAAGGAACTTTCAAGGTGTGTAAATGATGGCACTGGAATGGACTTCATGCTGAAGCCAAGCAAAATAAACAAAGTTCAGATCATCTGAAGACCCACTACAGCTGCCAGGTTTGAATGCAGTACTGTAACATCACTACATCAACCAGGCAAGGTGCACACCCTTTACTGTTTCAAGCACTATTGGGGTTTAAGGCAGCTATTCACATCAAACTTTACACTAAAGAATCAGAGAGTCACAGAATATCCTGAGCTGGAAGGGATCACTGAGCCCAACTCCCAGTCCTGCACAGGACATCTCAAGAGTCACACCATGCAAGACATTTTCTGAGGGAAGAACTCTATCACAAAATGTAGTTTTCCCCTTCCTATGCCAAGCAGGTATCTCCATGTTCACAGCCTCTGGAGATGCTGCCTTTGCATGGTCCAGGCAGTGCTGCCTCCCAGAGAGCTGCAGACACCAGCCCCACAACATGAATTTGTCTCCATCCCTGTCTCATGCTTTGGAGATTAAAACCTGATAGGTGGCCACTCAGCTCCTCTTCTTCTCCATCTACATTTCTGAAACTGAGACAAGGTGATATTGATCCATAAAAATTCAACTTTATTCAATTGGTGGATTTGATTATGGGAAATGTCAGCTCTTCTTTTCTCTTGTGTTAGTGTCCAATTTTCTGACAAGATAATAATGTAACATTCACTTCTCCCTCATTTTTGCATTGCTGTGGAAGAAAAATACCCGGAGGAGTGAAATGGTTTTCATGCATGTATAGCAGCAGCTTCCTCTACAGCACACAATACAAAATTATGTAGATCTTCCAAAACTCAGATTTATATTTTGTGCATTTATGAATGCAACTGATTTTCACACAGGAAAAGCTGTTTGACCAATTGTTTTGTTTTTCTGTATAGGCCCATTCCTGATGACTTTTCACATTTTTAGGTTTTGGGTGTGTTTTTTTTTTCTTTTTGGTTGTTTGCTAATTTTATCTCTCAGTTTTGGATGTCAATCAATTTCTAACCTCATCATTTTTAGACCAAATTTACCATGTTAACCAAACAGCCAAATAACTTCCAAATCAAGGGCTTGTTTGGCTATAGCCTTGGCTCTTGTCAAAGTAGTTTTCATTTGCTTCCCTGTACTACAATTTTTCTTTTTTTCAGTTTTAACCCATCCATCCCAGCAAAAACACATGCATTTGTACAACATGTGCTGCTGAACTCAGCTCCCAGTGACAGGACACAGATATCCAGGTTTCAGCAGTACAAGTGATGGCCATGCCCACATCCTGCTTTTTTCCTTCTGCTGAGTTATGTTCAATGGCCTGTAGATAAGAAAACACGACATGAGGCTGGAGCAAATCCTGCAACACCTCTCTGGATTAATTATTAACAGGGGGGTTCATTCTTCCCTTGCTGCTTCTGCTTTTACACCAGTGTGATGCCATTTGATCTGGTGGAAGAATTCTTGTTTTGCACGGAGACAAGAGAGAGGAAGACCTGGATACATAAAGGCAGGTTATTATCATAAATTCATATTAAATGTTCAGTTGCACACCTTGCCATGGAAAGGCAGGAATTTCTGCTGCACTTTGGAATAGCAACATATTTATCCATGTATAAGAAAAGGTTTCACACCTGCTGGTTTCCATCAATACCTTTACAGGTGAAACCACCTTGCAGGTGACTTCTTTAGGGACAGTCTAGAAACTGAGCCATCCTCTGCCCTAACTCAGAGTGGTGCAATCTATACTCTGTGTTTGGTCCCCAACTCTACTGATCTCACAGGCCACCTCCTCAACCAAAGCTGATTCAGATTTTTAATCCAGAAATAGAGTTGCATGATGAGTTAATCCTCCCTTTGCTCTGAGAGAGCCCATCAGACTGCCCGCAGTGATTTCAGGCCCAGACTATAACTCCCAGTGAAGCTCAGGCACAGCTTTTGCAAAGACATCTAATTTACAGTGTCATGATGTCAAATAACAGAGGAAAAAATGTATTATTAGATAATCTGTTCCTAGTTTGCCCTTTGTCCTCAGTGTTAGAAACAGTCGCTGCATCTTTTAGGTGGAATTTGTTGAACTTGAGGCATCTGCTCTTAGATGTCTTCTCCTATCATTCTCATCTTCATCGGGGGGAGTTACCACTGCACATTGCTCTGGGTAATTAAAAAATCACAGCTTCCTTGTAGCTGTCATGGTTCCTTCAGATTTTTAATCACACTCATAGTTCCCTGCAGAGGCTTTCCCATTTTTAATTCCCCCTTTTCCAGCACTTTCATGGAATTCCAGTGTTGAAGCACTGCACTCTCCCTCTGTTTGCTGGGTTATTTCCCTGCATATTGAGGGATTCTAACAGTCACCTCATTTGTCAGAGCTGCCCAAAAGCTTCTGTCCTGTTGAACAGCCATCCTGATCCCTACGTCCTTCTCAGCTGCTGTTTTCCAAGAAACATCCCCCAGAGTGACCTATATTCCTCCTCCCCAGGTTGTTGATGTATGTGGGTTTATTAAAATGTGTGTTGTACAATAGATCTATTTTTCACTGTGATCCAGATCAGCCAGCATAATTCCCTTATCTGTAATTTCACTTACACTGGTTTTGAGTGCTGTCAGCAAAGATTTTATATTTTCTTCCAGATGTTGGTGAAGTACAGATTAAAGATAATTCTCATTCTGAACAATCCCCACTCTGAGATGCTCATCACCAAATTTAGGTGTGATCACTGCTTACAATTACTTTTTGAGATCCATCCCCCATTTTAGAATGTGTTTATTTGTCTTGGTACAAAGCTTGTGTTTTCATCACAATACCTCATGGTATCAGATTCCTCTCTGAAATCCAAGGATTCTGTATCAGCACAGTTACCATCATCAGCATAATTTGTAATCAAATCAAAGGCTCATATTGGTTTTACAAGAACTATTCCCATGAAATCATGCTAACTAGCATTAATTATGCTGTTTCTTTCCTGCATGTATCTTGTAGCAGTCTCACCATGACTTTGCCCAGTATCACTTTCACATTAAATGGTCTCTCATCATCCTCCTCATCCTTCTAAAATACTGCAATAACCTCCATTGCAGGGAAGTGCTACCTCTGAAGTAATTCCCTGATGGACAAATGAGCTGACATGAGAGATGTCATTATTTGGTACAGATAGATCTAAGCTATTTTATTCTGGGCTCATGAGTGTAAAGCCTCTGGGTCTACACCCAGGTGGGATCCTGGCCTTTCTGTGGTCTTTTTCTGAGGATTAAGGGACAGGATGACACCAGTTTATCCTTATTTTGCAGACCTCTCATGGCATTAGGAGCTGCTGACACTTGTGTCAAACTTGGACAGGTCCCAGACTGTTTGAAGAAAGAACTGGGGTCTGATGGCAACAGGTTCTCTTGGCCACCCAAGTGCCACTCTGTGCCTTTGTCTTGTGGAAAATTGCTTCCAAAATTTATTCACAACATTGATGAAATAAGTCTCTTACTGCAGTAAATGAGAACTTTCTTGCTCCTGTTCCAGCCCTGCAGAGATGTTTCAGTTATTCAAGAAAGAGGCATTATAATAGAGCAAACTATTTTTATTTTCTCACTGTCAGTGTTTGCTTCTCAACATTATCATTATTTAATCCATCACTGTGCTAGCAATTTTCCTGTGCATTTTGGAGCATATGAACTCCTAATAATGAAAGGTCTAACTGTCCCTAGTCTTGTTAAGTGTGGTTAGACAAACTAAAACTAAAACGATTTGCTTTTCCAATAGCACGTACGCTCAATTATACTTTATCATGGTTTACAAGCTAATTCACCACCTCTGACAGCTCAGAATGACTGAATATATTTCAGTTGCAGCAACAGTACAGGAAAGAAAAGGGGATATTGAGTCAGGGACTGAGAGGCCCATAAGAACAAGCATGTTGGGAAGGAAATTTGTTGGGCTGATCCATGTTAAGATCTTCACCAAGCCAGCTTCCTGCTATTCTCAGAGAGAAATGAGGAGTTTTTCATGTTACTTTTTCTCTATTCTACAAATGCTTCTCTGATGTTTTTGGCTCATTTCCCCACTGCTCTTCGGGTTAGGATCTAATTTAGTTAATCTGATGTGAAATCATGAGTAAACAATCATATGTCAGCTTAGAACTCAGAGTTTTGCTTGGGCTTGTAAATCCACCAGTAAAAGCTAAGCCTTCATAAGCTAGATCTAAACTTATTTGAGAGAATCTGTGCCCAAATCACTCTGGTAGTTAAACTACTGCTTTTGCTAATACCGAGTGCTGAAATAATTCCATTTGTGAATGTTTAATAAAGACTTGGAGTGAGGTCATCAAATGAGTGAGTGAAAGCCCATGGAGTGAGAGCTTTAATTATTGTCAGTAGCGCAACCTCACTTTGTGTCTTTGCACTTTCGTTTTGTTTTGTTCAGTCAATTACCTGCAAAATATTCCCTGACTGCTGGAAAGATTGTGGTGGCCAAAACAATTCAGATTTGGGTTCCTGGACAAACAGAGCCTTTTGAATCTTTTTGTCTTAGTACCAACACAGAAGTGGTGTGCAGCAACACTTGCCTCATCTTCATCCACAAAAATAATTTAGCTAATCACAAACTCTTTGCAAAAAAAAGTGTTATATTGTCAAATCTGGTCACCAACAGAAGAGGAAAAGGATGGATGTTGGGTTTTCCTGTGCTGCTGTATCACCATATTTCCTGGCTCATCTCAGTTGTTAGGTTCTCCAGCCTTCAGCCTCTTGGAGTGAGAGCGTTGCAATGAGAATAATTCACTGCTGGGAGATCAGGGCATGAAATACACATTTAGTCACTGATGATTTGGACCAAAATTTTGTCAGCTTTACCCTGAATATACATCACTGTGAAATATGGAGCATTTTCCTTGGCCTAGCAAAGAGATTTGGGATCATCAATACAATTTGACACAGAATTTTGTCACAGATTTGCTTTACCTTGCTATGCAATCTGCAAGGTTAGCAGTAACCTCAGCTCACACAGAACACAGCTGTCACCACCTGCATGTCATGCATGGTGTGAGGAATTAAATAGAGTGCTTATCTAAACAATAATTGATTCTTGTTAGCAGGTAGGCTTAACAAATAAACAGGTATGCTGTGGGAATACAGCCACAGTGGCAAAGGAATGCAGGAAAGAAAGAGATGGATGCACAAGATGGAGAAACAAGCACAAGCTGCACAGTTTTAATGTTAATCTCAATATTCCTCATTAAAACGGCAATCTGTTCAAAGGGGAAAAAAATATCATTCATTCATTTGCTTTCCCTATCTTTAGCATTTCTAATTTTTGCTTTAATTATTAGTGAAAACATCCTTAAGAACTTTCTAGTCACTCTCATTTGAATGCGTGTCAAAACAAGGAGCAAACTTCAGCTTGGTTGTTCCCCTGACAGACCTTATAATTGAGAGGTAATTGATAGCCAGCTGCTTCCTTCATCCAAAAAGCTGTTTTTTAAGGCATAGTGTGACAAGTTATGCAGCAGGATTAGTTTATCACTAAATCCACCCAAGGATAAAGATGTAATGATACAACTGCAACCAAGACCGAGGTGGGATTTCTTTGTGGCTTTGATAAAGCACTGTCATTCATGTAAATTTGGCTGACAAACCATGTGCAACAATCCCCTGTGACACTCTGATCCACACGAAGTTGAGCTTTGATGGATGCTTTGTGCCCTCTTACCCTCATCCCTTCAAACCGTGACAAGGCTCTCAGCGGCCGCAGGGCACGGAGGGTCCTGAGGGATTTGATGGGACCCATCTCGGAGTATCCAAGAGTGTTGGCAACCAGGCTGATCAAAGAGACCTGGATGGAGACACGAAGAGGAAATTCAACCTGTTAGAACACTCCTGCCATTTTCCTTCTCTTCTGACTTTCCCTCGCTGGAAAGAAACAGCTGGTTAGTGGAAGAGTGGAGAAAAAAGGTCTTGAATGGGAGACATTAGGTTGGATGCACACAGAAGAAAGGGATGATCCTTCACAAAGTGGATGAGAAAGGAGATCAGCATAACAGACCCACCACTCTATGCTTTGTGTTTTGAAACCACTTTATGTTTTCTGTGCACTCTTCAAGGTGTATGTATCTTCCACTACCCAAAATACAAGTCAGGTAAGTGTTGCAATTTAGAGGTTTCTGGATGTCTCAGTCTTTCCAGCAGACACAAAGGATTGTGGTGTTTACACTTGAGCACTAGTCTAAGCACTAGGTGATTAGAGAGAAGCCTTCTACATTGCTGGAAGACATGACTATACCACAGACCTTAAAAGAATGATGTGCATGGCTCTTCCATTCTCTCTTACTTTTTCTGGTTTCTGCACGGTCTCTAAAGGAGACGGAAATATGACAGGTGCTCAGTGTTGAGGTTCACACCTTTCAAAGACTATTACTTTGAAATTAACTTCCTGAGTCAGGAAGCAGCATGGAGGGGTTCCCATGCTCTTCATGTTCTCAGAGCTTTTGTAGTGCCCCAGCTGGTCAGAAGTGTGGGTGGTATCAGGCACAGGACTGGATTCCAAATGAACTGACTGCCAGTGGAGATTATGAACACATTGGAGCAATAGGGTTTTGCATGCTCAAATCAGTGTTCACAGTCTGAAATCTTACTGAGCAAAGAGTGAAAACAAACAGCTCTCCAACACTGTAGGTATCATGCCAATTTGCATGTATTAAAAAAAACCCTCAAAACAACAAAAACCACAACCAGAATTAATCACCACATACTGTAAAATAATATTTTTTTTAGAAGGAGAAACTTGTGTATATTGCTTAACACAATTTCCTTTCTTCCTTTTTAATTTGCTTTTTTTTTCTTACCATTCTCACTGCCCCAGCTATCCCAGTATTGGATATCTCATGCTCACAATGGGAGTGTGCAAAGCTCATCTGTGAGGAGTGGGTGCTGTTGCCATTTTCAAGACAGCAGCTAAGCCTAAAAGCAGGGACTTCTCTACATTATAAAAAACTAGGTGCTTAGTGTAAGGAAACTCCAGCACCCTCTTAAATATTGACAGCTCTGGAGAGAAACCTTCCTCTTAATTTTAGGATGGGATGATTTTTACTCTGTCCAGCCCAACATCACTCATGAGGTCTGGGATAAAGCAGGGCAAGACCAGCCTGCTCCCTAAGTCCCAAGACAGGGACTATGGGGCAGCTTTTCTCCTGAATATGCATTTATTTACATAGCAGCACTATCTGCACAGCTAAGCACCTTTGTAAAAACTTGCTCCATTTGTTAAATTATTTACCTGCTGATGGATTTATTGTGTCATGTGGGTGTCACAGGGCAGGAGGTCTCAGAGAAACCAAGCCTGAGCTGGGGTTTCTGCCAGGGTAAGTCAGCCCCCCTCCCTGCAGAGGACTAAGTGGCACAGGGGCTGGCTGTCACCCTGTAACATGTCACTTTTTAACAAGGTGTGACACAGACTCACCTCCTGTGTACAGACCCAGGCTGAGGCAGAAGGAAAGGCTTAATAAACACTTCTGTCTTTCAGTGCTGAGTGCCCTGTAAGAACATCACAGTACACAGGCAGACTGGCTTCAAGGTCTGATGTCTCAGGCCCTGTAGGCACTGGGGAAGTAAAAACCACCAGCAAAGCCTTTGCTTCCATCTCTAGGAAAGCAGATGTGAACCTGTGACCTGAGCATGGTGCCTAAGTCATTTTAGAGTAAGCAATGCCATAGGTTTGACATACTCCTTTCACCCAAATCCTGCTCATCCAATGCTCACAGCTGAAGAAGAAAAATCAGGGTTTAACTTAAAAACCACCTTCAGCTCACCAATGCAGCCATTTTTTGCCTTCCCTGTTTCTCACCAGACTGGTTTACATCCTGTACTCTGAAACTGCATTAACACAGAGTTCAAACCCTCCTCCTTTTATTCACTCCTCCCACTAACTTAATGTTGCCTAAATAGTGATAAAGGGCTGAGGATTTGTCTAAGAGCAGTAAGCAAATGTGCACTGTAGTTATGTACTAAAGCCATTCAATTAAGTCATCTTAAATATAACTGGCATTACAGAGAAATCATTATAGGAGTAACACTGGCACATATTTCTGTCCTTGGTGGAATGTTTAGTGCAGAAAACAGCTTTAATTTCACAAAGCCTTGGAAGTTCCTATCCAGAAAGGTTGAAGTTATGAGGAAAAACAGATCAATGATTGTATGCTCAGAGATAAAACCCAAGATCCACGCACTCACATACCACGGGAAGCTCACCAATTTGTAAAATTGATCCATAAAATGGATGTAGATATTTAAAAGAAAATTAATCAAATACAGGGTACCTAACACCCTTCTTTGCTAGTTTCACCCCTGATGACTGAAAGTCACATCCTATCAAGGTCTTCAAACTGCTTTGGTTGGAGCATCTGCACAATTCCTCCCTCATCCTGGATTTGTGTCCCACAACTGCCCTTTCTCCCAAGGCAGAGGGTTTTTGGTTCAAATCCTGCAAGACCAGACTTTGGATCTTACCCACTTATAGTGGGTTCCTATTTTCTTTTGAGTGCCACAAATGTCACCCTGAAACACATCACAGGTGGTGTTGCCCTCCTGACACAGATTTACACAGCATTAGATATCTCTGCAGAGGATTAGGTCATGAAGCTGTGTGATATTTGGCAATGATTTACAAGGCTGGAGTCAGAGCAGAGTTTGAGACAACTTGTTTAAATGCTTGGATGTTGGTTTTGAAGGTATCCTTGTCAAGTTTTATTTATAGGAGAATTACCAACGCAGGGACTTGGCCATTTGGACTTGATTAAAAGTGACCCGGAAGGTTATTTTTAGGAATAAAATCAAGCAGTTTTCAGAATTGCTGCTGACTGCCCCACATAATCACAACAAAAGGTGAAGTCAGCTATTTCTGTTATTTTTTTCTTTTACTGTTGCAAGGCTATGCAGCCCAGAGCTGCTCTAAAGTTCTGCTTTGTGCTATGCTCAGAATCAAAAATGTGCTGGCACCCAGGAAACACCTCTAGGGTCAATGTAACCTCCAGAGTCAGAAACAGTCACGTACACATCTCAAATCTTTTCAGTACCTGTTTGCAAATAGTTTTGTAGGGTTTTTTGTGAAAACCTACCCCTGAAGCAGCACTGTAACATGGTGGAGAGCAAGTGAATCCTAAGGAGTCATTATTGCTTGGAATAATTTCCCATAAAACACCCAATTTGCTGCTGACCTGGAGCTTTCATCTCAACTTCACCTTTTACATGGCAGGTTACAGGTAAGATATGGAATCCCTCATCCTCCTGTGCTCCTCTTCTGGGCCAAGCAGATTTATCACAGCTCCCATTTGCTCTGCCTCCAGCATTTCCCCTGGAGACCTTTCCAGATCTTACTAAGAACCTTTCTCAGCTTTCCACATAACTTAATCAGGGAACAGTTTCTCCGTGTTAGGTCTAGACTGTTCCTTAACCCCTTGACTTGCTGCTCATTTGGTGACCCTGGAGTCTCCAGAACGATGCTGTCACTGGAATTTTCTGCCTAACCTGAAGTTCAGTGCACAACCTGGCCAGCAGTGAGGGTCCCTAAGGAGGGAGGAGTCCTCATCAATCAGTGTGTGCAATCCTGCCTCCACAGACTTCAGCCTGTGGCACCCAGGTTTCACTAATCTCATGGACTAGGACATCCATCATGTGGCATTCTTCCCTTTTGCACTCCCTGGATCATCTCAGCACATCCAAGAGCCCAGCCTCAGTGCTCTCAGACACTTCCCAAAATTTATTCCAGCCTAACAGAGGGGAAACCCTGAAAGAGTCAGCATTTACTGCCCAGCGCAATGGCAGAGTTTCCCAGCAAAGCTCAGGCTCCTGGCAAAGCCTTGTAGATCCTACCTAAACAATCCATCCTCTTGCTATCATAGACAGGCAGGGAGTGTGGAGCTCTCTCTGATCCTGGCATTCAGGGAAGATTTTTGCCCCTCTTCCTGACTTTCTTTGCCCAGAGATAGTTTTATCTATAAGAATATTGTGTCAATAAATATAGACCTGTATTTTTACATTCCCACAAATTTCTATATTCCCATATACATCTACACACAAGTTTATCTGTATGGATTTTACAATAATTTGCACGGCAGACACCTGGAGCTGGGCGAAGGGAGAGATAAATGAACCCCACAGCTTTTACTGTTGCCATTTTCAGTCTGATGACTGAGAGAAAAATGAGAGCTTTTAATTCTGGTGCACTGGGCACTAGAAATGCCAGCCACGGGGGTTAACAAACCTGTGGCTGGGGTTTTGAAAGCCAGTCTCCTGGTATACATGTGCCTTGGTGGCATTAGCTTGGATCTGGAGTGTCCCACTGTATGACATTTACATGTTTTTCCAGGGTAAAATCAAGAAGAATCAATGAATTTAGAGTGCTAGAATACAGGGAAGGATCTCTGACAAAAGGTTAGCCTCACTTGTACCTGTATAAATTATATAAATACATAATATAACTCATTAATGAGAGTAATTTCTGAATGCCTAAATAATTTTGACAATCCACTTCAAAGTCTTGTCCAGGAAACAGAACATTTTTCAGTAATTTCCAATTTTTTGTCACAATTGCACTATTTTGCAGAATTTCTGTCCTTCTTAAGGTAAGAAATATGGCTTGTGTGTATGTCCAGGTGGCACCTGGAGTGGTGTTACATGCCCAGAGTGCTCACGCTGGTCTCACAGTCATTCACCAGTAACAGATGTGCAGCATTGTCTGACTATTTAAATTATTCACCATGAATACACAGAGATAAAATTCCACAATAATTTTACGTGTCTTCATTATCTGACAGTGACCTAAGCAATCAGTGTTGTAAACCAATGTGAACCCAGTAAAGCCACTGGGACAGAGTTTTAAGGTGGCAGAAAAGCAATTGCAAAGTAGGGAGTGTGAAAATGCAGCACACAGAGGGAAAAAGGCCTTTAATTAGAAGATCACAGAGGGTTTTTTTTTCTCAAGGACTGATTGCATGCAGTGAGTTCCTCCCTACATGAACACATTTTAATATCATATTAGCAGCCTCCACAGACTCCCAGCCCATTGGAGGGGTTACAGGGAGTCAAGGGCACAGAGTTTGGGAGCAGAGTTTCACACAGGGCTGGTGGAGGCTCCTACAGCAAGGAGAAACTGAAATGAATTGTTTGAGCTGGAATAAAGGCTGCACCTCTCACTCTCTCTCTTTTTTTTTCTTTTTTTTTTCTTTCTTTTTCTTTTTTTTTTTTTTCTTTTTTCTTCTTTCCTAAAAACACATGATTTCAGATAACCTGGGAGCATCCCCAGGACCAGGCTGGAAGCAGACAGACCTGAGCAGCACCATTCCAAGGCAGGCACTACCCAGCACAGACTGCATGTTTTAATTAACCCCTGACCACCACTGAGCTGAATTAATAGCAGAGCCCTGAAAACAAGGAATTCTCCCTGAGAAACAGCAAAAATATCATCCTTGGACAACCCTAAAACTCCTAAAACCAACCAGATCTCCACTAAATGCTGCCACACACATGAGAGAGCAATGCCCTGCAAGTCTCTGTCTCAGGGAGAAAGGGAGACCTCCCTCCTGATATGGGCAACAGCATATGCTTTCTGCAGCCAGGGGATTTCATCAAATTAACCTGTTTGTTCAAATTAGAGGGGAGGGAACAGCAGCAGGCAAAAGAAAAAAAAAAAAAAAAGAAAGAAAAAACATCTGAATGGAAGCACAGCAGCTGAGCTGAAAGCTCTGGCCACTTATTTAAATAAGCAGTTCCAGCTAATGCAGGCCCCTGGTGCTTTCGAATGGCTTTTTGTGTGCCCCAGAAAAAAAACCTGTCTCTCCCTCTCTAATTGTGCCTTTAAAAAAATAAAAATAGAAGAAATAGTGCTTGGATTGCTGTGGGTGCCTCTTTTCAATCCAGCCTGGCTTCTCCTGCCCTTTGCTGCCAAGGATAGGATCACTCAAAGACCTCTTCACTGTTCAATGTCTTTCAGAGTCAGGCCTGAAGTTACAAGTTTCTGTCCTTGATTTGAAAAGCAACAAAATTCAGTCTCTACTCCAGATGCAAGCTGGAAAATCTACAGGGAAATGGGACTTTGCAAATAAGCTGAAATGCATGGACCTTCTTTTGGCTCTCTGAAGTATGGTTGGGGACAGGGAGCTTGTAATGAGGTTGGTATTCCTTTCAGCATCCACTCTTTCTGAGCAGACTTTTATTGTATTTTTTTTAAAAAAAATCCCTTTGTCCTTTCACTCTGACACTGCATTTTCTGCCATACAGATGCCAAACTGTATGATTGCACCTGCCAATCCAGAAATTGCACATTATGAAAGAAAGGCATAAAGTTAAAGGAAAGTCTTAAAAATAGGACGCTAGAGAGACGCTAAGGTGACCTAAATTCCCATCTCTGTTCCCTGCTTCCTTGGATCACAGCCCTCATGTTCAGGTAAAGAGTAGAAACTCCTTAATACTGCTCTGGGGTTGGTCCATGGCCTGGAGGTGAAAATGTGTCTGGAAATGAGTTATCAAAGGGCTTCCCTCACTGCAGCAGTTCATTACTGCTCCTGGAGTGTTCTCATGGATGGGCTACACAAGTGCCTGAATTAATTATAAACAAAAATTATCTCCTGGAAAGCCCAGTGCTACTTCTTATTACTCAGGTTTAAAAACTCATTTACTTCATCCACTTGGGTTTTTTGGGGGTTTTATTTTGTGATTTTTGTTAGTTTGTTTCTCCAGGACTTTTCCAGCTTTTTTTTAGAATGTTTTTTTCAGCATGTACTACTCAGACTAAAGCTATAAAATTCTGCTAATATTCCATGTTCTCAGCTTGTCTCCAGTTCCTCCTGTCCAAGCTTTTCAAGGCAACACTTCCTTTTCAGAGGGCAGCCTTGTTGCAAACAGCATGTGTCACTCTTGTTGGGTTAAATGCTTTTAAATAAATCATTCCTGCATCCTAATTGCTTCCTGGTGGTTTCCAGAAGAACCTCTTTACGTCTTGCTGTTCTCTTAATCTGTCACCTCCCCTGCACCTGCTCAGGCTTTTCTAACAGCTCCAGTCAATTCCCAGGGCATACGGCTGAGAATCAAGAATTAAACCTCAGCTAATTTCCGAAAGACTGTGAGCTTTCATCCAGCGAGGCAGCAAACTGACTTATTGATCTGCAGTTTTCTCCCCCTCACCATTTACAAATGGATTTTCAGCTTGTCTCAATTCACCTTTTTTACTGCAAACAGGCACCTTTGCCACACTTTGACATCCTGTTTATTAGCTCTAGGTAGGAATCACAGAATCACAGGATCTGCTGAGTTGGAAGGGACTCATAAAGATCATGGACAACTCCTGTTCCTGCACAGAACACCCCAAAAATCACACCTTGTGCCTGAGAGCATTGTCTAAACTCTGTCAGGCTTGCTTCCCTAGGCAGCCTGCTACGGGTTCCTGTGAATTTTGGGGGTCACATGATGTAACTTGATCAGGCAAATCCTGGCCAAGTCCCAAGGGCTCCCTCTGCAGTGGCTGTGCAGGTGCAGATGCCTTGAAAAGTCTGGTGTTTCTGTTATGATTTAGAGCAAAACAATTTCTTCAAGTGGACAATTCTTTCAAATGAAAAACCCCAACAAAAGCCCCACAACAAACCAAAAACCCAATGAAAACCAAAACCCCAAAACAACCAAACCAAACCAGCAAACAAACAAACAAACAAAAAAACCCAAACCAAAACAAAAGAGAAAAGTTGTTGCCTCCTCAAGGTGCTGTTCTAGATTTGCATGTTTCCCTAAAGCATTTATTTAATCAGATGTTCTACATCAGTATGAAAAAATACCAAATTGTTGTGGGAAACACGACAGCCCTAGCTTGAAAATTAACTTGATTTAGTTGGGTTCTTGGATCTGATTGATCCTGAATTGTATTGAATATGCCCATATTGCATTAAATATGCCAGAATGGAGGGGGACTCTGAAAAATTGTAGGATCCCTGACTTTGCCAGGAAGGATAACAGTACAAGTAGGAATACATACCAAAGTAGGAATGTTAATCTTCATTTGCCTTAGCACAAACATCCCAAAGTCAGCCACACCAGGGTAGGAGGTCTGCACAAAGTCTCTACACCACCAAGGAAGAGCTTTCAAGTTTCATCCCAATTCCTTTTATCTCTCCCTCACTAATAAAGAATCCCAGTCCCTCTGCAGGCTGCTTCCATCCCTTCATTTCTTCCTTTTCCCTCCTCCTCAGCAGGAGTCTCTTGAGCTGCTCCTGACCACCCTGGACAGTGGGAAGATGTTTTTTGGGTCTGCAAGTTGGGGTTTCAAAGGTGCTGGTCATTAGGGAGAGGAACTGTGGGACAATCTCTGATCCTCCTCTGTCCCTGGAGAGTTTGTGGGACTGTGGACTGTTAAATACAGTCAGTGTGCCTCTCCCAGCTCAGCTCTTTCATGCTAGAGAGAACATCCCTGTGGATGGAATTTGGTGGCTCCACTCCCAGTGGTGGAAAGTGCCAAGCAAGCTCCGTGCAGGAGCTCCAGGATTTTATTAATTATTTTCATTTTAAGCATAGTCTTCTAAAAAAGGGCATTGGAAAGTGTTCCATTTTTAAATAACTTTGAGAAATGAAAATGTTTGGTAAATCTAGCTCAGCGAAATCTGAGTGGAGATGGGCTTTTTACAGCACTTTTGAAATTCGAAAATCTGCTTCAGTTACTGAAATTCTCCAGCATTTGCAGTAATTATTTATCTCCCAACCACTTTGCAAGGTGCAGGCAGATGGTGACCTAGGCTTACTGTGGACTTTTCTCCTCACCTCCATTTTCCACCCCTTTTCCTGCAGCTGCAGAATGTTTTGTCCTGCTGTGCCTTGTCTGAAACTCAGCTTGTGCCTCCTCTTGGCAGAGCCTGGGTTCTCCCCTTTTAGCATCCATGTGGTAACAAACATGAGGTGCAAACCAAGATAAGACCAGACATTGGGATGTTTTTGCATGTGCTGTGTTGAGATAAAGTGTGGGGTGGCAGAAGGGAGATTTACAACCTCAGCTGACCTGCTAACACACATTAAAACCACTTATTTTCATGTAGATTTTTTTTTCTTTACATTTATCCTGAATAAGTCAATATGTACTAATAGAGCATTTTTTTCTCTTTCTATCTTTCTTACTTTTTTTTTTCCCCCCCTCTTCAAAACTAGGCTCCCTAGCTTCTGGAGAGGGAATCTCACCCCTGTTGGGTATCTAGGAGGTTTATGCCATCAGAGAGGCTCAGAAGAATGTGTACTGAGACAACTTCAAAAATCCCACATGTACATTTGCTTTGAGGAACTGGTAAAAAGCTAATCAAAAACTGAACTCTGAAGTTATAATACTCTGTTGTACCCATGGACTTTTGACAACTCACAGAGAGCAGTAATAAGTTCTCTCTTAAGATGCTGCTCCAAGTGACAAGACATATTATTTTTAATTTGCCTTGGCTGTATTTTTGTCGTTCTGCTCCTGTGTGCTTTTCAGAACAGATACTAGACAAAATTCACATGCTCTTAGGGTAATGCCCCAGAATACAAATTGGATTTCAGTGCTGTTTGGGAACAACTCATTACAGCAGACTGTGTAATTACTGGTACAGCAAACAGAAATCACCTTGTTAATCAACAGGGAATACAGATGGAAAAAAACAATTAAAGTAATCATAAGCCATCAATATTTACTTCACACAGCAAGTTTTTAATTGTCACTTAAAGACAATCCAACACAAGGGCATAATTTAATTCAATTCAATTTTAACTAGGGATAGAAAGACTGTTTTAAGATGTTCATCTCAGATTCAAGGATTATTAGCTGCTTCTTAACTCGTCTGACAGTGAAGTATTTGAAGCAGAAATCTTAGAGCAAGAGCTTTCCAGGAACTATCTTGTAAAATGTAATACCTTTATTTTTGCTTAAGTGTTCAGGGAAAATGATGGTGCATTTAATGCCTGAACATCCATGAGCGGATCTCAAACAAGCAAACAGGAAATTTGGCAGCAAACAGGACATTTGGAAAGCTGCTCAGTGGGGAATACTGATCTCTAGTTATCAACTCAGCAGCTCCAGGCAAACACCAGAAACATGCTGTGTTAGAACCACTCACAAAAGTTATTGAGGAGAGCAAAAAATACATAGCATTTCATTTCCATAAAAGCATTTACAAAATCCTGTGTAATGGATTTGCTGAGTAACTGTTTTGAGATGCCTGGCCTTCAAATCCATTGCTGAGCTTTGCTTAAAGCTATTTTGCAGACAGATCTACTCAAAACTCTTGTGAGCCCCTGCCTCCATGGCAGGGGAGATGCAAAAGGGATGGAAAGAACAATCTTCATCCCTGGTGACCCAGCTGGAGAGAAACCAGTGGGGCAACCAGGGCAAAAACTGAGAATTGGAGACGTTGTCCTCTCCCTGCTGCAGGACATGGTGCAAGGACCACCCATTGCTGGAGATGGCTGGAGGGGAAGGAGGCTGCCAGCACCCCAAACAAAGCAATTGTTTAAGAAAATACCTTTCTCCACACATGAAGACTTGAAAGACAGGATAATCTTAGAAAGAATTGGTGGAGAAACCCTCATCTCCCCTCATCTCTGAAATCAGAATGTGACAATCAGGCTGAGTTTTTGTAAGCCTGGATTGGGACCAAGGTTTGGTCAATTAAATTGAACACAAAAGCTGCAATGGAGATGATGGATTTGTGATAATGGACTTTCATGGACTGATGACATTAGTCCAGGTTTAAGAGGATTTCTCCGTGAATGCCACAGGCAATGAAACTTGGCTGTGACCTTTTCTTCCTGAGCTTCATTACTAATGAGTTGGGAGTTGACACCTCTTTCCCATGACCCTTCTGTGACAGCTTCTCTGGGGTTCCAGCCTCTCACCTCTGCCTTCAGAGCATGAGCAGCCAGTGAAGAAGCTGTTGACTGCAACACCTCCAGACTCTGAATGATGCTAAGCCCCAGACTGATGTCTTTCCCAAAGTGACCATGCAATGGAATAATCCATCCTCTGTCAGCAGAGGCTGGGACATAGCTCAGAATTAATTGGCTGAAGCTCAAGCTAGATAAGCTCAAGATAATATTTATAGGTCAGAGGAAGCAATTGAAAGGAACATCAAATATGACACCAGCATGCACAGCTGGTGGAGCCTCTCTCCTCCCTATTTCAAAGCCCAGCTCTGTCTGCTTTTGTCGGACAGGCCTGGTGGAGAGCAGTTCCCACAAACATTCCCTTTGAGTGCCCCTCGCCTCCATCCATGGCCAAGCTCAGATTCTTTGTTTAATCTGCTTTGTCCCAAGAGGTTTTGATTGCATGGATGCTTGGAAAATATCTTTTCTTTGTGGAAACACTTGCCCATGCATCCTAGGAAAGAGGATTGTTCATCAGTGCCATTCCTGATGGTGATATTGATGTCTGCCTGCACTTCTATCTGTCTGCACAGATACACTACAGTCCCTGCCTTTCCCTCTTGTGAAAAGAGCTGTGGATTGAGTGGCCACCACTGCATGGTGCACAGAGCACAGAGAGCTGATATTTGCAGTGTAGATGGGAGTTACTTTTAGCAGTACACTTGGGTTTTTTTCAGGGTAATTTGTATAGATGTACATTGGTGTTGTTTGTTCAGTATGCCCAACTTTCAGCAGACATCTAAAGCACCTTTCCTAGGTGCCCTGAGCTGAAATGAGCCTGCATTTTGTGGTTTGATTGATCCTTTTTCTTTCCTCCCAAAGAAATCTGTAGCAGAGTTCTTGATAGGACATTATTGTATTGCAACGTATGTGAAAGCACTCTCTGCTACACTAGCACACTTCTTTCAGATGCTGAGAAGCCCATTACCAGAGATCATCCTTTAGGGATTCTACATCCAGCAAAAATAGCTCAGTTTGTGGATTACTCTGTGTTTTAATGTTTAGGCATTGCAAAACAGAATTTTCTTTAGTAATCCACAACTGTCACACGGAGCCTCTGCTGTTCCACTGGCCCAAATCAGTGTCAAAGGTCTTACACAAGGCAGGATATATAGGAGAAAAACCCCCAAAACACAGCAGCAATATGCTTATAACCCCTCTGGGTTCAAATCCCATTTAGAAACAGTGAATACTTGCAAATTTTGAGCTGGTTTTATGAATTATTCAAAACAGAAAATAGATTCAGAGTTGCATTTGTTCAATGAGAAAACACAGATGAGAGATGGTTTCACATGTCCAATCAAAAATCGACCATCGCAGCTTGAATTTTGAATACTGATACCAAACCACTAATGAATAATTTGCAGATCAGGAATTTTTAAGTGAATAATTTTAAACAAATAAATTTGAGAAAATCATACAAGTGGTTCATCTGCTTCTTTTGGAGCAGCTAATTCACCCATTCACTCCCTTCTGCAGCTCAGTTGCAGTGATTTGGTTCTCAAAGGACCAAAAAGAAAATGTAAATTGAAATAAAAAGTGTGCTGGAAAAATTACAGGATATTACTGTGCCAATTCAGAGTGGCAGGGTTAGCAATAGGGTAGGAGAAAAGCATCTGTTAAACCTGCTAAAAATATAGCACCAGGTTCTCATAATCTGCACTGGGAAAATATTTTTAAGAAAAGAATAGTGCAGGGGGAAAAGATTTATTCATTGAGAACCCTAAAGAGCAAGTGATGGCTCAGATTCAATCAACAACCAAAACAGCTCAAGGGTGGAGCAACTTTTTGGTTGGACTGGGAGTTTGCAAAATGCACATTCAAGTGTGGGTGGAACATTTAAATGTGGGTTGAGAAAATAAAACATTTTGGGTCAGTAAGAAGGCTCTGGGGACAAGATTTTTATTTTCTGGGGAAAAGGGGAGTCCAAGGCCCTGTGTCCCCCCTGTTTTATGCCATAGGTGCTCAGATGTGTGACAGGGGAAGGTGAAGCCTCTTTCCAGGCCATCTGTGGCTGCTTCTCCAATCTGTCATAAACTCCACCATTCAAAGGCAACATGCAGCTAATTTACATTTAGACTTTGCGTTCTTGTGTGGCTCCTGTTCCAAGGGAAGTTTTCACACAAAAGACAGAATTTAGCTTAATTTGTGGCTTACTTTCTTTGGTGTTAATGAGATGTTATTCTGCAAGTGTGGGTACTAATTTCAAACTGCAACAAAGTTCCAAACTGCCACAAAGTTCCAAACTGCCTCAGTGAATTGATCCTGCACACTGTTGCTCCTATCAGGAAGACCTCTACTTATGGCTGCAACAATATTCATCCTTCATCCAGCCCTTCTAGTCTTCAGAAGCTCATTGAAACAGTAACTCCAACAACAAATTCCTGGAAGCCCATCCAGTACTTTTAGGTCAGTCCTATTATTCTCATTTTGGAGATGGAGAAACCAGAAAAGAAAAGCTATGTCACCTAAATCACAGTAAGAACAGTTTTCACAGCTGGGCTATAACTCAGGAACTGGTAGATTCCAATTTTGTGGTTAAATAATTAAACCAGGCCTTCCTTTTCTGCTGGAGCTAATCTGAGAAAAATGAGTGCCTTCCCTTTAAAAGGTTTCTAAGCAAATATGCAAAGAAGAATTTATAACCTACAATTTATGTAAAGAATTTCCTTTTCATAAATCAATTTATTAAAGCTCTGGAGAAGCTTCCAAAGGCTCTGATCCAGCAATGCACTTAAACATGTCCATAACTTCAAATAAGCAAATTGTTCCATTGAAGTGCTCTCCTGGGTTGGGGCCAAAGAAAGTGCAGCTCTTCCCTCAAGTCAAGGTACAGATGTAAAATGAGGAAAAATAATTTCTCTGAAGTTTAATAAATTACATAATCATGGCAAAGCTCTGCCAGCCTCCCACATTAATACCTCAAGCTAATCAGAAATGGCCTCAGGGAGGTAATTGCCTCCTCATTGATACACTGAGATGAAATGTTAGACTTCATCTGGAGGATGTGGTGTTGCTGACTTTTCCCAAATTTGGCAGATCCCACATCAATTCCAAGTGAATCTTTGGAGGAGCCAAATCTGGTACTAGCAACACTCCTGGGGCATGAGCTTCCTTTCATTCAGGCTTTTAAGGATTATCCTTAAATTAGGAGAAGTAAGCGTGACGGTACTTCAAGGATTTGGAATATTTTGCAATGTTTTGTAGTAGTGAGGACACTTTGCCAAGAGGACTTTTCACACCTTCTTCTGGACTCCTGCACTGGTAAATATTTAGGAGCCAGTACTGAACATACTGTTACACCCTGCTGGCAGCCTGGCTGGGGAGCTCTGCCAAGGACAGCTCCTCTAATCTGCTCAAAACTTGTGTGCCCAGGTCATGTGCAGAGCAGGCTGAGGTAACTGGACCTTGTGCTAGCTGGGAGTGTGGAATGAAATGTTAAATGCTGAAAGAAAGGGAGAATTCCCAGGGATGTGACTCAGATTAGCAGGGTGACACATCTACGTCACCACTAAAGGCGTTCCTGCTTGCTTTGGGTCCTGGGGATGCACAGCCACACACCCAAACCTCCTCTGAGCTCTGCCCAGGGTTGATGCTCAGAGTGACAGCTGTCATTTCACAGATGCAAAGCTGCCAAACCTAGCAGCCCTTTCCCACCCACCTCAAAACCCAACACGAGGAGCGTGGTAGTTCCAAAATGATACTCACATCTACAATGAGGAAGTCCAGCCAGCACCAGGCATTGGTGAAATACTTCTTGAAGCCATAAGCCACCCACTTCAGGAGCATCTCCAGAACAAAGATGTAAGTGAATACTTTGTCAGCATATTCCAGCATGGTTTTGATGTTTTTTCTATCTTCAAGGTAAATATCTTCAAAGGCCTGGAAGTAAAAAGGATTGGTTAACAACTGAGCCCTGTTGGAAAGCATGGCTGTTGCACTGCAGGTCCATATTAGATAAAATATCACACACAGTCTGTTATTTCTGATGTATTTTAACATTACAATAAAAAGAGGGTTCAGGCACAAACACGACTGACCCAGACCTAAAAGACATCTGTTCAGTTTTCCCCTACAAGGGACACAGGCTTGGCTATTTCTCTCCAGCCTCTACTGGCTGTACTGGCTGGACATCCTTCGAGTGTAGGAAGAGCTTCTGCACCCTGAATTTAGAGTGTGAATCCCTGAGCAGAGTGCCACCCCCAAATGCTCAGATTTATCCTGCCTCATCTCCTGTTGGCTGTGCCAATGCTACACAGGCACCTCAGATGTCCCAGGGCACAGGATGTCTATATTTAGGAGGCAAAATATGACCCTTGCATTTAGCCAAATAGATCTTATTGCTAATGATGACAAATTGGGTTATTAACCTGCCCGTGTTATGGAGTACTGGAGTTCCCTGGCTTCTGTTCAGCCATCACATTTCAGGTGGCTACAGCTCTCTGCCTCAAGAAATGCTCATTATTATTCACTTAGCAGAACAATAATGTTTTAAAGGTCAAGGTATCTATCTCCCCATCTCATCTGTCTCTCCAACTAATCTCATGCAGAGCAGTATAAAAAGAGTTTCAGTATCTGTATCAAATACGAGCAACTGAATAACCCCTTTAAAATATTTAAGATCTAAACCAATATGCCTCCCAAAAGAAAGAAAATAAAGAAGTCTCATAATTTAGCCTTCACTTTACAACATAACTGAAATAAAATGCAGGATCCTGGTGTCAGGTTTGCCAATATGCAGCCCATTTTGGGGCTTCTAAGTTAAATTATGGTCTGCTTCCCCAGCTACTTTTGCCACTGCTGTTACACAAGCTGCTCCCACGTCCCTGTAACCCAGGTGACCCAAGCTGTGACATATTACTCTCATCCCATCGTGTGACCCAGAGCACTTGGCAGTGAGAAACATAATTTGAGAGGGTCTGTGCTAATCATCTGAATTATCTGCATTTACATATTTCCAGATCTGTAGCTACTTTCTGAGAAGCTTCAAAAAGTTAGCAAACACCCAGTGCCTGGAGATACAAGAAGTGTGGTACTTGTCACTCAGGCAGTCACACTGCTCTTTTGCCTGCCAGGGAACAGTAATTAAACTGACAAGAAAGCTTTGGCAGCCTGTGCCAAAGCTTGTCCATTTGTCCCCACACTTTGGGGTGACGTTTTCGCTGCAACCCTGTCTCCTATCTTGCCTTCAAAAATGATATTTCAAGGGTGTGAAAGAGCTGTTGGAGAAAGCCTGAAAACAATGCACAGATTGGAGTTTATCACTTCTCTTAGGGGCTCACTCACTTTGTCAGATGACTTGCTGTACTTTGCAATTACTGCAAAAATAACAACAAACCATTTAAAGTGATTTCCTCCTCTCTCTCTTTTGCTCTCCCTACTTTCTACTAACTTATACAAAAGTACATTGTGTTTTGTCTACTAAAAGCACACCGTGAGTCAGGAAGCAGCTTATTAAGGGATGAAAAATGTGCTACCTGGACACTTCTGTGCTTCTGGACAATCTGTGGGTATTACCCAAATGACAAAATTCTGGTGCTTTGCATTTTTTCATGGTAACAACAGATGAAACCTCTGCCATATAGAACATTAAGAAGAGTTGGGTTGGTTTTTTGGTTTTTTTTCTGCTTTGCTTTGTGTGTTAAAAAAGAGTTAAGCAGGATACCTGCAGTGTTATCCAAAATTACTGTTAAGAAGCAGGCTTCCAGTTTGGGTGCTTATGGCTTAAAATCTTAAGAAAGGTTATTGGATCTTCTGCAGTAAACTAAAGATATATTTTGATGGTTTAACCCCATACATATATATATATTTATAGGCTTAAAGGTATATACAGCACTTCCCCCTTAACAGCTTAGGGTGTCCCAGAGATGCAGCCAGATGAGCTCAGTTCTCAGTTTTTGGAAGAGAGCAACCCAGAATAACAGGAAAAAAAAAATTGTGTGTTGCCTCCAACATCTCTAGTCCAAATACTGAAGCACGGTGCTGATATGTGAGAAAATGCAGGATAATTTGCCCTTCTACAGAACTGCATTGGCTAAATTGAAAGTCGCAAAAACTAAATGAATGCATGCAATTTAAATTAAATGAGCTTTATATTGCAGTCTTCAGTTATCTAAGGCACTTTTAATTACATATGTAAGGAAGTGTATTCATCTAAAGCATATTATAGCAAGCGACATTCCCCCTCTAAAATGTGTTCAAAAATTAACATTCTGATGCTCAAGCTGGTGCAAAAAACTGTCAGAATCCATTCATTTCAGCAAAGCTGTGACAATTTGCAGAAGCCTACTATTTACCCAAGTTTTTCAGCCTCTTATTTTTCATAATAAAATAAAACCGCCAGGGTGACATTTCAGCTCATCTCTGGTGGACCAGGAGAACAGTCCATTTCTTTCCTTTTTTTTGCATCAACATTTATGTATTTCCACCTTCCTCTCTCCTTCAGAGACGTTCTTTGAGCTACATAAACCCAGTACTTCTGTGTTTTCTTCCTTTTTTTTAGGCCACTGATAATTTGTGTTGCTCTTCTCTGGAGTTTCTTCAATTAGCCCATGTCTTTCCCAAAGTGCAGTGCCCAGAGCTGAAGCCAGTGCTCCAGCTGAGGCCTCCTTGATGCCAACTGGAGTGGAAGAACAGGATAAAATTATACAGCCCAGTGGGGTGTTGGGCTTTTGTGCAGGGCTGTGATGGAGTTTATTCTGTTTGTTGCCTGCTCCCTCTCCAGTTCCTTTTAGCAGATCTGCTCCCTTCCATCCATCCCTCACCACACTTTGATTATTCCCAGTGAGGTGAAGCAGGCACCTTTCTAAGATGATGTTTGCCTTACCACTTAAGGCAGATTCACCCACCTGGCTGAAGTCAATCCTGACCTATGGAAATGCATGGATAACCTGTCCAAACATGGCACTGCCTGCAAATTTAATTAGTGTATGTCATACTCCTTTACAAAGGAGATGACCAGGGACCACCAGACTAAAGCCTGGAGAACTCTTGATCCACATCTCTGCTCTGCGTCAGGATAAAAACCTGGGAGAAACCCCACCAATTCCAGGGATGTTCCTGACACGTAAAATATAAATGCATCCCTGTGAAGAACACAGGGCTGAAAGCGCACAGAGGATAATTCCAGAATACAGTGGGATCTCAGAAGGAGAGGATCTCCTGTCAGAGTCCTGGGCAATGACCAACACACATTCTCCTGGACACAATCAGGACCTGTGCAGGGAAGGTACTGAGTGTTAACCTAAGGTGTACTCAAAACAGGAATACAGGCACCTCCTAGCTCCATGGGTAGCACTGATTCAGTGCCCTCTGTGTCTTTTATAGTTTTGATTTGCTGGTTATAGAATGTGCTAAAAAAAAAAAAAAGAAGAGAAAAGAAAATGAGAAAACAAAGCCACCCCTGGAGCAAAATGCAAGCCTCCAGATGGGAACTCTCATGGAGAAGCAGCTATGGGGTGTTGAAGCAGCAATGCTGGCAAACTTCCTCACAGACGCTTCCTCAAGGATTTTCTTTTCAAAACATGTGCAAGTCAGAATTTTCTGTCACAGCAGAAGAAAGCTCCCCACCATATGGCAAAGGCAGGTGAAATCAGAAAAGCTGACAACCTTTTTTAGCCCCAGACTAAATGCTTTGCTTTGAGAAAATACCAGTAAGGGTTCGTAAGATCTTAAAGACAGCTAAACTGGAGAACACTGGAGACCCACGTCCAATTTTAACCAGTTAGGAAATGCTGTCACATTTACCAGGGCTCCACTGCTCAGCAGGATCATGAAGATGATGAAGGTTTCAAACCAGTTGTGCTCCACGATTCTGTAGCAGGTCTTTCGCAGCCTCCACCAAATTTTCCCTGGAAATTTTGTGATGTCCACTGAACAGCAGGGGAAGAATCGCACACAGACTGTAAGAAATAAAACAGAAACAGAGGAATTGTTTAAAAAAAGCCCATTTAATTCTCAAAGTTGCAATCCGAAGCTGCTAGGGAAGATTTCTTTTAGCAATAGGCTGCTGCACAGTGTCTTTCCTCCCTCTTGTTTCTCACAAAACCTCTCTGCTCTGCCTTCCATTTCCCTCTCTCCTTCCTCTATTAAAAAACATTCAAAATCACTTAAAATGTGTCCCAGGGAGTTCTCCCAATGATTTTTGTGATACAGAATATATTGGCCATGAGTCACCAGTGCCCTAGGTCATTCAAAAAGTGTTAGCTGAGCTCAGGCAGCACTTCTGATCAGGACTAATAACTCTAGGAGGTTATTAGTGATAGCTTCTACATCTTTTTGAATGGAGGAAGGTTATTTTCCTGCTAGTACAATGCCACTGAAATTACTGATTAAAAGTGGCAATCTGATGAAAGAGAGATGATGAGAGGAGGTGCTACAGTGCAGATGGGACCAGTGTGCTGAAGAGACTCAGGCAGCAAAAGCTGGAGCAGATTTTGATCTCTTGGACTCTCATTAGCTTAAATAAGGCATTAGAACAATCTTGGAATTATACTGAGGCGGTTAAATCCCCTTTGATGTCACAGAAATTTAGATATCTGCTCCATAACAGGATTCCCAGTGATGCTTCGTAGCACTTTCTGACCTCAGTGACAAATAGTGTGTGATAGTTAAGTGCTGTGCTGGTAATGGGGCCCACACAAGGATTCCTGATAGGCAAAGACCATGGCCATTTTTAGTTTCCTTAGCAACACTCATTTGTTACAGCTAAAAGATATTGTCATTGGTAACAGACAGATCCATCTCTTCCACTTCAAAAACACCATGTGCATTTCCTTCTGCTGGGCAAGAACTTAAAATGGTGTGAGAGGACCCTGGGAGCCAGGAATTGTCCTGGCCAGTCTTATGTCAGATAATCTGACTCAAACTTCACATTTGCTGATGAGAATGACCCTCAGAAACCATTTTATTTCCAAAAAGCAAGCTTCTTATCCTGTATTTATTCCACATGTTGTATAGGAAGAGACTTAACTACAGATGTTTATCAGCCTCATCAAGAGAGAAAAAGCCACAGGCCAACTGCTTCTACAGCTGGAAGGTGGCCAAGGTGACCAACATGTCTTGAAACACACAGCCACTGCTCAGAGATGTGACAAGGGAGGATGTCCCACCAAGGTGATGCAGTGCAACGCTTTTGCAAGCAGAAACAACATTTAGGCAAGGCAGCTTGGGGAGGAAAGAGGGCGAGTGCCAAGGTTACAGGGAGAGCAGATGCTGCTCATTCAAGGTGGCACAACTGAGGAGCCTGAGCTGCCTGTGATAGGGAAGGAGAGCAAGTGCAGCTCCTGGGATGCAGGGATTCCCAAGCAGCTGGAAGTGAGGCTGTGCTGGCAGCAGCTCTGCCAGGAGGAACTGAGCTGCTAAGCCTGCTGTGGTGTTCCTGGCATTTTCTGTGAGTTTTTATTATCCCAGATCCCTCCTATGCAGCAGCAGAACTGCAGGATCTTTCACAGAGGGACTACTCCCAGGACTTTCCCCCTCACATTTATTTTAGTTAGGTGAGGGCTCTTGGCTCTGCTAGGTTTTGGTGTGGGACTGAAAGGACAGTAAACTTTATGCAGAGGTAATCATAGCACATAACTACTTGCTCTCTAAATGCAATCTCTGCATCACATAGACCCAGTTTACCACTGTACTCAGGAACTCAGAGAAATTCTGGGCTCACTTGAAATACACTAAACTGTTCAAACTTTTTTAGAAAAGCATAATGCTGGGAGAAGATGGGAATGTAAGAACCAGCTCTCTGTCTCTTTGTAGGTCAGGTACCACTTCAGCAAAGGCGAGAATTATCCTTCTAAGCACTTCAATCCCAAACACTAAAGAATCAAGGCAAGCGATAAAAGGACATCATCTTAGTCACTACTTTTTGCTAAAACCAGTACAATGCTCACAGCTGGCAGTGCGTGTGGGTTTGGGTGTATTTTAGGAAGTAGGTACACAGAAGAGACTTCACAGGGCAGACTCTCTGCTGAGAGAGGCCCATCAGGAGAATCCCACCAGCACAACATGACCGAGGGCACTGTCAGCTGCATCTCTCAGCAGTGCTGCCAGAAAACTCTTGCACTGCTTCTCACCCCACAGCCCACACGGTCATCACCACCTTTCAGGTGTCTGGCTCACATTCTGCGTTTACAATTCAGGTACACTACCCACCTCATTGTCACCCCAGCCCGGAATCAGGAAGATCAAAGGCTTGGGCTGAAATCCCTTACTTATCAAATGAATGGCTTAATGAGCAGGCTGTTCACTCTGCAAGTGTGGATTTTTCCTGTTAAGCAGAAATTTCCCTTTGTACTGGAAGCAGCCACTGCTTGCGGTAGAATTAACTGTCCTTGCATCTACCTCCTTCCCAAATTGGAAAAAAATCTTTCTTTCTTTTTTTTTTTTTTTTTTTTTCTTAAAACATTTATACAGAAACTTTTCGCTCTTTTCTCATAAGTTTCTACTTGTATAGTTACTTGGCTTTTTAGTCTCTTAGACGAATGCTTAGACCCAGCCAACAGTAGGCATGACATACTCTGCCATGCTCCTACAGAGTATAAATGCTCTGTAAATACTGTTGGAAAAGGTTAGGATCTCCCAGGAAATGGTTTTCCCCACTGTAAGATAATTGGATGAATCATTCCCTGGAGGAGTTCCACTACACAGGGAGCCTACATGATTACCTGAGCCCAGGCACAGCTAAAATTAGGGATCACCTTCATATTAGAAACTAATGAGCAGGGCACTGTGGGTTCCAAAGTCACTTCATTTGTGATGGGAAATACTTACAACTTGCTTAAACCAGGTTTTTACTGATTCAGTTGGATTCCCTCTGATAGTCTACAAGTACAGAGGTATTTTTAAAGATAGAAACCCAGGTAGCACCACTATTTTTTTAATGCTCTTTGATTGCTTTCATGCAATTTCAATCTGAAAAAAAGAGTCCTAGTTACTGACAGTAATACCTTGAAAAATCCAAAATAGCTTATCAGCTGAGTCACTCCAAAATCACAGTGCAATTAAATCCCATGCTTTTGATTGGGTCCAATTCAGGAATGTTTAGACCAGATTCTGCTGCAATTGCTAATGTCAAGAAGCATTTCCGTGAATAATCATGCTGTCTGCAATTCAGATGAAATGCTGCTTTCAACTATTCACAAAGAGAAAAAGGAAAGAAAAAAAGAAAACTGACCCCAAACAGGTCTTTTGATGAATTAGTAGAAACCTGTTTCTATTTAAATTTTGTGATTTTCCTCCCTGGCTGTTCTTTCATGCCTGTGCTTTTCTGGACTCTCTCCAACACTGGTAGCCTACTGCTCTGGTCATCTTGACCTAAGCTTACATGTTGAGATAGAAACTTCACTTAACCAAACACAAAAAGTTTACTTGACCTTGGTCTGTAGTCTAACACTTTGTTGAGTTATTTTCCTCCCCATTTCTGTGAAATCAAAATATCAAAATAATTTTGATGAGTCTAAGGCATGACCTGAAGAGGGTCTGAGCAATCCCAGCTCCAGCTGTTTTTGTAATAAGGCAGGTGGTCAGCAAAGCCCAGCTTTGGTGCACTTTTATCCACATGAAGGAGACCATTCATTAACACCTTTTATCACAGCAAGTGCCAAGGCAGGAATAAAACCTGTGGCATTTATTATAACAGTTACTCATCTTGCCTGGCCAAACAGATTTGTGCTATCCCTGAAATCAGTGCTGGGAGGGAATGGGTTGTGCAGAAGACTCTGACCACCTTGTGATTTTGCCAGGGCTTAGTTTTGCCACTGGAATTCATGTTGGGCTGCGTAGTTTTTGAGAGCAAACTGACTCATTTCCACCATGGTCTTTTGGTTGGTAGATTACTGCTCATCAGAGCACAGAACAGCAGAAGTTCCCCCAAAGGGTTGAATTATTTACTGGTAAATCAGTGAAGCTGTTCTGAGCTGCATCTGTGGTCAAGTTGTCCGAGAACAATGTCTATTCTCAATTGACATTTGGACACTTCATACCATTTCTCATAAAACAGAGGCCTATTTACCTATTTACCAGGAAACCTTTCCAAATGCATTAACACACCATGATATTATTTACTTTTTGGTTGTATTTCATAACAAGGGAAATAGTCCCTTCAGTCATTAGGGTGTCCTATAGCACAGTCACAAACTGAAGATTAAAATATATCTTCAAAAAAAAAAAAAAAGAAAAAGGAGAAGGAATTTAATACACAATGCATTCTGTGTAAATATTCCTTTCATTCCATATTCACATTTTCTAGCCTAGTGCACTCTAATCATGGAGCTCTTAGACCTGATTGCATTACCTTGGTGCACTGGGAAAAAAAATCTCTTTGTAAACGTGGGAGTTTTACTGCAAAACCTTCCTCCACAATGCCTGAAAGCCAAGCTTACTGATTTTAGACTTATGGGCAAAGAATTTACAAATCCACTGCTTATTCACACCAATATGTATATTTAAATTTTCATAAAATTATTATTTTTGCTTTGGACGGATTGGGCTGCTGGTTCTCTCAATAAACCAGGAACACAAACCAGGAACACCAATTAATTTCTCCCATTCTGTTGTCCAGCAAGTGTGGTACCTTGTGTTCAAACCACAGCAATTTGGTGAGTGCCTTTACACGAGAGTTCTCAATTATTGGGACATTCATTTTTAGAACAAACCAGTATTTTTCCTTAGCTTTGAACGCTGGTTACAGCACTGCTTGGTTTGACACAAAATACAAAATACAGCTTCCTCAGCATGAGCTCAACCAGGCAGCGATTCGTAACATATGCTCTCTCTCTCTATATATTTATATATATATTGGAAGCTGGTTTTCTAATGATCAGTCTGGCTACCTGGGCATGCACAAATATGAGAGCAAACCCAACTGTACCCCCTTTGAAAGACCTCAACTCACTCCCCATGCTGGAGGGAACACGATCTCAGCAGACTCTTCCGATTTAACCCTTTCCTCATCTTCTGGCCCCGCTGCTAACTCACTCAGGGGGATTGGAGCTGGATTACCTTTAAGGTGCCTTGGAACCTGAACCATTCCATGATTCTGTGACTGTACAGCTGGGTTTTGTAGTGTGAAACAGAGATTTACCATCACTGTCTCCAGCATTTGGGTACTTGAGTCACATCAGGAGATCTGAGATTTTATTTGTGTTCTACGACTGGGGGCTGCCAAGAGGGCATCTGACAAAATCACAGCCAGGTGTTTTTACCCTTCCAAGAGCTTAACAAGAGTACATTTCTTGTTTATGTGCTGCTGCTCTTCTCAAAACATATCATCCAGGAGGTCACAACAAATAGGAGTGTGACGCCTTGGAGCAAAAGCAGTGGGCAGCCTGGCCTACCAGTGATGTCATCTGTGCTTTGAGTGAGGGGGTGGATGAGTTTTACATCTAGAGGTCCTGTCCAACTTATATTAATTTAACTCTGAATGTGTAAAAGGTCTGTAAGAGTCTTATGATGCCTGAAAATTGTACAAAACATAATGCCAGCACGCCATTCCTGGTGGAAAAACACAGAGTATCTCAGGTATGACAGCTGGAGGGAAGGGATACTTTAAAACATGGGTTTGTTCCATTATTTTTTCCTAGGATGCCAATGAGCAAATTTTGTTGGGCTTGGCTTGGTTTCACTCAGCCTTTAAAAATCATCTAGCAGCAGTCCCGGTAATGCTGTTCAGATTTACTCCGTTCCATGGTCTATTTTTTCCTTCTCTTCCCTTTTTTTCCTTCTGAACAGCTGCTATCTGCAGTTGGGAAGGGCAGGACACAGATCCCACCACTAATCAGAGCAACTTCACTTGAGCACCTGGGATTTTCCAGCTGACATTTGGGCGTTTTGGGAGCGATGATGGCTCCCACCACGGTCACATGGAAAGATGGTTCTGGGCGCCCTCGGTGTCACGAGTTGCGACCAACCATGGGCTGGGCAAGGTTGCTCATTCTCGCATGACCCTCTGGTGATATTCCCTCGAAACCTCTGCCAGCGGGGAATTACGCCTGAGGGCTTGGTGGAATCTTTCTCCTATTAGGGTCTGGGAGAGAGGAGCGCGCTGCGGCCTCCCAAAGAGGGATCTCTTTGGATGACCTTCTGTGAGACACAGAAGAGAATGTCCAAACAGGGAGTCAATTTTGCTGCAGAGAACACATGCCAGTGGAGGCAACAGGACTGGAGTGTTGCAAGGCATCTGGAGGAAAAAGTACCCAAATAGCTGGCATTGGATAAATGTGCCTTTCCCATCAACTCATCAAATGGTCTCTCCATTTCTGTCAGGTTTTTCCCAGCAATACTTTCTAGCTGCCAGGCCTGTGACCCTACCTTGGCTTCACATTTCCTGACCCAAGAATGTTCCCTGTTGACCCTAATCAAAGCTATTTTGAGATGATAACACATTAACAAGTCTCCCCAAGAAAAACGACCTATGGCTTATCTGGGTCACCCAACTCCCGGAAAACTGTGACCTCAGCAAACTTTCAGCAACTATTTCAAGAACATGCATTATCTTTGTTGCCTTTGTTATCTGAAGAAAAGGGCCCTGAATCTGGAACATATTTGTTCAGGACATAACCTATGCTGGATGTGTTTAGAAATGTCATAGTTTGAATTTAGATAGCTGGTGAGCTAACACAGTAAGAAATTAACCCTTCCCCTCTCGCTCTTCTTTTTCACATAATCTCCTTCTTTCACAAATATTAACTTTCATACTCTCGAATATACCTCATATTGTTGTATCTCTTTATAAAAAGTCAGTAAAGGCAGGACTAGATAAACCTGCATGGCCCTCTCCATTTTCATTTTAGTAGTTTAAAGCCTTGTCATCTCAGCTAATTAGACTGTTGTTTGTTGGCTTACTTGGTTGGCTTACTCGACTGAAGTGACAGCTGCATGAGGTTTAATTGCAGTAGTAAGTTTGGGCAAAAATACTGGAAATATTTAATAGCAGTTGATTACAGGAAAACACTTTGTTTCCCTGCATAAATTAAACCTAATGTTAATGTCGTTGCTGTAAGAACCATTTGGACTTTCAGTTTATGGCAATTTGACTTGAAATTTTATGAGCGAATAATCACTTTGTGTTCGTGTGTTTTTGCCAAAGCCATGAGCAATGTGCTCACATTTAGCCCAAACAGTAAACTCTGAAAACTGTGCATGGATAATCTGTGCTGCACAGGAATGGGGAGTAGATGTGTTGAGGAGGATGTCACCTGCACCTGCAGGTGACCCTGGACACCTTGCACTGGGCTGAGGGCTGGGAGCAGGGTCTCCTTCAACTCCCATTTAGAGCTCAAGGCTCAGCTGGCTGAATCCTGGGAGAAGAATAAAACACCTTGACTTGCACTGGTGAGGAGCTAGGAGAGATTAGGAATAAAAATAATAAAAAAAAATTAAAAAAAAAAAAAAAAAGGCAGAACAATGGTGTTCAGAGCCAGAATCTGGGTGGATGTAATCCAAGGCAAGCTTGGGGTTCAGCCCACAATGCCTTTGTTTCTGCATTTCTCTGCTGCCAGAATGATCAGCAGGCTTCAAAGCTGGTTAAATACTTCCAGTGATCCATCCAGAAGAGCCCTGCTTGCTACCCTGCATCCCACTGACAGCACTGAGGAAGATCTCACAAACTGGGTTGGTTTTTTTATAGTCCTGCACAATGGAATTTCAGGCAGGTCTGCTTATTTTAAGACAGACCAAATTACAGAGTGCTGCTGCTCTGGCAAGGTACTGTGTGATGTCTGCCTCCTTTTTTTTAAAAACTGGATGGTGGTCATGGGCAACCACAGTTTCACAATTTGTAAACTGGCATCTGAGCAGCACTGATCTCACAGCACTGGCTTGTTTAAGCATCTATAACATAATCACTTTCCAGGGCACAACAGAGATTGCTGCTCACCAGCCCCATTAAGAAATATATTGTGAAAGAATGAAAACACCAGACCTAATTTCTAAATGTTATTGCACGGGCCTGAATAGTTACACCATGCTTTCTTCCGTCAGCTGCATTAATTTTTGGCTACTGCTTTTAAGCAGAGCTGCCAAAAAAATGTTTAGATCCTAGGGACATTTGTAAGCCCTGCAGGGCTCCCTTACCCCATTCAATCATCTTTCTCACAGATATAGAGATGCACATTTTTGCTGACTTCAGGGGCGTTCACATACCCAGCAAATCATCTCTGTCTGATCCCATCCGAGCTGCTCTGGTTTTGTTTATAATAATGCTTGAATTTTCAAGGGACTATTCTTACATTCAGCTAACCCTGTTTTTCCCAACCCAGATTTAAAGGAAAATGAAGAATTTGACTGAAATAATATTTGGGATAGAACTTGCTCTAAGAAGAAATAACTTAGGATGTTATTTACTTTATATATTTATTTTAACATAGATCTTCTGATGTAGCTGGGTTTTAAATCTGTGCTTTGGAGCAGGCTGGTGTTAAAATATTAATAAAATGATGGTGAATTTCAGTATTAAAAGAGATGTGTAAGTGTTGTCTGTTGTTAGCTAAGATAATTATGTTAAATGCCCTTTACATAGCATTTCTCTGACCAGATGAAAGTTACTGGATGTGCTAATCTTGACACCTTTTAAAATAAATGGAAGAAAGTGCCTGAGACTCGTGAACCCTCCAGACAGATTCTATGAACTGCCTGGATACATTTAGGCAACAGAAACATCCTGATCTGGTCAGTTCTTTACCAAAATTTGATCATGCACAAATATTGGAAGGCAAAAATCTTCACTGGCCAAATGACAAAAATCAGCATTTAAAAACAAAGAAGCAATCAAACAACTCTTTAGGGCACAGATTATTATTTTAAAAGGCTAAAATTTAGAAGCTGCAGAGCATTTTAGAGCTCTTGGCTTTTCTCACCTTGGAAATCCAGACTAATGATTACAAGGGATTTTGAGTGTGTGTTTGGAGCATTATAATGCCTAAGAAATGAAGTGCATCCAGTGAAATTCTACTGCAAGCAACTAGAGGAACATGGTGAGAAGGCTGGGAGATGTTCAATATGAGAAAAGGAGGTTTCTTGCCTCAGCTTTGCAGTGAAACATGCAGGTTCTTACCTTCAGGGAAGCAATCTTCGGGCTCCATCAGCTCCTCAGCAAACTCAGGGATCTGCTCCAGCAGTTCTGCAGGATTTGTCAAATCCACTGTGCTGCCTTCAGAAAGACTGATTTCATCAAGCTTGTTGTCAACAAGAGCAAAGATGAGGAAAACAAATTGATCAGTCACCCTGAAGGAAGTAGCTGAGTTATGATTCCACTGACCAACACCCCAGCTGAAGCCACCACAACACAGACATTGCCATGCAATTCCCAAGGTGTCACCCCTTGGTGACAGCTCTGCCTACCCTGAGATCACAGGCTGACCCATCAACAACAACAACTTAACACATAGAACTTACTTTTTGAAACAGAAGAGAAACAAAGCACAGAAAGAGAGTGAACAGCCACTGAATAATTATCACAGAATCTTAGAGAATGATTTGGGTTGGAAAGGACCTTCAAGATCATCCAGTTCCAGCCTCTGGTGGCAGGGACACCTTGCACCAGGTTGCTCTGGTTAATGGTAGGTGGAACCTTGGGATGATGGACTTCACCTGTTTGACATCCTGAAGGCTCATACCTTTGGGTGGGGGGTGCCAGAAGTGGCTCCTATCTCCTGAAATGCTGAAGGATGAATTGGATGACCTGCCTTGGGTTCTTGTCTTTTGGCCTCATTCCTGAGGTTCCTCACCCACACCTGGTGGGTGAAATCTGCACCTGCTCAGTCAGGACCATGCTCTGCTCCTGCTGCTGACAGCTTCTCCTCCAAGGGGAGCAGAAATCCCTGTTGCTAGCATCCAGCCACAGGAAGCCAAAGTACAAATGTATGAGAGGGCTCTTCCTCCTGTCTCAGCCCATGCCTGACTGGTTCTCACCACATGACATGGCCCCTTGCCTTTCTGTCACACCTTTCTGATCTCCAGGTGATGTAAGAGGAGGAAGATGTGGCTTTTGGAAGTGTCTCAAGGGCTCTACCACTTGCCTGAAATATTTGACACCATTGTCTTAGGTGCATTGTTTAAATTCAGCGTTTCTGAGATATTCCGGTGCAAAATGGGGCAAGAATATTCCCACTCCCTGAAGCACTGGTTGTCTCATCTATTTAGAACAGGAACTCTCAAGCAGATCTCGGTAAAAAAAAATTCTGGGGAATATATTATTTTCAAAATCTGTGTTGAAGGCTGAACTCATGATTAAAAAATATATGATACATGATTCAGTAAGTCACCCAAATATGAAACAGAAATTTCATTTCAGGTTAAATTTTCCTTTTACAGAATCAAGACACTTTCTTTAGAAGAAAATAGGATATGTTTTCCCCCTATTTTATTTTGCTAGGTAAAAGAAAGGATTTCTATTTTGTGTTAATCTAAAATTAAATTTTATTTGATCTGCTTGTAAATTTTACAAGCTAAATAGATTGGCCACTAAAGTGAAAGACTTGATATTTGTCCGGTCCTGCTCACAGTTTGTTTCTGGATGTATTAGAGCATTATCTGATGCAAGTGGGCAATACCAAAGCTGGTATCTTCTATGGGTCATGGCAATGACAAATATCTCCAAGCAGGAGAAGTATGTTATTTGTGAACTGCTTTACTTTGTTCTCTGAGTTCCCACTTAAAAGTTTTTGTGCTTTATCTTGCAATACTATTGCCTTCATTTTAAAAAAATGAGGGCAATAATACTTACCCACGCTTTTAAACAGCCTGTGAGATAAGTTATATGAGAGATGGCACGTACAGATAAAGTATTATTTTCATAAGCATGATGGTGATGGAGTAAGAGACTAGGCACAGCTTTATATATTTATTATTAATGTGAAAATGGGCCCTCTGTTTTCCAGCATACACAGTCAATGCAAAATTTATAGCTGAATTCAGAGAAATGCTGAACCTGGGGTAAAATGGGCAAGACTGAACATTCCAGCAGCGCTTGCAAGCGGGGGTGGAAGCTACTTGTTTGCAATTAGCTGCAGCATCCAGAAGGTCATAGTCTTGGCTGGGGTTTTTAATGCTCTACTTGAAAGATCTGCAAACAATTGGGAAGAGACCTTTTAAAGAGAGAGTCAGAACAGAAAGAACAGAACATGTCCAAGATATGGATAGAGCTTCTGAAAGCCCATATTCAGAACGCAGCTGCCATATAGAGCCCATTTCCTGCACACTCACAACTGTGTATGATGGCGGGAAAAAAATGTCATGCCAAGTTTTAGCACAGTCAGAACTTTATGATACTGTTCATTTGGGAATGCATTTAGTCATTATGTGCTCTGTTATGAAGATGTCAAAACAGAGATCACTGAAATAGTCCTAATTCATATGCAGCTGTAGGATGTAGAAAATAGGGGCTCCAATGAGAAGAGAAGCTTTGTTGGGTACGATTCTTACCAATAGCCAGACATCAAAGAAAACTGTGAGAACAATGTCAGCTCGATAACGTTTTCAACTAGAGAGCTGGATTTAGCAGAGACAGGTTAGGAAATTCACAGAACAAAATACAATGAAATTATCATACACTATTTAGTTATTTATCAGGATGAGTTTCCAGGAAAGATTAGAATCCATCAATGTCAAAGGGAGGTGGGGAACATGCAAAGACAACAGACAGGCTTTCTTCTGAAAAGCCTTCAGAGACAATGAACACGGATTCAGAAAACAGTAAAGGTTTGAGGGTCTGAACAGGGACTAGAAAAAGGAACCAGACATATAAGAGAGAAGGAAAAGATTAGGGATGATTCTAGGAAGGAAGCAAATGTTACTCTTTGCCAGAAAGGTTAAAGGGATTAAGAAGGTTTTCATGAACTCAGGCAAGAGTCAGGGACACAAGAGCAAATGAAGAGGGGAATGTGGCTAATCAAAATTCAGTTGTCTAAGAAAATAAACACTTCTTCAAATCATCCAGCAAGGAGATCAATAACAAGAAGGGGGAGAACCTGTTAGAATTAATATAAATGTAAGTAGAGAAATATCTAGAAAGCCTATATATAGACAGACAAACCAGCAGATCCAGGCAAGGCACACTGCAGAGCATAAAGGGATCCAATACACCCAGTTAACACATCATTAGCAATCAATAGTGAATGCTCATGGAAAACTGGAAACAGCCCAGGAGAGCAGCAATAAGTAAACACAACACTGGGCTGAGAGAGGAGGAAAAGGGAATAATCATGGGAATCACAGATCACTAAACACTTGCTGTAGCCTGTGATTAAATTAAATTAAATAAAGATGGAGAGGAGAAAAAGAGAGTGCTTACTTGGACTGAAATGTCATAAAGGCAGTGAGGTGGTTCTCCTGTGTGCTAAAAGAACTCTGCACAAACAGGGGGAAAAGAGGTCAAAAAAAGACAAAAAGGACAAATACAGAATCTCCTCCTTCTTTGTTGGAATAGGTGAGTGGAGGAAGTGTGCCAGGCAGAGGCAACGGGATCTACCAGAGACCCCTTTGGAAGATTTTCTCCAGTGCATAAATTCATGTTGCAGAAGGCAGTTTTTAAAGGGTTTGTTGGTGGAGTGACTGTTTTAAGTACCCAGACAGGGGTTCCACACCCACTGCTTGTGACTGTAATAGCAGCAAATTGATCTGAAAGTGTTTTTCAGAAAGCCTTTAGCAGTGAGATGCTGAAACCTCATCGAAAGTTGATGTTTGCTCAAGGCTTAGCCCTCTTACCTCCCTTCTTCTCTGCCTCACCTCTGAAAATCAGAGCCTTAATCTATCAAATTGACATATGATAGATAAACCTTAAGAAAACAGTTGGATGTCTGTTACAAAAAAGCCTACTTTTAAAATAAGTTGTAATTGGCTCGGGTTCACCCATTGCTGTGCAGAGAAAAGCCATTCTAAGGACCCAAATACAGCACAAACTTTCTTTCCAGAGGAGGAAATCTGTGGGGATTAGGGTCAGCATTATCTTCACTAAAGATATAGAAGAGGTCCTGACCGATATAATCCTCACGTTAGCTGATAATATTAAATTGGAGAGAGTATTGAAATCGAGGAAGCAGAAGGGAAAAGAGAAGGGAAACATGGAGAGAATATAGCAAAATGGGACACAATTTTAAAAAAGGTAAAAATGGGCAAGTTACAGGAAAAATTCAATGGACATTTTGGAAACCTGGAGTAATATTAAAAAAAAATAATTAGATGTGATTTTGCAGTGGGATATAACGATGTAGAAAACCATATGAAAGCATCATGTCTAGATAACGAGATATTACTTCTTCTTTTACGGTTCTGTAGAAATTGTATTTGGAATATCGTGCTTGCTTCTTGGCAAAAGAACTCCGAAAAGGAACAGTTGAGGGAGTTGCAAAGAAAGAGGGGAAAAAAAGTCAGATAAAGGGCACAGAGATATTAATTTACAAGAAATAATGAAATGAAAGAACAATGGTGTGTGACTTCAGGGGGTAAGCCCCAGACAACAGGAAGCAAGCAAGAGTCTATTAAAGAAAGTGATATTAATTAATACAAAGAGACTGATGGATAAAATTGGTAAAAGACAGTAATGAAATGGCACTTTGAAAGGGGGGAAAATGGCAAAAAAAAGGTTGGTATTTAAGGAAATATACCCAGCCATGAGATATTTCTTTTTAGCAAGTGAATTATTCCTTTTGGTAAATGAAGAAATCCAAGTTGCCTGATCCATTTAAAGCCAGATTCCACAAAGCTGTACAAAGTATTTCATGGGTCAGCATTTTGGCAGAGAAAGCAACCGGTTTGTACTCTGAAGTCTTCTCCAGCCATGACACCAATGATTTTATTTCTATGGTGCCTTTCTAATGATTTAGATAGAATGAATTTTTAATCATATAAAGTACCCTTTACTGACACTAACAGTGTTTTACTGAGAACACATCCAGCATTTCCTGTTACTGACAATCACTGAAAGCCCTGCCTCTTGGGCATACCAAATCTGTTACTCCCCTGAAGTTGTTGGCTTTATTTGGCCAGTTACAACTTCTTGGGACATTCATCAAAAATATGATGAGCATGTCCTCTCGTGTTGGCACAGAGATTACTTCTGCACAGGGGGACCATGAGTATATAATGTCCACACAAGATCTGGCCCTCCAAAATAGCATCCTTTGGGCTCTGCTCTTTTATGTTGGCATTCATAGCCTCGTGTGAACTTCCGTTTGATTTCAAGTCATCCCTGGATCATTGCCATGTTCCTCCACCTCTTTCTAAGCAGCTGCAAATAGAATCAATTGTACTCTGCTATAGAGAGGTGGCATTCATGTCTCAGGACCCTTTGAAAGTTGAGGGAGGAAATGGGGATTATTTCTTTATCACGATGTTGCTGAATATATCGGGGCTAGAATGTTCCTGACTTATCATGACATTTTGTTGTAGCACTAAAGAAGGGCACAGTTTTCTGGCCTCCCTGTTAGGATCACAGGGTTCATTTGTCTTGAAAAGATATTTAAACATGAAGGATACCCTGAGAGAAAAGTGCTTGACATGATCTTTTAATTCCTCCCAGTTATAATGCTTCTTTACATTGTTTGAAAGTTTTGTCTTTCTTTGCTAAATATACATACTTTTTTTTTCTTTTTTTCTTTTTTTTTTTTTTTCTCTGAGACCAGGATATTAAATATTTGAGTCTCCTTCCTCTAAATTCAGGATGATTTTTTTTTCTGAAGATGAATATGCCAAGAAATACTCTGGCAAGGATTGCTCTTTAAAGAAACACTTCATGGTTGGAGGATTTCTGGTTCCAGTGAGTGGAATTTATCTCACCTAAGTGTGCAACCTAAGTGCTCCCTTTATAGTTAATGGAGAGAAATAGGCACTCTGATGAGAACTGCCCTAATGTAAATGCTGGTTTCAGCTGGAGACACATTTACCTGCCTACATAGTCTATATAGAGGCCTCAGATGACAAGCACAGGTGCAGATTGTCTACATTTAATTCAGTCAATTCCACCCCATATGACAACATGAATCAGCAGGTTTGGAGAAGGGGAGCCCTGGCTCTGGGATGGGTCTGCTGCCTGTTGTCCTGCCAAGATTTCTCCATGGGATTGCTCCTGCTGGGCACAAACTTGACACCAGTTTTAAAGCAGAACTGGGAGAGGTGTGTTGTGTGTGAGCACCATGCTATCCTTACCCTTTCATTAATTTTGCCCCACACAACCATCTCTGGTTCCAATCTCAAGCAGCTGTGGAGTTCTCCAAACTCCCAGGACATTCCAAACCTCAATTTCTTGATTTCAAAAAGAGGAATCCATCACTCTCTAATAATTAAGGCAATGTTATGTCAACAAAATGCTAAATCTGAAGGGGAAGAACCCCCAAAAAGTCAGTAAGGAGGATACAGGCAAGTACACAGCCTGGAGTCACTCAGTGTACAGTACAAACACATTATTTTTGATATTTATGTTTATAAAGACAACATAATCCTACAACTTGAAAATAAATGTCAATGTGTACCCATCAAGAAACAATTAATGCTGCACTTTGGCCAAATCAAAGAATAATACCAAAGCTTGCTCTTTAGTTAGTACCTTCACATTAGCTACTGAAATTGTTGCACCTTTCTTGGGTGTGTGTTAACAGGAAAAGAAATGTTAATCTACGACAGAGAGCAGATGCCCTCCAGTGAACTCAACATTCAGGTCTGCCAAGTCAGCAGATGAGCAGATGCCATTCCTAGAGCTGCTTTTCAGTGGGAAATCACCTATGTATTTTCTCCTAAAATGAGACAGTAACATTATAGATGATTTTGCGGTTGTTTTTGTTTTCCCCAAAAGCCTCTTACAATTCCATCTTAATTTATAATGCACTTTTTACAAGCTTTCCAATTGTTTTTATAACTACAAAATCCTCTGTCTTCTTTACTGAGACTGTAATACCTATTACACACTATTGCTTTCCTACCCCTTGACAAACACGTATTTTTACAAGCCATAAACCCCACATAAAACAGTGGCATGCACTACGGAGCTGGTGCAATGAATTTCATGCAGTATCAGGTAGAAAAGTTGTTTGTGTTACCTCTTTTTGCCCTACTGGAGGTGGTGGCTCAGCCTTCAACTGCTTATCCACGTGCAACTCACTTAACTCTTCATAAATCTCAGAGTTCTGACTCCGGACGCCTGGGCTTTGGCATCGCTGCCCCCTCAGCTGCAGCTGCTTTTCCTGCTGGAAATAATCCTAGATGGGTTTATTTTCTTTTTCTTTGATAGCATGCTTATTTCTTAAGGAGAACTCTTCAGCTAGAAGAGAAAACAGCCTGGACTATTCTCGTCAGGGGACAACATCTTAGGGAGAATGGCAAGAAATGAGACAACACAAGTTTATGTTGCAAACTTTGAGCTTTAGCAACTTGGATATGCCAAGATATCTGGCTGTAGAAAATGGACACACAAACAGACCAGCTTCTTTTCTGAGCTGTTTTTGCTAAGGTTGGAGGAAATTCCCTTGCCATCTCCATTTTGAGCCTGGTTTTGAGACACAAATTTCCTCCAGTGACCTGAGGCACAGAGAAAGGTGGCTGCCAAATAACCAAGGAGTGTACTTTAAAAATCCACAATGAAGTGGTGACACTCAATGTAAAAGCTGGAGAAAGACACGAGGGCAAAACCCAGTATTGTTCTATGAGTCTTCTTGAAACAGCGTGAAAAATCCCCACACCCACAGTAGAAAAGATACACATTGGAGGGGAAGAAAATGCAAAGTTCACTGGAAGAGATAGAAGATATCTGAAAATAGATATGGGAAAACTGCAGGTAAACACTCAAATGTACGAGGCTCCTATTCAGCAAAACACTTAAGGCTACTTTGCACCCACTGAAGCACAGGGGGCTCAACCACAGGCTGAAAGGAGAGCACACTCTGAAGCACTTCCCTGAAAGAGGACGGACTCTGGAAGCACAGCAATATTTTTTTTTTCTCTCAGTAAACACATTTGACTAGACCTAGTGCTTGCTGGTAGTACGTGTGGTGCCATTAAATCCAGCTGCTCCTTCCTGGGGTGGTGATTATTGCTGCTGAGCTCTCAAGAAGTTCTCCCAGGACTAATGGCAGGGGAAAGGATGTTTGCAGGGTCGGTCCCTCCCTCTGGAGGCCCAGGTTCTCTCTTTGTGTGGCTTTATTGATCCACCTGAGGCGGGGATTTCACTGAAAACTCCACAGCTCATCACAGCACTGCCACTGTTCATGCCATTACTAAGGCAGCTACTAAAATATTAATAAAACCCCAGCTGGATTCAAAGGGCTGTGCTGAATTGCTTACAGAGGGACTTCCATGCTGAGAAAAAAATTACAAGCATAACTGGATTTCAACAGCAATTATTTAAACCTATTTATCTTTCACTTGTCCAGCTTTTTTTTTTTTT
>VWYP01029344.1:144915-166842 GCA_013400435.1 Pycnonotus jocosus | reverse complement strand
TTTTTTTTTTTTTCCCTTGGCTTGACTGACATTCAGTGTTATTCAGGTATTAAGCAAATTTCCCTTCCCCAGGGAGCCCCAGACTACCTGCCTCAATTTTAAAGCCACATCACCACAGGAAGTCCCTCAAGAAGTACCCAGAGCAGAAAAACACTTTATTCCAAATGTAACTATCTGAAAGACCAAATGACACAAAGGAAGCAGTTGGTTAAGCAAATTGCTCTCTGTATAAATACTTCTGGACTGTCAGGTTTGTACCAATCTTTTCAAATGTCGTTGTGTGTTTCTGGGAAATTAATTTAAAATCAAATTACATGTTTCCTGCTTCGGAGGGCAAGTGGTGTAAAATATATTCTAACTTTAATAAATCAAATTATGCATGTCCAAACCTATACCCTCTGCATAGGAAGGAACTACATACAATTTCTAGTCACACGCTAGCACTGATCTTCATAGGCCAATAACCACTGAGTTACAGGTATATCTCTGGCAAAAAGTAACACTTTTTAAGGCTTTTCAGCAGTCTTAATCATTGGAAATAGCGTAATATTCAGGAGAGAGGCCAGTGTGGAAGGCACAGTACACCACAACTAAAGCACTCAGCCGTGAAATGTCCTTTTTTTTTTTTAATGCAAAGTGCATACAACTTAGTACCAAGTAATCTTAATGGCATGATATTGGTTATAGCACCGGAACAACAGAAACAATTGTTTCATGTTGAAAGTGCAATGCAATCTGAGGTGATGTCTCAAGTTAATTTACACAGAAAAGTTGTACACTCAGATCCATTAGAAACTGTGCCCTGTAAGAGGACAGACCCTGTAACTCAGCTGACCTGACAAATATTCTAATTGTTAAGCAAATTATTGTGTTAAGCTAGAGTCAAATGCCAAACTTACACCAATTCTCTATTTACTAATCCTTCTGTGTGGTACCAGGACTTAGCAACGCTTTCCCAGAGACTAAACTCCAGGAAATGTGGACCTGGCTTCTGCCCAGAAATCACACTTGTACCAAGTATCCAATGAGTTAACGTTAATTAAAACTGATGAAATATATCCTGGCAAAATAATCAAAGGGGCCATCATGCACATGTGCTCAGACAACGATATTGTTCATCAAGGTGTGTTTTCAGACTTGTCCCCAACATTTATAAGCTGGGAGAAAATGAGTAAGAGAAATAGACTGTTCCAAAGAATCTGGTTGTGTAGACTGATCCTAAAAGGAGTGTTAGGGAATCAACTGAGTTTTTGCAAGCAAGCAACGACAGCCCTGGTGAACCATTCTCTTGAGATGCAACAGTCTCACCTCCAGCACACAGCACCTGAAAATCAGCAGAGACCTGTCTGGGGAAAGGTGCCTTTGGTTTGTGTTGCTTAACTTGGGGCTGTTTGCTTTTGTGCTGATTCCAGATGATTTGTTCTTCTGGTGGCAATGGCAGCAGGTCTATCTCCTGTAAAGCTTCCCACCGTGGGTGGTTTACATAATTTTTCTTTAATTTTTGTATCAAGTGCCACGTTGCCAAGGCAATACACATTATGTTAATATTTATCAATTCAGTTGCTTTCTTCATTTGTATAGTAAAAACACTGAATGGTACCAAAACTTTGTGCATGGAAAGGGAGGGCTGGCAGCCCAGGACTCACCTCAGCATAAACCAAAAGTTTGCTCACCTCTGCTCTGAAATGAGCCCTAAAAAAGATGATCTGCCAACACCATACCAGTGATTAGCACATGGAGGAAGGTGGACAGCGTTGTCCCCTCTCAGGCCAGCTGCAGCACCAGGAAAAACAGCTACCAGATTGGAAACAGAGCATGATCTGGGTGACACCTCAAGAGTGCTGGTGCACAGACCCACATACTTGTTTGCTGACACAAGTAAATGCAAAGGCTCCACACTGCGTTGCGTCTCTGAAAAGCACAGATCGGCTAATTGTTCCAGGCTCAAATGGGGATTAGTGCAAATGCCACTCCTCTGGAAAGAGGACTTGCTGCTGGCAAAACAAGGCAAATACCTGTCATCAGCACGGATTCACTTTATTCCTTCCCCATGGAAATATCATTTTTTCCATTCTGTGCAAACAAATTTAGAAAGAGGATCCCAGGACTTGCCTTTCAGATGGTGATCAGTTCAAATGGGTTATCCTGATGCTTCCCTCACTCCCTAGATCATGACCCTAAATTGTGACATTTGTTCCCTGATTCCTTGGCCGTGGCTGTTGTGAGAAAGATGTGCAAATCCTTTGACAACAGGAAGCTTCCTGTCCCAAGCAGGTGGGGAGGAAAGAAATGGCAATTGGCTCTGAGGCCCTCCTCCCTTGCCACTGTCACTACAGAGCCAGTGAGCAAAAATGATGTGGATGGATTAAGTTAATTATTTTACTATTTTATGAGAAGGATAAAGGTTTTCCCTTTCTCTGGTGAGACAGTGCAAATGTAAACTGCCTTTTACTCAGTCACAATGGGAAGCTTTGATGTATGTTCTCCACTACCCACCACACTCATGCATCCAGCTCTTTGAAGACCACTTTTGAGACTAACAGGAATCCAGGGGTGTCTAAATTCTGCAGTCACATTCCAGGAACGAGCTGGTCAGGACATTTCCAGGTACAGACTCAGGAGTGGGGGCTTGTCCTGGTCCCCCAAATACATGGCTGCACACACTGGGCCATGCCATCCTTAACCATGGGATGTTGCACATCAGAGGAACAGCAGGATGCTGACAACAGAATAATCTCTGCTTTAGCCATTCATTAATGAGTGACACTATGACATTGTGAAATCCAGCTCCTTTAACAGGTGACAACATATTTTAACCTGCAAAGTTTCCTATACCCAAATTTTGGATATCATAAGGGGAGTGTGCAGAGCTTTTCACGTATAGTAAACCCAGTTCAGCAGTGTGACAGGCATTGTTACAAGAGGGTTGTTTACTCTGTAAAGTGATTGTTGATGTTTGTGTTCCTCCTTGCAGACAACTATGGATTTCACAAAATTGCCGTGCCTGGTAGCAATTGGCATCCTTTCTCAGCAACAGTTTGCATCTAGTAACTGGCACCCTTCCTCTGCAAAGAAGCCAACAAGTAAATGATGGTAAAAACTGAACTGTTTATATACTACCTCTACATAAGTGGAGAAGCAAGCAGATTGCAGAGCTGCTGAAACATGGTGAGCTTGCATTGCTGCCTTAGTGGCACTTGTTCTGTGTGTAAAGTAAACAGGAGACTGCAGTCTGCAGAGCTGTCAGGCTGACAACTCTCAGATATGCTGAATTCAGTCTTTCTGAAAACTCTTGAAAGATCTGAGCTGAAATGCGAGAGAAATAAATAACTACAAACCAGAGAAACGAATCGTTGGTTCTTATTACCAGAACAGATCATTTATGATCCTGGTTATTCTCTCTCACAAATAAATGTAAATCCTTGTAGCACCAACAAAATCAGTGGATTTATCTTCCTGCATGAAGAAAGATCACCACATATATCAGAAAAAATTCCTTACTTCCTTAATATAGGAAGGGGAAGATTAGTACCATTTATTCTGCCAGGAATAAGAGAGGGCTGGAGTGCAGCTGTCAGTTTTAAATGTGCACATCTAAGAATCTCTCTAACCTTCTTTGAAGAATTGCTTCTGTAATGCAGAGTTGCCACTGCTCAGTTTAATGGGAAATCACAGGAAAACCTGAAGCAATACCACACCACAGCAGTAGGATTATAGCTGAGACAAAACAGAGTTGTGCTACACTATCTTCATTTACAAGAGCATTCTATGGGCAGACTACAACATTTGCAATACCAATGTAAAGTGTGTCAAGTCCTACCTTAAGGCTGACACACACATGTATCATTTAAGATTTGCAAATTCCTCATAGAGGGGACAAAGCCAGGAAAGTCTAAACCTCATTATTTGAGACTGGTGATGCCCTCTCTCCATCCTATGTCACTTGGTCCATCATTCCGCTTCAGCAGAAACAGCCAGACGTCACAGCTTAGTACACTGAATTTTGTTACATTTTGCAGCATTTATCCACCCCTCCCTGTCATTTCTCTTGTCATTCATCTATGCAAAAGCCAGAAACAAAGTGGTGCAAAGGGAGTAGTAAACCAGCAGAATTAGGAGGTGCTGCTCACACTTGCTCTGTGAATCCATACGCTTTTTTTTTTTCATTTTCTTGATGACTCAGCCTTTATAGGAACCATGTTTATAAAAATCCAAATCACTAACACATGCGTAAGAGCCACACGGGCAAAATAAATGAAACACAATAGTCTCTGAGTTCAAAAAGAGCAGAGTTTGTTGCCCAGCCCCTGGGTAGATGATGCCCCCAGCCTGGATGTCTGCAGGTCCTGGGTGATTTTCCGTGTGTGCTGTCACTTGTCACAGCATGGAAGTCTGAAGTTGCACCTATATAAGTTAAACACATGCCTTGTCCTCCTGTTTGACTTAAAAAACACATTTTCCCTCCAAAAGTCACAGGGCATTTGTAAGAAAACTCCAGTACTTGCTCTAGAAAAATAATGCACCTGTGAGTACTTAGCTGGATAAAATTAACAGAACCTGGCCATTACAATCCAGGATGTCAAGGCTAGGGCTGGCCAGAAACCACAGGTGCTCAGCAGAGGCTGTTAACAGCAAAAACTCCCCTGGAACCAGCCTGACCTGGTATTTTCTTCCATTTTGAATAATCGTGAACTAAAACTTTGCCAGGGAAACCCCATCACAGCCATGAACTGCTGGTCTCTGCATGAGTGTTGGATGCTTTGCAAAATGTCATCCCTCAGAAGCAGCAGTTCAGCAGTGTTCCTTCTTGGATTAATCCAGAATCTTTTAAGCCTTTGAACTCTGGCTACAGAGGAGCAAGGCATGTTTTTTCTAATGGCTTCTGCCTTCCTGGCCCTAGATCTTTTACCACACAGACCAACACACTGCCCATAATAAAACAGAAATTCATTATTCTGAGGGTTGACTTAAAACTTGTCTGAGAGGGAGAACTTGGCAAAAAGATGGACTGCCAAAGTTAATTTATCCTGTTATCAATTCAATAGGCTTAAATAGGCAGTGAAAGCATTTCATAAGTGTTCATTGTTCAGAGTTCAAGCTAATACCTTCTGCTAAATTGCATTTTGAAGTTTAATCACAATCTACTTTATGTTTCTTTTGGTAATTGGGATCTCTCCACAGCATAATATGAAAAACTCAAACTAATGGGCTTCTCTGATGGAAGTTTAAATTTTGGAAATTTGCCTTGGAGCGCAGTCAGTGCAAGTGCCTGAAATAACCCAGAACCTTTCACCCAATTAAGATGTTAATATTTTGATCATTAAGAAAGTTTCATATTATTACAGGCAACAGCAACAAAATAATCATTATTTGAAGTGTTATTTTGGAGCACAATTAATGGGAGCAGTTTTACCCCTCCAACACACACACGCACGGGAGCTGCTGGGGAACTGGCTGCTGCTCTTTTTTGTCCAAAATGCTGAATGTCGGCATTTTCTTTACCAAAGGGAGAAAAACAGTGAGAAATGCTCATTTCTGGTCAGCTTTTTGCCCTGGGGAGGGATATGGATACTGGGAAATGGCACCCAGCAGGCTGTGACTGATGCGCGGTCCGGGGTGCGGGCACTTGTCCAAACGCATGTTGTCAACTCTGCTATGCCTGGAATCAGCTCCTGCAACGCCAGCCTGGCTCTGCTCCCCCTCCTTCCTCTCTCTCCTCCATCAGCTCCCTGTGTTTCCTGCACCTTAGGTGTTGTGCTGTAGACAAATATGTTTCCCTGCCACCCAGAGCTGAATGAGCACCCTAAAACCTTTGTTTGTGGTGTGACTGCTCCAGTTACGTCAGCGGAGATCTCACACGGGAGTTTCTGCCCCACTCTGCTGTCACAAAATAAACACAAGCATCTTTCTACATGCAGAAGCTAAGATGGGGACACAGGTGCTTTAAATCTGCTGCTGGGATTTACAGTCCTGTTTCTTTTTTCTAATGCCCTTGCTGCTATTCTCCTGAAGACAATAAATCCAGAAATGTTCTCTTTTACTGCCAAAAATAATCAGCTAATAATTGAGTTCTACACAGTTTTCAAGAAACACAAAGCAAAACATATGGCTTAAAAAGTGATAAATCCAGGCAAACTACGCACGGAATAATAATGAAACCCCCCTGCTATCTTAATTCATGATCAGAAAAATATTGGCCCAAATAAAGGTGACAAGAAGGATGCTGTAAGATTTATTGTGTGCAGCATGCATGTGCACATGTGGGCTCTCTCTCCTCCCAGTGAGAACTGGGGAGTCATCAATAAGATTCAATGGTATTTTATCCAGTTACACTCAGGGAGAACATGTCCCACAGACTGGAACTGCAAACAGACAGAATATAAATACTGTTTGAAAAGGGCATTAGGGTTCCTGACAGCAAAGTATATTTCCTGCAGTAAAAGGCTGAAATTAATGTACCCTGTCAAATAAACACATGGCTTCATGGTATCTCTGATTTATAGGTGTTGGAATTATTAGGAGCATAAGATATTGTCACAAACAATTTTATAACAAAATCTTTGTGCACTGGCATTTTTATAGCAATTTTCAATAATTTCAGCTACACTTACATCAACCTGGAATAATCCCATTGACTTTTACAGAATTCCTTCAGGTTTAGAAGCAGGTCTGTAATGAACAGGAATTGTACAATAAAATTTCCACTGTATACAAAGGAAACAGATGTGGATCTGCATGCAGATGGTGAACTTTCTGTTACCTGAGAAATTTCTTTTTTTTTTTTTTTTCCCATCTTTGAAATGATGTAGCATAGCTAAAATAAACTTACAGGCTCTCTGCAGAAATTAGCTGTAGTCCTTGACTCAGTGCTACGAGAAAGCAAAACCATCATGCTTTAATGGTCCTCTCTGACCTCAAAATTATGATTCTCTTACTGGTAGAAATTCAGAAGAAAAACCATCAGAAACACTTTCACCTTGTCAAATGAAATGAGTTAGTAATTCTGAAATATGTAAGGGGAAGAGGAGAATAAAAGCTCGGGGTTTTGATCCAGTTCAGGGCAATATAGAGACCCCACCAATGCAATAGAGACTGAGGGGCAGCCAGCTCTATCTTTGATGTGCCCAGAGGCAGTTACACATCTACAGCTGGAAACCTGCTTTCCCTGGGAAACGTGCTTTGTGAAGTCCAGACAAGAGTATACAAGGGGGGAGAACTGTCAGTTGAGAAAAAAAGTATGACTGGGAGAGCAAAGTGTGCTCTGGAGCAAACAATACCCATCCAGTGTGCAAAATCCAGGTAATGACCAGCCCTTGGGTCCTCTGTGCAGAGCCAGATTTAAATATCCCGAAAATGAGAGTAAAGCTGCTGCTGTGTCCAGAGTGGTCTAGGAAAATCCCAGTGAGACTTGGAGCTGTGCAGGTGCAAAACTGGGAGAGCAGCTGGTCCTCTGTGCAGACCCAGACCCAAACATCTCGAAAATGACAGCAGAGCTGCTGCTGTGCCCAGAATGGTCTAGGAAAATCCCACGGAGATGTGGAGTTGTGCAGGCGGGAAACTGGGAGAGCCTGTGAGGCAGCAAAAAACACAGTCCCGCAGGCCATATTCCCTGCCAGGTCAGCAAAAGGCAAACCCCAGGAGACACAGCAGCAAGTTTACAGATTCCTGGAGCCAGGGGTGAGCCTAAGGCAAGAGAATGGGCCAGCCCTCCTCGGGAAGGCACAGAGTGGCTGTGGGGAGAACGGGGAGCTGGGCAGGAGCACGGACAGACAGAGCTCCCGGGGTGTGCGTGCCTGCAGCCGAGGCCGGGCCGGGAGGCCGGGGAGCGCCGGGCCCCGGCAGCAGGCAGCCAGCACTTTCTGTGTGACCCAATTAGCCACTCCATCGGAACAAATCCATAATGGCACTTTCTGGAGACGCACAGGAAAGTGCTGCTGGCTCGGCAGGGCGCTGCAAGTGAAGGCACAAAGGTGTGATCTCTGCGGGAAATTGGCGCCCACGCTGGGTTCTGTCACTGGAGGGGCTGAGGGTGAGTGGTGGCCACAGGCAGCAGAGCCACTGTAACATGGGCTTTCCCCTCAGTGGCATCCTGAGTGGCCATAAGCAAGAGGTTTGAGTAAGGCAACACACGTAATAACTCAATTTAAGGAAGAGCAGAAAGATGTAACAACCGTGCTGGACTGACTCAAGTGAAAAGGAAAGGGTGAAGACATTTCTTTAGGTGGTACTGCTAAAATTTCCTGCCTGTAGGAATTCATGGATGAACAAAAGGATCCAGACAGTGAGCCCAAAAACCTGAGCCTCATTGAGACTGTGGTAATAGGTACAGAATAGAGTTAACTGTAAGTGCAGGATGTCGTATTTTGGGGGCTGATTTAGGACTCCCAGCATTACTCATCTGGAACCTCCTTTCCGTCCATTTATCACAGGATTCCTCTGAAGAAAAAGTGATGTCACTGTGAAAAAGGCACACACAGTTCTGGGCTACAGCTGTGGGCCACTTGAAAGGGAAGCAAACCTATAGCGGAAGGTTTTGAAGATAAAAGCTTTGCACTTAGATACCTAATGTAAATGGTACAAACCCCTCTGATGTCTGAACCCTTCAATGTAACTAAATTGCAGGTAAGTGGTTGTAGAATCCATTGCATTAGTTGGACTGGACTGTATCCACTTAATTGTCCCATCACATTTCTGTCCCCATAATCTATTTCTTACTTCTTCAGGGGATTGAAAGGTGGTGCCACATGTGAAAAGATGGCCATAAAGCAATTACAAGACACTCTGTGGAGGCTCAAGATGGTAACTTCCACATTTAAGCCATCTAGGAAGCCAAAAGGAGAACCCAAAAGAACCTTGAGAAGATGCAGCCAGTACATTACTGTGTTTGCTGCTGGGCTTTTGGGAGCTGTTTTTCTGCTGGGACAACCCATATTTTACATGTCAAAGACAGGGAAAAAATTGAAAGAGATTTATTCTTTTTCTCTTTGTGAGACTAAAATCATTAAGTCCTTAAGAAATCTTGTGGACTGAGAGGGAGAGACTTCCCCAGCACTATGAACAGGCCAAGGAGAAGGGGTTAGGTAAAGACACAAACTAAAATGCTGCAGTGGCCAGCAGCAACACACATATCACACAGCAGTGACAAATTAATTTAGCTCAAGGCAGTTCTTTCTCAGCCTCACTCCTCATTTCCTGCGCCTGTGCTGACTTTCATTGTTCTGCTTTCTTTTGGATCCTTTCCTCTGTGGGATGTGTGGGCTACAGGTGTGTGTCCCCTGGCTCTCTGAGCTGGCAGAGCATCTCACTTGCATCTCAGTAATCAAAGGAGATTTGGGAGCCATCAGGTGGGCTCACTCCTTCAAAACCCTCTCAATGACAGTGCCACAAATTGGTAGCTTTCAGGAAGACGGCTGCTGCCAGTGCAAGCTTTGATAATAGAAATGGCAGCTGAAATTTAAACCTAGACATTTCCATTACTCAGAGGAAAATGTGCAGTCACAGAAGGTTTTCTCATCATCTGAAATTTCAAGCTGCCGTGTGCAATGCTCTGGGGCCCATTTCTTACAGCCACAATGGCTTATTTTAGAGTAGTTTTGTGACTTTCTGGGAAGAGCCCGGCACTGGTACAGGAGCTGTAAGCTGAGATGATCCTCACCCTAGAACACTCCATTGGGATCAATAACTTTGTGGTTGTGCCCAAGATCATCATCTCTTTAGCCTCTCTCTTTTAGACTGGACAAGTCAGACTGATGGAAACACAGGATATCTGGTGTGGGATCTTCAGCTGACAGAGAATGTGTAAAGGGTGTTGTAAGAATTGTGTAGGTTTACTAGCTGTGCACTGCAGAGGCATTCATCCACATTATCCCTTTTTATGCATCTCCTGTCACTTCCTCTTCCATGCTCTTGCACCAAAATCCACATGCAGGAGGAGGAAGATATGTTCTGGCAATGCTGCCAAAGGGCTGCTCAATTCCAGGTCAGCCAACAACTTTAAAGGGAAGCAGGGTACATTGTCTTTCCCTGAGAAGTAAATGTACATACACATTCCCTTTGTACATACTAAAATATTGAAATATGTAAAAATATGGATTGTAATTAGGGGAAAGTTGGAATAGATTTGAATGTTTAGCATACCCTTGGTATTTCTTGTTTGGTTTCTGTGTGATGCCCTCCTCACAAAATGATACTTCACCCTAATTATGCCCTCTCAGTGCAATCATGTAAATTTTACTCTTGTTCATGTTGTTCTTCCTTTGGGAGCTTTAATCTGGTTATCCTGGACACCCTGGAGGGGAAGAGGTAAGGACACCCATGGAGATGGGGCTGGCAGGATTAAAGCTTCTGGCAGTGAATGAGGAAGTTTATTCCCCACAGTCCCCCAGGAATATCCTTGGTAAAAGGGTCAGCCCACTGCAATGCTCCACAACTCAATATCCAGGGAATTGGGATTTCATATCAGCCTTCAGGTACAATAATTTCTTCTGCAGTAACCCACATGTTGATCAAGAGAATTTTTCTCTGAGTCCAGAGATTGTACATCTTTGGAAGGGGCACCAGTAAAAATGACAGATCTTTGAATTTGTTGGCATCTGCTTTCTCATGGCTCTGCTCCTTTTGGAGATATTTACAGCTGTGCAAATTTATTAGGGCTTTGCAGAAAAGCAAATGCAAAGCTCATCACACAATTATCATTTCTGCTGTTAAGCTTCTTCCTATTTTTGTTTATTTATTATGCCAATGTATTTTGAGTTTTTTAGTTGGAATGGCTTTGTACACACACATTTTCCCCTCTAGGAATTTGTTAAAATTGGTTTCTGGATATATGAACTCACTGCTTGTTTGGACCTTTTCAGCAGTAGACCCCTCAGACCCGCAAATAAAAACTATAAACCATTGATCAGGGCTCTGCACAGGGGAACAGCAGTGACCTGCAGCAGCTGTTTGTCCAAGCCTGAAAAAGCACTAGTGACAAAGCTAATTAATCTGTTTCTCAACTCCGTGCCTTCTGTTTAATGCACATGCCAGGAGTGAACCACATTATTTCACTGCAACGCAAATATCTCTTGGTAATGCAACAATGTTCCTCTAATGTTTGTTGAAAATTTCATTAAAAGATACAGTGGGAAAGCAGTTTGCTTCTCCTACTGCGTTTTGTTTCCCCCTATTTTGTTTCACTCTGAATCCCCAATGTTTCTATTACACGTGATGATGTTTCAATATTATTGAAACTATTAGGAGTTTTCTTAAGATTTCCAAATCAACTTTTATTTATAATATTGTTTCACTGGAATGACTGTTTTTCTACATCAGCTCTTTCCCCCATGACTCTAGATCTTACTAAAGCCCTAATCCCACATTTACAGCATAAAATGATGGTAACCTGTTTCTTCCACTAATTTGTACACCAGCACATAGTGCAGCTAAACAGAAATCTGCATTTCTACACTTTTAAAGCACATTAAAACATAAAAATCCCAAGCCTCCATGCACTATGCTGGGACTTATCTTGTAATTGTGAATGTTACTATTTATCTTGAGAGAAGAATGATAGAGTGGTGCAACACACACCCCTGAGCATGCACAGGCACACACTTCCAGACCTCATGGACACTCCAGTGCAAAGTTTCAACGACCTTTTGCTTTCAAGAAAAAGGAAAATAATCTGAGAGTGTTTGAGATTGTTACCATCTGTCAGACATAGCAGAAAACTGTGGACATCTTTAAAGACCAAAAAGAAAAAAAAAAAAAATCACCAAACTCAGAATTCCATAATTAAACATATTTATACACTATTATCCACATATACCCTAGGCAATATTTACAGATCACTTGATACTAAGGAACAGTCCTGATTTAAGTTGGGATAGAGTTAGTTTTGTTCCCAGTAGCTGGTACAGGGCCTTTTTTTGGATTGAGAATGAGAATAAATGTTCAGTACACAAACTGGGAGGAAAGCTGCCCAGGGGCCACTGTTTGGGAACTGCCTGGGCATCAATTAGCAAGTGGTGAGCATCACTTGTTTCACATATTCTAGTTCCACTATTATTACTATATCTTTCTTTCTTTTCCTATGAAACTCTCTTTATCTCAATTCACGAAGTTTACTTCTTTTTTTTCCAATTCTCTTCTTCATCTACTGCATTCCTATTTCACTTTTCGAATGTTCACTGCTTGTTGGTTCAAATACAGCCAAGAAATAGAGAAGGACTTCAAAGAGCAAAACCAGATATTATTCATACTACACACACTGATCCACAGATCATTTCAATAAAATAGTGCCTAAACAGACACAAAAACCTCCATCCTAAAAGTGTTTACCGAAAAAATGCAGACTTGTCTTTTTGTTACCTTTTTTGTTACCTAGGTTTCTACTTGGACAGTGGAGCTTGGTGATTAAGTTTTCTGACCTCCTGCTGTTCCACTCCCCAGTGAGATGATCATTGTGAAAGGCTTTTTGGTGAAGCACTGACACTGAAGAGATTTCCACAAGGCAGCAGCAGAAATTAACTTGTAGCAGCTGATTTGTGCCCAACTCCTGACTCAGAGTCTTTCCTTGGAGCTTTTTTACAACAGTCCTTCCTTCTCTAACAACTATTTTGCTTTCAAACTTTCTTCCCCTCAACCATGAGATCGAGGATCCCTCCTGACATATGGATCTGAAGCAGGAGCTTTGATCCATTGCCTGCTGAACTCTGTTGGTTTCAGCCAGCGTCAGAAGGTGCTGGATCAAGGCTGGAGAGTCTGGAAAAAATTAACTAGACACGGTGCATGGAACCAAGAGATAAAGCTGGTAGAAAAGGGAGAGGGGAGAAGGACAGAAAAAATTCCCTTGAAGATGTTTCTTCTTCATTGCACACAACACTTCAAACTGCACAGGATTTTTCAGGCTTTACTACTGAGTGCTCTGGAAAAAAAATGAAAATCTGCCATGTCGCACCAAAGAGCAGGAGAATAACTGTTTCTCTTGTCAGAATACAAATGATAACACATCTTCTCTCTTTCTCTGGTGCCTTGTCATATCATCCTCTGTCTTACTGTATTTTAAAGAGAACTACCTGGTCCTCAATTCTTGTTGCATAAAGCAAACCAAGACAGTGCCCATTTTGAGAAAAATCCTCTACTAACCTAAGATTCGTTCTGCAGCATTCCCATGATTCAGCTGAAAGGGAAAAGAACCAGTCTGCTGTGTGAGAAAGGATTTAATTGCTCTGGTTAGGAGAATTAATCTAGACATGCGCAAAGAATACAAAGAAAAGAAATTCCTCTTGCTGGAAACTGAATTTTGCTCTTGGATATGCATCTGTAACTTCTGCTGAAGTTAGCAGCATATCAAAGGCAGGATTAGGCCATAGGACATTTGCATCACCAGCCATGGATCCAGACCAAGGGTGGGAACAAAGGGCATCTTAACAAGCTGAAATTAACAAACACTTTAGCTGCCTACCTGCTCCATTTCTGTAAAGGTGCTCTGCTCCTCATCCTCCTCCTCGATATCCGACTCTCCCACAGCGATAGGAACACAAATGGACAGGTCAGGATTGGTCATAAAATCATCATCTGTAATCGCTAGGTGCTTCTCTCCGGTTTTATTCCCTCCCTCCTCAGCGTGGTTCTCCTTGTGGTTCTCCGCGTCTTTGCCGAGCTCGGTGGCAACGTGGCTGTTCACGCAGTTGTTGAGGGCTCCTGGGTTCTGGGCAGCGAGTTTCAGCATGGCTTTCTTCTCAGCTGTGGTCTTGGGGTGCCTGAGGACGTGGCAGCAGAAGTTCCAGGCGGCTTTCTTGGCGTACTGGAGGCCCCTGTGGATGCGGGCGAACGCGAGCTGCAGGTTGTTCATCTCCCCGTCCTCGTCCGGCGCCGAGAGGTTGTCGGCGCTGAAGGAGCTCAGCAGCAAGGCAAGGAACAGGTTGAGCACCTGAAACGAGTGAGGTTGAAAGGAAATTGGTGAATTTTGAATGTGGAGGGAGCGTGGTTGGTCCTCGAAACAGGAGGGGCTGCGTTTCGTCTCATCTGTGGCACCGTAACACCGTCATGGAAATCGCTCTGATTGCAGGTGGTTTCTGCAGGAAAAGGAGCCTGCAAGTCATTTTCAGACACACTGGCCTCAGGTGCAGAAGTTTAGCATGGACAATGACACACTCTGACATTGCCTTCCCCCCTCCCCAGCCCCAACACACCAAAACATGGAAAATAAAACATAAAGCTCAGAAACAGAATAAAAAAATACCCCAAAAAGCTCTGGGAAGACCTCATTGTGGCCTTTCAGTGCTCAGACAGGGTTTACAGGAAAGATGGGGACAAACTTTTAGTAGGATTGTTGTAATAGGACAAGGGGAAATGGCTTTAAACTAAAAGAGGAGAGTCTCAGACCAGATTCAGGGAAGAAATTTTTGAAGATGAGGATGGTGAGGTACAGGTTCCCATCACTGGAAACATTCAAAGTCAGGCTGGATGGGGCTCTGAACAACTTGATCTGGTTAAAAATGTCCCTGCTCATTGCAGGGATTTGGAATAGGTGCCCTTTAAAAGTCCCTTCCAACCCAAATTCTATGATTCCATGACAGTAATATACATAGGCAAGCCACTTCAACGAAATTGTACATTTGGAAACATTTCTAAACATTTGTATGCATTTTCACAGACAGTCTTGTTTTAAATATCCTCTGGGTCATGAGGGAAATCTATTGTGACTGTGAATAAACACCTCAGAGGTCATATAGCTCCAAAAGCTTCTCCCTCCAGGCTAAAACAAGCCATCACAACCAGATTACTGTGGCCAAATCTGCACAGGACTCACTCCCGAACCAAGCTTGCTCCTGAAAATGCTGTTACTAGTTAGGGAAAAAAACTATTTTAAGATTTTCACAGGTCTATGAAAAGCTCCAAACTGAACCTGAGCTTGTGAGTTACCTTCCTCCTGTTCTTACCACTTCAGAACTCTCTACTTTTCCTGGCAGTGTGTGGCAAGATTAGACACAACTAGGCATTTAAGTGATGTATTTGATGGTTTAAACCTCTTTTTACACCCCTGCCCCAAACAAATGCAATTATATCCAATAAATAAAACCAGCTTTTTCTCAAAGGCCATCCCCAGTAATATATCTCACAGGCTGGTCACCAGTAGCTTTATATTGAACATTACATCTGCTCATGGTCCGAGAAGAAATAAATTACAGCTTTTGTGCTGGATTTATCAGGGCAAAAAGTTCACACTGGAGGTGGATGCTTGGGATGACAGGAACAGGGCAAAGGTGACTCAAACCAATATCAGCTAAAATATATTTACCCCAAAACAAACCAATCCCAAATTGTCTGGTATCAACTCAACTGCTGCCTGTACCAAGTGAGTGGGTGCCAGCTCTGGGTACAGCCAAGGAGAGGTCAGTGCTGCAGCACTCCTGCCATTTACAGCAATAAAATGGACTTTGTGCAGGTATTTTCTCTATGATCTCTTAATGATACCAGAAATACCTGTAAGCCCCCTGACTTCTCTCTTTCTGACAGTACTTTAAGTTGATAACACCTGCTAGACCAAAATAAACAGCATGAAAAGTACTTCCATTTAACTGGGCCTTACCAAAGAGCCACAATCTTTTGCTATCATCCCCTTACCCTGTTCTCTCTTATTTCAAATATTCAGAACACATGGGACAGAATTCTGAAAACCTGGTCCTAATCACTCTGATGACACTGTGTTTGAAGTGCCCTGCCAGTGCTGTTTTGTAAAGTACCCTTTGCAATCACTGTGATTAAAAACAAAAGCAGTTGGTAGCACAGCAGATGCCCCCGTCCATTATGAACCACTGAATAAACCACCTCTGCCCTGAGCACTGCCCTGCTCTAAAGTAGAGTGAGATTAAAGCTAATTGTTCCTTAGCTGGTCCAGCACACTGACAGCTTGTGTGGGTCTTGCTGTGGTGGCCTGGTGGGAACCAATCTTTCCTTTCACACCCCACTCTCAGGTATTGCAAGAGATGCTGTCTGAAACCAGAGCAGTGGAAATGCAGCCAAGCAAGTGGGAGCCCATCAGGAAAGGAGGCTCTGATATATCCCCTTTAGCCATTTTCTACCCAATTTGACAGCAGGGTGAGGTCTCAGAGATAACCACATTGCTACAAGTGTCCTGAAAATAAATGTGTGTGTGTGTATGTAAGAGGAGGCAGCTGGAGGAAGGGAGAGGATAAAGGAATCCAGAATAAAAATCTTCTGGACTCTATAGGTACAATTTAATTACCTCAACAGAGGTTTCTGCTGATGTTGGAGGGTATCTGAGATATCTGCACCAGACCTACAGGAGGTCTGTGTCCTCCCAAAGCTCCAGCCAGGGCACCCCAGTGTGTTGCAGGAGGAGACAGACTGGCCAAATTTAGGGGGCAGAATTGCTCATCAAGGATGGCAGCTGCCTCCAGCCTCGGACACCAAACTCTGAGGGTCTAATGGTGCATCTAAGCCTCATTTCAATCAGAAATTCATCTTGTGGACAACAGAGACTGACCAAACACATGTGACTGTACCAGGGCTACATGCATCTGCCAGTATGTCTAGTGCCAACTGATCTCTCCATGCCCAAGTCATCCTCAGGGAATTGCCCAGAGGGACACACAGTTATGGGAGATCTGTGTCCAGCTAGAGGCCAGGATGGACACCTTGCAGTACCCTCAGTGGTCCTCAGGCAAAATTGAGTCAAGCCCGAGACCTCTGCAGAGTATGACATTCTCCATCTATGAATATCTCCATGTATGCTCAGGAGTTTTGTAACCTGAAACTGAATTTCATCCTGTGTTTCATTGACTCTCCTGTTCACAAAAGGTTTGAAATGCCTTGTTTCACTTTTCTGTATTCATTTCAGACATCAAACTACATATATATACATTAGATATGTTTGCCTAGATACACCTGCAGGTACATGTAATAGCTGGTAGCATCCTTAGTGCTGTTATTTACCATGGATTATTAAAGCAATCTTATTTTCTTCCCAGAAATGCAGCTGACACTTTGCACAAAGAGCTATTTGCACTTCATGCTTTTAGCCAAAAATAAATCTCAAGTATCATTCCCTGCTTCCTTTATGAGCAGGTAACCTCAGAGTTGCATTGCTGGGCATTGAAACAGAATGAACTGCTGAATAAGCACTTTATGTTTACTTATTCCCACATTTCACTGTACACCGCATTTTCCAGAAAAATATATGCCTAACCCATGACACACCACATCTCCTGTAAAAGGTTACTAATAATACCCAGTCCTCCTGGCTGCTAACACAGTGCTTTCAGTTTGACTAAAAGCAAACTAAAGGTTGCCTCAGTTTTCAAAAGCAATGGCAGACTTGTATGTCCATATGGATCCCCTTAAAAAGAAATCTGCTTTCCAGTGACACTGAGCAGCCAGACTGCGAAAGCAGGTCGCCTTTTTGGTCTTTGAGGCTGGGAATCAAATGACAGATGCACTCAAAGAACCCCAAATTCTTTTAGTATAATTATGTTAAGCTTTTAGCCTAATGACAATCCAGCATGCTTTCGTCGACCTTCTCGCTTTTAATGCCTTTTCCAAAGCTCGTGACTCTGGTTGTGCCAGTATAAGGCACAAGTAATCAGATTAATCCAGTTTATGACAGGTGCCTCCCTGAGGTGCTTAAGCTGGAGTTTCCCCAGGATGTCTGTAGACAATGGAGACAGCCTGGCACCCCAGGGGATGGTGAGGAGCCGAGCAAAGACTAAGCAAGCTTGGATTTTGTATCTGAGAGCTGGATTAAAGGTAGATGCAAGTCAAATAAGCCACACAGAACCACAGAGTATCTCAAGCTGGAAGGACCCATAGAATCATCAAGTCCAGCCCCCTGCAGGACTATCTAAAATGAAATCATATGACAAACAATATTGTCCACTGTCATACCCAGTAGGAGCCCAGGCAGCCCATCTTGGTGCCAGTCACATTCCAGGACAGTGGTGACCAGCCTTTACAACCAGACAGCCTTCCCCAGGGTGGAGGGGAGCTCAGGGTGTTCCAGCCCCACCCTGAACAGCAGCACACAGGGAACAAGCCAGGCACTGTGCCAAATGCTGCACCAATTCCGTGGTGGCAGCAAGAGAAAAGCACAGAGGCCTGGAGCTGTGAGGCTGATTCCAGGCTCCCCAGCCATGGGGAGGAAACAGGCGGCTGGAAGCACCCATCCTCCCCAAAAAGCTCTAGGCAGGGACTGCTGGTGCAGGCTGGGAGACACATATGCTGCTGTGGTGGGCTGCAGTCTGAATATCTCAGCTCCATCATCTCCTTTTGTGTCAACACAGGGCAAAACCAGACAATTTCAATTCAGATGACACCTTCTCATCAAATCCTGCTTGAAGATATATCTGCAAGCGCTGCTGCTGAAGTCAGAATACTTTTGGAACAAAAGCATGAGACTACTTCTTCCTTTCCCTTCCATCTTTTTATTTACCTTGATTTGACAAAAGTGGAGCAATATAAATCTTTATGTATTTAACCTTCCATCTGTCATTCAGTCAGACAGTGGGCAGGCCTGCTGAGCTCCTGTGCATTGCCTTAGCACTGCATTCACTGCCCTGGACCCTCACTGGTGTCACCCAGAAGGAGGGGAGGAGATTTGACACCTTGCTTGCCTATGGAAGAGAAACCTCCTAGGAGCCAGCCAAAAAGGTTTTGCTGTAACAATAGGGTCCAGAGCAAAACATACCCCCATCGGTGAAATCCACCATGGAAAAAGCAAGCCATTAATCCAAATTGTAACCCTGTGGCTGCCCATTGTCACTTCTGTCACTCAGCTGCATAGGAAAGGCCAGACAGTGCATGTAAAGTACCTCCCAGGATCATCAACTACTCATTTAATATATATATTTTTGGGGATAAAACAAGGCCCTTTTTATTGTGTATAAAACAGGGCCCATACACCTGTAGTGCCTGGTAGATACAGACCAGCAAGAAGCTCTTCAGGCACTCTCTGACCAGTGAAAATACCTGTTTTTCTTCCTTCCTGTTCATGGCAGTGGACATCTGCACTGTTCTTTGTCTAGCACAGATGGGAAAGATGCAGTTTGTTCTTTGGAGACCTTAAAGCAAGCCTAACAAAATAGGTACCAATTATCGTATTTTGTTTACTGTAGCAAAATCCACTAAGCTTCAAAGAAAAACTGCTCAGAAAGGGGTTTTCATTGCACTGAGTAAGTGTTGGATCTAAGTTTAAGAATGAGATCTGCAGGAATAGGTCAGTAATGTAGTCAGTCTCTCTGGAGGATTATTTCTTTCCTTGGAAGTGTATTTTCCAAACCTTTGTACGTTTTCATCCTAGGGCAAAGTCTACTAAGAGAGAATATTCCTGCAAAAAGCAATTTACATGATCAGTTATTTTCTATATTCCCCTTCCTATTCTTTCAGCTATTTGTGCTTGGATAAGAAGCTTATATCCTCCCAGCCCAGTTTCTCTTTACCCTGCAGTCAATTTCATAATCCCATTCTTCTGATATCTTAGTTTCTTGCTGTCAAAATGATCATGATGCCACAAGATTGGCAAGAGGTCCCTGTGGCCTTGGGCAAATGAGGGAGAGCACAGGTTGGAGCATCATCAATCTCCTCCATTTTTCTTGCCCAAGACCAGCTAAGAAAGCATATGGAAATGGGGATATGAATTCCCTGTCTTGCAGCCACACAACTTCCCAAGTGGAAAGTGCTTGAATCCACATGCAGGACAGCAGCTGCAGATGAGAGGGTTGTGGGGCACTGCAGTACCACTGTAACACCAATTCTTCCAACAAGAATTTTTTTCTTATCAAATCTGTATTAATCTCCTAGGTGAAATAACTGGTTTGTTTGTTCAAATGTAAGAAAATGAATTTTAATAAGAACTACACAGCAAATACAGTCTATTTCCTAAGTAAAATCTCTGAACTACCTAATGATGGTAATGAGAGCGGATGTTGTCCTTAGGAAAGAAAAATGTAAGTAATACGGTGAGAATAATTATTTCATATGCAAAAAGTGGCTGTAATTTCAGTGATTTCATGTGAATGATTTCTGTTTAGCCAGAAAAAGGGGAGAACAAGGATTAATTTTACCTCTGGCCTATGAAGAATAAGTAGGGAGGCTGATAGAGCTTTAACCATCTTCAGGCAGACTCCAGGAAGTGTGATTTGAAGGTGTTCCCCCTAGCCTGAATGTTTTTGAGGTATTGACTATAAAGCTGGGGGTTTTACTGACCGTTCTCCTCTTCAGGTATTGAACTTTATGTTTCCCTGCAGTTTTGGTGTCTCTGGTGCAGTTTGTCTCTGAGCAGTGCGGGGCAGAGAAGCGACGCTGGATGCCAGCTGTGCTCACCTGTGTTTGCTGGGGTGGGGAATGATCACCCAATTTCTCACTTCAGAACTTAAAGGGGTGTCTGTAATTAATGAGGCAGATTCCTCAGCCCTGTTCTTGTCACTTTACAGAGGAGGGATCAGCCTCCAGCCTCTGCCTCTCCTCATTCCCAGGTCCTGCAGCACCCCACAAGCTGGAAGAGAGAGGTGCCTCGTCCTTGTCCCTTGAAACACAGTCCTGGAATCATAAATCTGTGGCATTCCAAGAACCTGACACTTTTTACCACAGCCTGGGGGTTGCCTCATGTTGTCAAGACTTTTTTGTTTGTTATCCACCTACGTGCATATAACTGTGCAGACAAATTGTACCACACCTGGTCAAGAACAACTGAACTTAGATTTCTTTTGTAGCTGATGACTTTCAGGGATTTTTTTTTTTTTTCTAAGTATGTCCCTTAGAAGCATTAGAAGATGAGTCTTTGGAAACCAAGTGTTTTCTGATCTGAAATTCTCAGTCTCCAAATGTTATATGTGAGGAGAGAGAGATGGTGAGTGGAAGTCAGATAAATTCTTTCCACTACTGGAGCCACGACATAAAAACAAACATGTTCCTGCAGGTTTTTCATCAGATATCAAAACAACATTAATTCACCAGAGTAGCAAGGGCTCCATCAGAGCTGCTGTGGGCTTCTCAAACCACTGTCTAGACAGACAAAACGTGCTGTGAGACAAGTCCAGTAGAAAACTTCTCCCAGCAAAGCCAGCTGTGTTTGTGATGTTACAGGCTTGATGTACCCCAAAACCACTAGGGAAACTATGGAAAGTTTATTGTTGGCAAACCAAGGGACAATTACGCTTCTGCTAAGTCAACAAAAGTGTTTGGCTGTCCTGGTGAGGAGGATGGCAGGACAATCAGAGAGCAAGACAGACTGCAGAGTCTGGGACTGACTGAACACATTGGAGAGTCTTTGCTGTTGCTGCTCCCTACAAGGAGTGATGATCAGTGAGAAACACCTGCATTACCCCTGGAATATTTTCACTGGCTGCATGCAAATAACAGCTGCTCTACCAATTTTTTATGCAATGACTAGACACAGGGAAGAACTCTCTAATTTTGGATGCTTAAGCTCTGCAATTTTAACCTGAAGACCACACCAAGCCTAACCCTAAGGAGGCTCCCTGGAGGACACTGCCCAGTCCAGGCAGAGTGGGATCCCTGGAGCCATCCTTTCACAATCCAGATCCTACACCTCCACAGAGAGGGGGACACCCAGTTGTGACCAGGACTGTGCTAAGTTTTGCCCTCAGTTATCTCAAGGCCATCATGTCCCTTGGGCAGTCAGGGCTGGAGATCAAGAGAAAGAGGTAATTCTCATTCACACATGGCAGAAAATATCTGGGGAAAGGTAAGCCACAGAGAACTAAAAGGATAAAAAACCCCCACATGGAAACAGAGTAAAATTGAAAGAAAACCAGTGATAACAGATAGAGTAAGTAATGGCTCCCTGTGGCCAGTATATTACACCAATAAAAAATCAGCATGAGAGTAGGCCCAGAGACTTGAAAATTAAATCAAAGAGTCCAGAAATAATTAATATTATCTTTCTTCTTCTTTTTTTTTTTT
>VWYP01029344.1:27099-144886 GCA_013400435.1 Pycnonotus jocosus | reverse complement strand
TTTTTTTTTTTTTTTTAGGGAAAACATGATTTCCTTTAAAAATCTTACTTTCTAATCCATTTCCCAGGTTTAATACTATAATTTGGGTTCCATCACAAAATCACACTTTCCTATTAAGTGAAATGTGAAAAGGATACCTCTACAGTGAATTTGGGACGTGTAAGGAGGTTCTAATTTTGTGCATTTTGCAAGTGCAGATTCCTGGGAGGGCAGAACAAAGTTACAGAGCTGCCTGCCAGCCAGGAGGTCTTCTTTCAGAAAAGCTCCAGAATAGATTTCAACCAGTAATTTTGCACCATATGAAATCTCCTGCCTTCACAGCACATGGCTGGGCTTGTGGCTTTCACAGACCTCTGTTGGAGGAGCCCCATGACCCAGGAGTGGGACAAACCCCCACATTTCATTAAAGAAATGAGAGGATTTAGCAGCAGTGGTGCCAGTTACATCTCCAAAATGAAAGCCATGCCCTGCAAGGCTGGTGCAGGGCACCTCACTGTTGTCCTAAAAAGTGGCCCATTTCATCTGCCAGCACCTGCTCCTGGGTCCCACAGTGTCCTCAGTGGTCAGCCCATCCCCTTGGGCCTCTGGCTCAGCTGTGGCTAATTCTGCACATTTCTTAATGCTTCCTAAATTCCCAGGGAGATATCCACGGGAAAGAAGGGAAGGAGGTGGATGTCCTTATCATGCAGGATAAAGCTGGCTCTGAGCTGTGCTTTTCAGAGAAAACTTACTAGAAACATAAGAAAAGTACTCCAAGGAGGATTGGCTACCAGCATCCTTCAATCCAAATCTGTGCTCCACCACATGATCAAAACAAATTCTTCTTTCCAGGCAAGATGACCTCATTTCTGACTTCCTTCTTATATCAGAAAATACAAAGGCATTTTGCTGATGTGGAAATTTGAGAAGTGTTTTATTTATTAACTGTATCTCGGGTGTCTGGCAGAAATCCTAGCAACTGGGGTTACTAAAAACTTGTAGTGCAAGATGGGTAAGCAAAGGAGAAATCTGATGGTGTCAGTTGTCCTTAAGAACATTTCTATGGGTTTATTCTCACTGCCAATCTGCTAGAGAGAAAACAGGAACTGAGAGCCAGGGAGCTTGGCCATTTTATGATCTAAAAATTGCATCTCAGTAGTAAACAAAGACCAGCCAGGGCATGTTCCTCATCCCTGAAGGCAAGCAGGTGCTTTCTCTTCCCCCAGGCAGGACGGCTTTGTGGCTGCTCTGCCCAGCCAGGGCTGTTCCCTGAATGCCCAGGCACCAGCTGGGATGAGATGTCTAGGCAATGTGCTAACCAAGACAGGGGAGGGACACCCATAACGTTTGTTTTCATGCCTCAGTTTCTAGAGGAAGCCTCCTGCTTGTGTTTTCAGAGATTCTTTAGCAGGCACTTTGCACTTGCTGAATCTCCCAGAAACAGGATGGAACAATATCCAAACGTGGGAGACAAGAGAACTGCAGGAGGGGAGAGGGGACATGCAAATCTTCCTGGAAGAAACACCTGTACAGAAGAGTTTGTAACACAGGGAGCAAGAGAGTGCTCCCAGTTGTGCAACTTCAATGAATGAGTCTGTGTGAGGGGGGGCAGAAAGAGAAGGGAACTTGTGGTGGGGAGGAGGCTGGAAACAGAGGAAAAAGGGCATAAACTGCAAGTAGAGCTCCTTGAAAACCTTCCATCCCCAAAGATTTTGGCACTTTCCATGAAAATTCAGCATGGAAAACATCAAGTATATTTTGATCCAAATGCAAAGGTCAGTTGGCATGTGCCCTTTCCATGAGAAAATATGACTGTGACCCACAGATGGCAAAGCTTGGTCAAAACATAAAACCCCTTTTGCAATGAATTAATTACAAGAATTTCAAATGGCTTCAGGACAGCGCCTTGGAACTTGCTCAAGTATTGGGAAGGGTGAAGAGAAGATACACAATGAGATGGAGCTCATGGAGAGAAGATGTCACGAAAGCAGAAATCTAAAGCAATGTGGAAACGGGAGGAGGTTTACTCTAAGGGTAATGCAAGGAAGATTACAGCAGAGATGTGAAGCAATGTGGAAAAGGGAATTATAATCACCTCTCCTGTGGAGATAGGTGAGAGAGTTAAGGGGCTTCAGCCTGGAGAAGAGAAGGCTCTGAGAAGACCTTGGAGCACCTTCCAGTGTCTAAAGGAGCTCCAAGAGAGCTGGAGAGGGACTTTGGACAAGGACATGTAGTGGTAGGACAAGAGGTAAGGGCTTTAAACTGAAAAAGGAGAGATTTCGCTTAGATATAAAAAAGAAATTTTACACTGTGAGGGTGGTGAGGCACTGGAAGAGGTTTCCCAGAGAAATTGTAACTGTTCCATCCCTAGAAAAACTCAAGGCAAGGTTGGAAGGGCCTTGGAGAAACCTGGGATACGGAAGATTTTCCTGCCCATGGCAGGGGGTTTGGAATGAGATGATCTTTAAGGACTCTTCCAACATAAACCACTCTCTGATTCTACGACAATGTAGGACAATGAAGGCCAGAACTGACCAAAATGGAATAAAATACATTTTAGGTAGAAGATTATTACAGGAATGGCAGATTAGGTTCATATTCAAATACAAATAACTTAAACAAGATTCCAGCTAAGGATGACCCAAACAAAACAGGGAAAAAAAATCAACACATGAATCTGGAGTCAAGGAAATAGAACAAAATGGACTTAGATAGCAGCAAAGAAATAAAAATTATAAGAGAGATGAAAAATCAATAGTTTGACTCTCTTTCCTTTGTATTGTTTGAAGTAATATAAAATTGATGGAGTAGATCTGTATCTGTTGGAGATTCTCCTCAGTAAGTTTGGGTCAGTAGGTATATTGAATTTTGAGAAGTTTAACACAGTAAGACACAGACAAGTGGAACTTCAGAAAGATGAAGAAATGTGGAATGGTAGCAGGAGACCAAAGGCAGGACCCCTTTGACTGCAGGAATTTCTTACTGTACAATAAGACCCCAAAAGGCAGGAAATTGGTATCTGATCCTGTGTACTACATTTATTTTCCAAATGCATTATTCAGCATTTTTCCTTGAGAAGCCATAGACTGTGTTGCCACATATGTGCTGGGTGGAGAAATCCAGATATGAATGTGCACTGCACATGGAAAAGATAAATTCCAGTGCCTCTTAAATATCATACACCTGCTAAGAAGGTTAAGTCTGTCATGACTCACTGGTTGTTTCACGTGTTCTTTTTAACAAGATATTTCTAGAGGCAACTGTTAGAATGAACAGCTCACTGCTTGGTTTTGGTGAAGAAAAATAATATTTGTAACAGTTTTTTTAAAAAAGAAAAAAACAAAAGTAAAAGATGTTCCGGAGTAGTGATTAATGTATTATATTTTTACCACCTGGTCTATTTTAGCATTAAAACCTTTCCTTTCCCTCAGCACATGTTAGGAATAATTCTGTTGTCATTACCCTTTCAATGACATCCAGACAACTTGCACTGTGACATTAATAAAAAGAGACACATTTAGTTGTACCTACCTTTGCACACTCTTGCCCAATTAAATTTGACTCAGTGCCTTCTAGATTTTTAATAACTACCCAGCTATTAGCAAGAACTTAACCACTAACAAACCCCTACTTACGCTTATATAATCAAGGACACATGTAGTACAAAACATGGGCAGGTTTATCCTGCTGATGCCTACTACATCAACAGGGTTGCATTTTCCCAAATAATTACTTAGGTCCCCTTCAGCCCCCTGGAATACAACCAAATCTCAGCAAAGAATCCACTAGAATCTTCACAAATAAAATATGTATGAGAACATAAAACATACGTATGGTGTATCTTATTAAAAATATTTCATCTTGTCAGTAGTTCATATAATGGAGTCAATGCTTAAACAATATTTTTAGAGAAATATCTTGGATTTGGAAACACAATTAGAATAAAAGGCAGGAGGATGGTTTCCAAGGAGTTGGGTTGATTGAATTAATGTATTACCTTTCTTCTTCCTTCATATTTCCAAGATACCTCACACCCATAAAGGTTAATGGAAGATAGGTTTGTATTCCCTTGTATACATGCCTATGGAAGAGCACTAGCATTATTAACAGATTTTATTTCTCTCTGCTATATCCCAGTGACTCATTTATAGATCAAGAAGCAATATTTATAATTCTACTGATAAAAATCTGCACCAAATGCCAAAATCTGTCACAGTCCACTAATGAATCTGCTTCAGATTATTGCTTTGGGAATTCCTTATGTCACAAATAAATTAAAAAAAAAAAAAAAAAAAAAAGCCTTAGCTCACTTTTTGTTTTCAGCCTCCTTTGAGCTGAATCAGAAGCAAAAGCTCACTCCTCTTCTGTATACCAACTTCTACTGGGATTTGAGCTAGCCGTATTTTCAAATATCTGCCTTTCTGTGGATGAATATTGCAGGGAAAAAACTGGCAGATTTTAGTATATGTTCAACATGAACACCTCACAATACCTTGAAAACACACTTGTCTCCTAACACAAGATGCAAGCTCAGATTTAGTCATCAAGTGCCAGGACTCAACTCTTCAGAAGCAACAACTGAGCCTGCAGCAGGATACAGACTCTCATAAATCTGAAGTGACAGCAAGAAGCACATTACTTTTTAGAAGTAGGTTTTGAAAGTAGATACTCCTCCCATCTATTTTCAGGTGCATTTCCCTCACATATCTTGGGTGAAGCAGCCCTAAACCTCCCAGATTTGAATAGAATCCACTCAATCTACCACAGAATGGCATTTTTGAAACCCAGCAGTCTTTGATGGCTGATCATAAATACAGTGAGGTTAATTTCCCCAGACTTTTTAGCACCAGCATCTGGTGTTACACATGGGGTTAGGATATATCTACCCAATAAAATAAATTATAGTTATTTATGTGGGTACTGATAAATCATGCAGCTTTCAAAGCCTGGGGTGTTAGGCAAAAGCTTTGTGTTTAAAGTAATTCACAAGAGGATGGAGGCTTTCCATATCTACTAGGAGCCATCAGAGGCAACTGGACTGATTGATGGTTGGTGTCAGGATTTATTTTCTTTAAGCATCAGATGATGCCATCTGTTTCTGGTGGACATTTCTTTAACCCTGAGGATGTTTAAATACTTAAGTAGATAAAGCCAGATGTTTGCCCAAAAACATCGACTACCTGAGCGCTGTGCTTCCCAGGCACTTCTCAAGAAAGGATGGATAATGGGGAACACAAATAGCTAAAATTGCTTTGGGACACACAGAGTGTTCAGGTAGCTGGCATGGAAATTATGAAGGGAGAAGCTGGGAAACTTGCTGGGGTTTAACTGCCTCCCTCTGAGGTTTGAGCTCTCCAGTATCACACCAAATGTTCCCGCTGCCAGCCATAAGAACAAATGAGTGGAAGCAAGAGGGACGGTGACATGCTGACAGCTGTTCTGACACCACTCTTTGTGTCCCCAGCTGAGCTTTTTCATGGATTCTGGGCTGAATCCATGAATCCTGCAGAGCCACTTGTGACTCAGGAAAGGAAACTCGCCCCCCTTACGTGAGCGTCCAAGCTGATGAGACCGACTCAAATGACACTTCCACTTCTCACTAATGATCCCTTGGGCTCCCTGCCTTCTTCTGGACCCTCAAACTCTCCAGCCCTTGTTGCCAATATTTCCCAGCTCTCATTATGGCTCCTGCAGCTTTCTGATCAATCCTCCTCCTCCCCGGTGCCCTTCGCTCGCTGCTTTGCAGATTTTGTCTGTCCTGACGATGACTGCTCCTGACATGCCTATTCCTGCCTGTTTATCTGCTGGCCTTCTCAGCTGATGTAACCAAAACACAAATGCGTATTTCCAGAATGTTGGGAGCTGCTGAAAGAGCAGATAAGGTGAACAGCAGCATCCAGGACATGAGCATTGGGGTGCAGAGAGGGGGAGGGAAGGGAATGTTCATGTAAGGCTTGGGACAACCTGAACTCTCTTCAAATCTCCTATGGCTTCCCTGCTCCTTGCAAAAAGCTGTTCTTCCACAGGTTTCACATATTTGCAAATTATCCTTTCTTCTTTTCATTGTTCAAGAAGTGGAACTGATGGACCCCAAGGAGAGTATGTGCTTACAGGTAGAAGTACAACACATAAAGCTTGAGGACACTGCAGACCTTTACTGTGGTTCAAAAATTAAAATTCCAAACCCTAAATGTTGTAATTTTGGCTGTCATACCTTCTTCCCAAACCTGCTTTAATTTCCAGCAAGCAGATCTAACCTAGTTAGATTTGCAATTAGAAGGTACACAATATTTTAAAATTCCACTTCATTTATATTAATTATTCGATGCAATACAAATACTACATTTTCCTCCAAGGAGATTAACCTTTATTCACACGGTGGATGTCTTCAGTGGCCCCCATGAGTAAGTCATGTTTGTTATTAAATGCAAAAATAATTACTTCATTCAGGGCAGCAAATCTTGCTGGAACCCTTGAGTTAAACATTTCTCTAGGGATAGACAGCAAAAACCACAAAAATGGGCGTTTGGTATTCTAGATTTGTACGTGATTTGTAAAGAAAATAAGGAGATAGTTGGAAAAGTGCTATCATATGCCATCAGAATTTCCTTTTCATTCATTTACTGACAAACATAATCTGAACTAAAGAGACCTTGTACTTTTTGAGGTAAAACAACCCTTTATTACCCTTTAAAAAAGTTTTATAGTCTTGAAATTCACTGGTTTAATGCTTTCTGTCTTTTAAAAGAGTTGGGGTTTTGATGTATCTTCCCTGAGTGACAGCCCTATCATGTCAGGCAGAAATACAAATCTCCATCTGAAGACCACCTTTGACCATCCTAATATGCTTTGGCTGTCTGAGCTCTTGAAATGTAAAATTGTAATCCACTTTCACCCAGGCCTGTAAGACACTATTTTGCTATTACTTCTGGGTTTACCACAAGGGATAATGATAGTTTTCTGTACCCATTTCATTTAAACAAAGGGAAAATCTGAAATTACCATAAGCCTCTTTCAAGCCCAGTCGTGATTTGACAAGAAATTTGCAGTGATGGAGAAGCATCAGCACTGAGTGAGACAGGACTTTATGGATACTCCTGCACTAATAAATTAAATGTGCTCAAGGATATTTTCTGGCACTGAGGGCAAATGCAAAAGATCATCTCGATCCATATTATTAAACTTCTTCATACTCTGCACTGACCACAATATTCCAGCTGGGATAGACCTGTGCAGCCCCCATACAGCTGGCCAGTTGATGGATTCCCACAGGGTGGGCTACCAGTTCTCCTTCACAGGTGGCCACACAGACTCACTCTTATGTTCCTCAATTACAGATCGTGGTGCTCCATTAGTGACACCCAGTAATTAACTCCAGAAAACAGTTTATACAGAAGCAAAGCCCCCATGTTGGAAGACCATGCAATCCAAATACCAGCCCTGTCTCATACATTTACACACTGCACATTACAGCTGCCTCTTTTGTGGTTTTTGATCTGTTTTCTTGACTCTAATCATTGAACTAAAGGCAACATTAGCAAACAAAGCAAAAAAAAAAAAAAAAAGAGACAGACACTTGGGACCCAGTGACACCTTATATTGCCTAGGGTCTGTTATTTAGGAAAGTGATTCAGGGCATGATCTCTTCTCATAGATTAAGCTTCACATAAAGCTGTAGTCTCTTCCCCACCCAAACAATCCTCCCAATCCCAAATCTCTCTCTTGCACATCTCTGTCAGGCCAGGATCCATGCTAAGTGACCCTTCATCTTTCTTGCTTTTCTCCTCCTTCCAGGCCATTATTCCCATCTAGGTTGCATTAGTGGTGCCCAGGACAATGTTCTCATGGTCAGGAGGGACACTCTTGTAAAAGAACAGGATGAATGGGGGCATTAAGAAGTTCTGCATTGCTCCCATTCATAGAATCATCTCCTGCTTTGGGTTGGAAGGTACCTTAAAAATCACCTATTTTCAACCCCTCTGCCATGGGCATGGAACCTTCCACTAGACCAGGTTGCTCAAAACCCTGTAACTTGACTTTTCTTTCTTGCCTGGCTGGAGAACTGCGTGTCTGTCAGAACAGCTCTGGTAACACATTTTATCAGCAGACTTTGTCCAAGAGAGAAATGGTGGTGAATGACTTGTAATGAGATTCTGTTGGTGTCTTGACAAGTTTAAGAATTCACTGATTTTAACCTGATGGAGCTTTAGTGGGACTTTCCCAGAACATCTTTTCAAGGATCTATCCTACATGGACAGGCAAGGCATGTAGGCTGGCAAAAACCTCTTCCACCAAAGAATGTGACATTTCCATATTTCTGCCTGTCTCATGGGTCAAACTATAACAGAAAAAAAAAACATCTATAAAGGCTTCCTGAGACGTGGAAGCAGAACAGAAAGACAGGTTTCAGGCACACTTAACTTTTTTCCCAGAAAAGTTTCCGCTGAGTTTAACCAAAGTGGTCACTTTAAATCTCATCCAAACCCTGCTGAGCAGCTCTGCTGCCAGGCACTGGAATTACCATCGGAAAACACAAGACCAGAAGGTCCTCTTGGGTCAACATATCAAGCCACATGGGGACTTCTACAGCTCAGTTTGCCTCCCAGGATGGCAGGGACAGAAATATGTAGCTTTAGGGGATGTTTAGCCCAATAAATTTAGATTTTTTGGGTGGTAAGATATTTTATGACTTTACAGACTCCATTAACCAGATCTGACTATAAAGGCACCTCCATGTAATTATTTCAGATGTAGATGTTCACAGTGACTAATACATACACTCTCAAACATTTTCCGTTGGTAAGCTTCTGGACCATAACATAAATATTTAAGCAGGGCTGAGTGCATGACCTTACACTTTGTATTTCATAATTCCATGCATCATGCATTAATTCAATAATGGTTATGCAATCCTGCCTACAGGACAGTGTGATACCCTAGAAATTGGTGGTGCTTTCCTACCTTTGTGTTCCCAGAAAATGTCATCAATATTTTCCTGAGTGAATGGACAGCAGGGAAAAAAATAGGCTAGGACTGATCCTAAAGGAGAAATTCTATTCTTGTATTTTGCTTTTAAGGAAAAATCTTAAGGGGCCACTTCCCTGGCTACAGACCCTACACGTTTACATGCTTGTGACTCCAGTAATGCAAGATCCACCACAGAAATGTAGCAATGATTTGCCAGCTTGTGGTGGACTGGGGAACAAGGGAGGATGTGCCATGGGTGTACTGGGATGTGTGAATGGGACAGAGGTGAGACAGCAGCAGCCCAGAACTCAGCCCTGAGGGCCAGTTAATGCCCTGCAGCTCTGTGGATTTAACACTAAGAAATGCTTTTTGGGTCATGTACAGCCCAGCTGGAGCAGGAGCAGAGACAACGAGTGCACTACAACTTCCTAAAAGGTGGCTGCGCTCGGGTGGGGGTTGGTCTCTTTCTCCAGGCAGCAACTGACAGAACAAGAGGACACAAACGTAAGCTGTGCCATGGGAAATACAGGTTGGATATGAGGAAAAAGTTTTTTACAGAAAGGGTGATAAAGTCCCTGGGTCTGCCCAGGGAGGTGGTGGAGTCACCATCCCTGGATGTGTTTAAAAAAAGACTGGATGTGGCACTCAGTGCCATGGTTTAGTTGAGGTGTTAGGGCATGGGTTGGACCCGATGATCTTGAAGGTCTCTTCCAATCTCATGATTTTGTGAACTCTGTGTGAATTCTGTGAATTTCTGCAGCACATCAGGCTGTCCTTCCCTTGGTGGCACTTCAGGAGATGCTGGCAGGAGCCATCCTTCATCCTGGTGGCCATCAGAGGGTAAAAGTGTGGCTTGGTCAGCATGGGTCATGCACGCCCAGTGAGGCTGGGAGGTTGCTCTGCCCGTGATGGAAGTGTCACTTTTATTGCCCAGCACACACAGTTGTCCCCTGAGAAGTGGCTGGTGTCACATTGACTCTCAACCCGCCAGAGCAGGGGGCACCAGGACCTGCCTCTTGACCCTAATTCTGCTACATCATCCTAATAATTCCTGTCTTGGTGGTTTTCCTTGTTCACCCCAGTAACAGAAATATACATTAAAAATACGTTAAGCCCTTTCAAAAACTTAACAAAAAGCCTAATTATTCACTTAGCTACTTCAGAAGCTCTCTCTTAAAAAGGAGGAAGAGATTCTTTTGATCTGTCTGGTTTGGCTCTACCTTCTGAAGCAGCCTCAATGACTCTAAAATGCCAGCTGGCAAGAGCAGCACAGTTTTATTGTGCAAAAGGCAGTTACACAGCACATAGTTCTCCAAGTATATCGTAAAGTTTAGTTCCTTGAAGATGATTCACTCATCAGCTGACCAGCCTTAAATATAGTTTCATGTGGCATTGCACACAAATTGTCCAAGACATTTTCAGAATATATGAATACAACCCAAACACTAAGGATATACTAAAATTCCTTTCAACAACTGCACTGCTCTATAACATGATGCTGCCCAGGGCACTCACTAAGTTTCCTGGCTTTTCTTCCACTATTCCTTTGAATTTATGTTCGTGAGGCTGGATAAGACCTGCAAACTGAAACACTGAACATGCCACAGGAGTGCAGTGGTTTTAACAATTTCAGCAACAGTTTTCAGACTTTACAAGAGTTCAAGAGCAAGTTAGCTCCATAATCCTCAGTCCTACAGTTGGGAAAGTGACCACAGACATCACCATAAGGCAGATATGACAGATAATACAGATATAAGTATTTAATTTAGATGCATGTACAGATATGCTACACCAAGATTTTCTCCATGCCTCCAGATACTATGGAAGCATTTAGAGTCCAAATGAGATACAACCTCAGGATAATATTCTTTATCAGAACTGACTCTTGAAACTCATAGGAGGAAAAAGGATCTCAGCAAGTTAAAAGAGAGACTTTGCTGGCACAGATGCCAATGGAGTTACAGGTAAAAGTTTTCGCATATGAGTATTATTATTTTATTTTTATTTGAAAGTGCTCATGGTGCTTTTCATCTACCATACTTTTTGGATCTGATGATGTTATGCAAGTAAGTTCAACCCACTCTTACTGAAGAAAGCAACGTTTTTGCTTTCTTCATTGAACTAAAGATGACCTCCTCTCTACCTGTTAATCAACATCATGAAATCTCCATGTTGGCACTGGATGAGTCTCATGATTCAGAATCTGTGGTTCTTTTCAACACCTCCATCTCCAATAAATAATTTCCTTTTTTTTTTTCCTATGAGTGACCAAACATGAGAACCATTCCTCTTTATCAGTCTTTGCCACATCCTTACAGAACTGTTAGTTGAAAAGAGTAATGCTAACAATTTTTTCTTTCAGCTGACCAATAACTTCAGCTTATCCATGTTGACAGAGTTTTTCAATATCTGGTTTTACATCTGGGACAGTCTTTTTTTGAGCACTGAAGGTTAAATATATGTGGATAATGTTAATGCAGTCTCTGCTGAGCCAGATTTCATATTTAACAGAACTTATGCACATTGATGAGTGTTAATATCTAAGGGTATCAGATGTTGCTAATTCACATCTTTTAATAATCCATGAATATTTCAAATGTTAACATTTCCCCCAGAATTTAACACATATTATTTCCAGCTTTCATCCTCATACACAGAACACATTGCTTAATGGCAAGGGGAGATCAACTTTCTAGATCTCAGGCTAAACTCTCCTAAAAGATATGATAAATAACATTTTTCCTAAATAAAGAATATTTATTACCCTAGCTCTTCTAATCAAATTTAATTCCAAGGAAAATTTATAGAAATGGTAAATCGTAGAAAAAAACATAAATAATTTCCCACTTCCTGAGTAATCACAGTTTAATCTTTTGACTTTTATTAAAAAAAAAACCTAAAAAATATACCTTGTTCTTGCAATCAACATTTTCAGTGTGAAAATAACTGTTAAAATTTAAGCTAATGTAAACAAAGCAACACACTTTTCTACAAAAAGGGCTTTTCTACAAGCCCTTTCAAGAACTTTTCTACCCCAGCAGCTGAGAACCAAAACATTGGGTACCTAAAAGCAAAACAACCACTAAAAGCAATCAGTAGCAAAACCCAACTTTTTTTTTTTTTTACAGCAGCATCTACTATTAAACAACTCACTACATAAACAGTGAGGCCATTAGAGCCACAATATCAAAGATGCTCTGTAAGCTGAACAGGCAAAACATTTCCACGATGACTGAAAGCCAGCAAAGCGCTCCTTAAGATGTCAACAGGGAAATATAATTCAGTCTTAATAGGTTCAGAGCTTATGTAAGCCATGCTTATGGGATAGTCTATTAAAAAACCAGCAAGTGAGCCAGTGACATTACTGTAAACAAAACCTGCAGCTTCCTAAAACATGCAGGCTAAAGACATTCAAAACTCCGCTCAAAGACACTGCGCTGTGGGAAGACTTGTGTGTTCTGGGACAGAAGTGAAGGGAAATAGAAACACGTCCCAAAACAAGGATAGGTGAGGTGACACTCACACCTGTACAGAAAGGGGATCACTAAAGCCTTCAGCCCCATAAACGGCCTAAGAAATAAAATCATTGTGATCAACCTGTGTGTCTTTCTTCTAGTAAAACATCTGCTCTTCTGAAAAAAACAGCAAGCCCTCATTCCCAACTAGTCAACTAGCAATGCAACTTTGTGTTTGGGATAGGAGCTAATTTCTCTCGGTGACAACTTGGTTCATTGAATTAAAATCATGGAATAATGTGAGATTTGCTGTTTCTGGATTAGAAAATGGTATATTTACACATGCCCCCCAGGAAAGGAAGACAAAATAAAAACCATCTTGAGAACTCACCACCAGGTTTCCTATCACCATGACCAACAAGAAGACGAGAAGGCACAGTGGCTGCCCAGCTACCTCCATACAGTCCCACATGGTCTCGATCCACTCTCCACACAGAATCCTGAAGATGATGAGGAACGAGTGGAAGAAGTCATTCATGTGCCACCGTGGCAGATTCCCAGTTGTGCTTATCTTCTTCACATTGTCCAAGTAGCTCTTCCCAAAGAGCTGCATTCCCACCACGGCGAAAATAAAGACGATGATGGCCAGCACGAGCGTGAGGTTACCGAGGGCACCCACTGAGTTGCCAATGATTTTAATGAGAGTGTTTAAGGTCGGCCAGGACTTTGCCAACTTGAAGACTCGCAGCTGTGAACAGAACATAAACAACAGTGTCAGCTCGCAGAAGCACCAGCCATTTCAGCCAATGAATTATTAAAGTGAGTAAAACGTGAAAGATGTTAAATGCCGCAGTGTGTGTGGTACAAGGTGATTTTAGCCATACTTCCTGTTAACCTCATTACTTCTATTAATAAAACATCAGTTGGGCTTCTCAGATGAGAATTAAATTTTCTTGAGCTATGCTTTGCCTGGTTAGATAGGCATGGTTTTAATGGCACATTCCCCCACTGGTGGGGAAAGGATGGAAGGAAGAAATCTGTTTCTTAGTATTTTCTTTTGTGTTGCTTTTCCTCCTCAAAATAAACAGCCTGGCAGGCATCTGGAGAGAGGGGTTTCAGGCTTGGTCCCACAATGAAAGAAGGAATTCCTCTGTGCTCAGTCAGATGTTATTAGCTGTTAGCTCCCAGGGTGAAAATCACCTCTGTGCCAAGGATCACGCAATCTGTGCACAGCCCACAGCCCACTTAAGACCTATTTTAAGGACGTAAATGGTGCCTAGCCCTTGTGCTGTGTTTTCAGCTGAAGGTTTAAATTAAGCCCTATTGAAGCAGGATTGCTCCAAAAATTGAAGGGAGACACTTAGGACAGTGATGGAAAATTTATGCTTTTGAGCAATGCAGAGAATTTTGGGGGAAAAAAGCCCACAAAATCCCCAGCTTTTCTTCTGGTAAATGTAACCACAAGGGCTTATTTTCCTGATCTTTAAAATTTTGAAGATGTATCATGGCCAGAATAATTAGCATGGACATCCTGGTACATGAAGTGCAACACAAATGTCAGGCTGGAAAGGAAAGTACTTTTCTGTTCCAGCATTTTGCCAATCTCTCATTAATAGAACACCACTGCCCCTGCTTAACAAAGGAGCTGACAGCTAAGGAGTTCCTGTGAAAGACAGATGCTATGTTATGCTGATCAGTTCTAGAAAAAAAAAATCTCTCTCTGAATAATTCAAAGACATTTTCTTTTGACAACATCTAAAAGAACAGTGGCATGTTTATAACATAATTTAGGAATAACAGCTCCTAAAACAACAAGTTATCAGCTCTTGCATTTCTTGGGCTATCAATTTTCTACTGTCTGTGCTAACAGGTGTACAGGTATAAAATGGCAGATCTTTATTACAAATTGGAATTCAAATATTTTAAGTGTGCTACAAGTACCTGGCACAGCTAGAGGGAATCAAATTATGTTCTCATTTACCCTGATGTAAATCTGGAACAATTCCATTTATCCCACAGTAATTAGTGTCACATACTGTTCACCAGTTTGCAGCAATTATAGGCAGATGCATTTTTAAGAAAATACGTTGCATTCATGTCAGAGATTATATGTAATTAAAAAAAAAAAAAAAAAGATGGTTAAGAACAGAATAAGACCATTACCAGTCGAAAGGAGCGTAAAACAGACAGGTTTCCCATGCTGGACAAACCCAGTTCCATCAGGCTTAGAATAACAATTATGCTGTCAAAAATATTCCAGCCCTGTTGGAAATAGTAGTAGGGGTCAAGGGCAATTACTTTGAAGATCATTTCTGCTGTAAAAATCCCAGTGAAGACCTGCAGAAAGAAAATATTATGTCAAACTAACCTTTTAAGCACAACTCTTTGCTTGTGGAGTTTCCATTCACACAGGTGAACCCAAAAGAAGGCCAGACACACTCTACAAATACTTGCTTTTTTTTTTGTGGCTGACTTTTGAGCACTATTACAATTTTGTCTAGTCTTTTCACAATAATATCTGATGCTGCTGTAAACTTAGAATGACACCTGACTTCAGGATTGGAACATACATTTCCATCTCCTTCCATCATCTGAATAATCACAGTGGTAAAAGAAAAGAAAGAAAAGGTGTAAAGGTGCCTTTTATAAAGGTTAAATCTATTCATTTCAGTGGAGAAAGCGAAGTGAATGGAGAGTGAGTATTAAGGGCTATTTGGATTGCAGAGTATCTGGTGTATTATCCCTTTTTATTTTGTTCTTATTATCAATAGAAGGGCAATGCATGCCTCCAGTTATTCTGAGGTTATTGCTGGCAGCAAAGACGATTAGAAACTCTAATTTGAGTCTTGGTTGTTGGTTTGTTTTTTTTTTTTTTTCATTTTTACAAATAGTCACAGCAATTTTCTTCTCATTGCATCTTGGGAACACATTGGTTATTTATGACCTAGTTCAAATGTCATATGGTGGAGCTTCTAATTGGAACATTTTTCTTTAAAACAACATATAAATATTACCTATGAGGCAGAGGGAGCGGGGAAAGGAAGGTTGCTGACAGCAAATTCACTTGTAATAGATTGTAAAGTATCCCAGAGAATCAGATTTTGTCCTTTTGTATGCCCTGCTTAAGTTATGTTTTAAATGCATAGTGCAATGCTACAATCAACTTAAAATAACAAGATGTAGGCATCAAGTTTGTCATATACTGTTTTATTTTCATTTCACATCCTAGTACAAGCTGCCCAGAGCCTTGTGTTTCTGGAAAATTCTGGAATTTCTGAAATAGAAATAGATACATTTGCAGAAATTAATAATATCTGTAGAATTAAAATACTTGGTTTTCTATCAAACAATCAACATTAATGAACTTTGTTGGTCAAAACAGAGGGGGAAATCCAGAGGTCATGTATCACTAACATACAGACAAGGAGAAATGTTTTCCTTCCAAGAAGCTGAATATTTGCAACATTAGCCCAGCAAAACTGATCAACTCTGAGCAACAGAGATGAGACACCACTAAAGTGAAAGAGTAAAATCATACCATTATTATATTAAGGAATAAAAATAAATTATCATAGCCTGAATTTGAGGAGTGTTTAGCTTTGGTTTGTAATGCTTCGGGAATTAATTATTCCAAGTGGCCACTTTACACAATTCCTTATGGAAAACACCTTCTGTTTCCCCTCAGGAAAATGATATCTTGGATTGCAGCAATACCTTGGGACAGAGCAACTTTCCATCACCACCTCATACCAAGAACACAACAAACAACCTGTCTCATATTTCCTAATTAGCAAAGAACTTCTGAGTCACAGGGGTTAGAGATACCAAAGATTCCCACCATAGTGCTCGAATTTTTCCTGGGACAGAGAACAAGACAAACCTGGATGTCTGTGAAATTGTATCCAGGGGACTGCCTTAAAAAGCGAGGAGACCACGCTGCACACATTATGCAACCCTCTTGCTGAGAAAATGACTCAGGAGGATCACTTTCTTCGCCTGAATCATTTTAATCAATAGCCTTCTGAGAAGGAAATGTCACAGCAAGACAGCAAAATGTCTGAGCCTTCCTGAAGGCATCAGGAGCTCTGTGTGTGTGTGTGTGTAGCAGCCACACACAGCACCTGGTCCACTGTGCCTGCACATGGGGCTGGGTGTTTGATGTGATAAAGGCTGGAAAGAAAACAAGCAGCTTAACATCCCACTGGTGCTAAATATGACACTGCTGATGTGCAGCACTTTGTCTTAAAAAAAAAAACAACCAAAACCCTTTTACCTGTCATTTCCGCCATTTAGGCTTTAATGTTGCATAATGGTACCTCAGCTTTTAAAGGAAAACAGAAATTGAGGGAGCCTTGCTGTCTCCACTCATTTTTTAAGTGGTGGCACTGCGTGGGCAGATGAACTCTGCACACGTGCTCAGCTGGCCTTCTGTTCACGTTTGAAAATGTTCTTTCCTGTAAGGGATGAACTAAAGGGGCCTGAAAGTAGCAGGTGCTGAATGAGCTAGATGGGCAACCACAGCGGGAGAGCCCCAATGACTGGCAGATCCAGGGAAAAAAAAAATCTATTTTCCATTTCCATTCTTTCCCTTCTCTTAGAAACATTTGCTCCAAGTGAAAAAAAAAAGAAAAAAAAAAAGAAAAAAAAAAAGAAATAAGTCAAAGACCTGCCCTCTTTAATATTTCCCCTGTTTAATGCTAGCATAATCACTCAAAGAGAGTTAGATGTAATGGGAAGACAGCCAGCCAGCCAGTGTGGGGGCAGAGGAGGGGCTGGCAGTCTGCAGCTTAGGGGATGCAGTCACCTGGCAGCCTGCCCTGGAGCTGGGACTCCCTTCCCTTTCACAGGGAATTGCAAAAAATGTCAATTTTCATTACAAATGACTTTGCAAAATCTTCCACAAAATGGAGTTACCTTTCTCTGACCCGCTCTGCTCACAATTAGTGCAGTTATGTGGGGGGGTTAGTAAAGCTGGAGAGGGTGAGCTGGGACAGTCTGGGCTCTCACAGACCCAAGCTGGGATTTCAGGAGAAGGGGAGCCCCGAGCCATCAGCCTGCTGCAAAAAATACAGGCAGGCTGTTTTGCTTACTTTACACTTCAGCACAAAGAAGAAAAATAGCTTTAGGCAGTGCTAAGAAACTCACAGTGAGAATTTTCTTTTTTTTTTTTTTTTTGCAAAATTTTGCAAAACTTGCTTTGTAAAATTTCTCTCTCTTAAAAAAAAAAAAAAGGAAAAGAAAAATTGAAGAAAAAAAAGTGTCCTTCTGCTAAATTTCTCTGTCTGCAAAATTCCTGTCTCTGCTGATTGTCTAATTTCCTGATGGCACCTGGCACAGCCCTGCTCAGCCCTGGCAGGTCTGCAGGAGCCGTGTTGGCAGGAGGGATGCCAAGGGCTAAAGTTTCACTGCCTGTGGTCTGCAAAGGGGGAAGCTGATCTGCCAAAAGCAGAGTGAGGAGCAGACACCTTGACTATCCTAAGTGCCAGAGAGGGAAGTGGCAGCTTTGCCACCTGCTTTGATGGATGCAAAGGAATTTTTTAAAGTCATCTTAGAAGGCCACAAATCGTTGAGCAACAAGAAGGAATGTTGGCTGCAAAGTGATGCTGGACACAGTCCTGTGAGATGATTTCCAAGCTATCCTTATCTGCTGCTTTCTGCAGAGGGCAAGAGCATGGGTTTGGAGTAAGAGAGACCCAAACAGATTTCTGCTTAGCACAACAACAGAGGGAGATTTGCCAAGACACATCAGCTGAAAAGCTGGAGACAGGTCCCATAGCCTAGGGGAATAACCTCAACCTGTCCACGGAAGCCCAGAGCTAGAAATAACAAGGACCAGGGTAAAGGAAAGAAAATCTATATGTGTTATATCCCATATACTAGAACTGATACAAAATGCCTGGTTATTGCTACTACCCACCCAAACCTGCCAGCATGGGAGGCTTCTCACTAAAAGCAGGTCTCACATCTGCAGTGTCTCTGTGTGCACCCACTGTGGTCAATGGCTACCAAAGTCACAGCTCTACAGGCCACTGTTCACCTTATCCATAAGTAAATGTCTCTACAACATCACATTAATGGGGCTGGAAACTGTCCATTACTTTCCATTGACTTTAAAAAGAGACAAAGACAACGGGCACAGACAATCTCCTATGCTGTAAATACCTAAAGTTAGGTGACATGAATCCAGCTTTGAGATACTGCAGCCTTTGTTTTTACAGAAATAAAGGGCTTTTTTAAATCTCTGCTGTGAGCTCCTCAAATGTAAACTTAGCAGCATCCACCTTCCAGATTCTCCAGATCACTTATGTTCCTACAGGAGATCTCTGCTGCTACCATCACATTTTAGGGGCAATCCCACCATGTCATAGCTAGATGGCCTGTGCCTTTTCTAATTCAGACCTTTCTACAATTAAAAGGACTCCAAACATTAAGTTTTAAAGCAGTAACACAAGGCAACTTTCAAGCATAACTTAGAAAAAGATTATTAAAGAAAATTACAGAATTTTAGCAGCCCCCTGTGACCACATTACCCTTGGAAAGGCTTTTCTGCTGTCCCTGCAGCTTTGCTGCAGACTGTCCCTTTGCTTTTCTCTGGAGAAGTGTGGTCTCTGCTTGCTTTGCATCTCTACACCCACCTGCTCTGGCTTGCACATTAAGCTTCCCCTCAAACCATCAGCTGTGCTTTGCTCCATGTCCCCTCTGCCCCAGGGTTTTCATAGGACCCAGCACAAGCAGAAGATGCACTTTAGGCACTTTCCAGCACAGATATCAACCCATGATCAAACACAGCTCCATTTCCCTCTGAGATCTTGCCTTGCTTTTTTTCTGTAGGTTTCTTTTTTAACATAAAAGTCACTATTAGTCACCAAGAACTGCTGCCTTATGGGTGCTTTACCAAAAATCTCAAATAAAGCTCATTAACCTTTCTCTTATCTCATTTCCTTAAGCAGATATCTATCAGGAACAGCCCAAAATCATGGCTTTAATGGTTACTAATAACATCAGAATATGTTAGCTTGATAAAAATAGGCACTTGTTCTTCACTCAGTTCTCTTCAGAAAGAGGTGGCTGCGTGGACTTGCTTGACAAAGGCAAAGCAATGCTGGCAGTTTACCAAAACGGGACATTCCCAAGCCACTGCCAAGACTTCAAAAAGCAGGAAATCCACCCCTCAGGTGGCCCCTCAAGTTCCCACTGACTTACCAAATTGCCTATGTACAGCATGTGGTCAAACTCCTTCGTCATCTTGTAATGCTCCAAGGCCATGAAGAGCGTGTTCAGCACAATGCAGAGGGTGATGGTGAGGTCAGTAAACGGGTCCATTACCACAAACTTGACAAATTTCTTGATTAAAAGCCAGAGCGGGCAGCAATCCCAAATGAGGAATTTAACAGCAAAGTGGTTCCAGCAGGGAGGACACTTCTGGTGTGATTCCTCAAGCTCTAAGCCACAAGCAGCAAAGTCACAATCAATTCACACTGAGTTATGTGACAAGAGAACACTTAAAATTACTCATAACACAGAGGAAGGCCCACAAATTACTCCAAACTTCTTTCAAAGGTAAAAATATTCCCGTCATAACAGGCTGGAAAGTTACACACTTTGGGGTTTTAGCCAGTTGACCTGCACTTAGCAGACAGTTACCTGTTCTGAAAGTAAAAACCTTTTAAAAGGGTCACAGGCAAAAAGTGAGAATCACACTAAATATGAGAAGTCTAGTACTATATATAGGCTTGGAGTCTTACTCTATTTTCCATTTTGCCAAGTTCAAATGGATATGAATACACCATCTTCATTGAACTTAGATTCTAAACATTAGGATATGTATTTTTCTTTCCTTGGTCACATTTTCAAAGTATCTAAAGTAATACCTTTTAAAGGAGATAAGAGATGAAAGAACTTAAATCCAATATTTAAAGCTGATTTAAGTACTTGAGAACCAGAGTATCACTGGTTGTCAACAGAGTTTCTGTCCTTGATGTGCAATCCAAAAAGGCATTAAATATCTGATGTTTCTGAAAGGCCCACAGAAAAAATCAGGGAGCACATAAGCCAGTTTCAAAATGCTACTACAACTCCAATGTGCTTTTAAAAAGTGCTCTTAAAATATTGCCTGTAATACCACTTTTACATGCTCATTTTACCCATGCACAAAAGAATTGAAATAGCTTCATGAGTATAATTTGTGTTAACTGGTGAAAAAGAGAAAAGCCAAAAAAGACAGTTAATGGCTAAATGACAATGATCAGCAGAATTGCTTAATGCCTTCCTTTTCTGATTCCTTTATGGGCATGGAATGCTGTATTATGGTTTTAGTCTATATAATTAGAAGCTGCACTGATAACAGGAAAACTTCAGCCAAGGCTGTTATTTCAATCAGTTCATAAACAGCCTCCTCTCCCAAGGCAGGAAGCTTTTGGGACAAGGGGAAATGGCCCCAAGCTGTGCCAGGGGAGCTTCAGATTGGATATTGGGAAAAAAAAAAAATCTTCACTGAAAGAGTGATTAAGCACAGATGGAGTCACCATCCCTGGAAGTGTTCAAAAACTGAGTGGATGTGGCACTCTGCAATATGGTTTGGTGGGCACAGGGGTATTCACTCAAAGACTGGACTTGCTGATCTTGGAGGATTTTTCCCTCAGATTCCCTGATTCTTTATCCACTTTTCTTCAAAGGACAACAGAACTGTGGGATCAGGTGTCTTCCATCAAGCTTTCAAAATACTATATGGTATCCTGCCTGCACAGGTTTTGCACACAAGTCTACACTGCCAAACTGCTCCAAAGAAACAACTCCAGCCTCCAAAGAGAGGGTTTACAGGTAAACCCTAAAATTATTTGAGAACCACAGATTTCAATGCAAAACCTTTTTTTTTTTTTTTAACTTGCCTCTGAAATAAATAAAGGGTTTAGAGAAATCGATTCCTTAAGGATCTAATTTTCCATGTAAACCTAGAACACATAGACCTATATCCTTATTCTTCACAAAATAAGTCCCTTTAAGTTCAGGTTGCTGCTAAAAGGCTTGGTTTCACCCTTTCCAGACTCAGCCACATGCTATTTCTCTGTTCTTTTGCCAGCTTTTGGGCTCCTGGACCTTCTGGGTGAGCTGGTTCTGCTAGTTAATCCAGCTGAAAACCAATCTTACAATCTTACCAATCTTGCAGGAACACAGCAAGGGAGGGAGGAGGGTGTGATTGTCCTCTTTTGGCATTGATGTGGCATTAAAATGGTTTAAATCAATTAAAAATCCACATCCTTTCCCAGTAAATATAACCTTTGGAAAACACAAGATATATATATATATATTTTTTTTTTTTTAGTATCTGCAAAAGAAAAAGTGATTTTTTTTCTGCTACTGTTAAAAAGAAAGATCAGAAGAATACAACCAGCATTGTGTTGGTGATGTTTTCCCCCTTATTTTTAAATTTAAAAAGAAATAGGTCCTTTCTTGGCTGCAAGGCTTTGTAATGTCTGGGAAAAAACAGACAGTTGTTGACTACCCAAGAGCTAAGAGCAGAAACCAAATAAGTAAAGGGGAAGGGATTTCTGGTCTGGCTGTTTCAGAGTTTGGCACAAATTTCACAGCCATGGATATGGTTACGTCCTGTGATTTATTTTATTTTGACCTGACATTCTTTGTTAACAAATATTCAATTTCAGTCAATAAGCAAAGTCTGGGAGTTAGGAAACCTTTGATAAGGATTTCTTCTATATAGAATTATAGAATCATGTAGGTTGGAAAAGACCTCTCAGATCAGTGATTCCAGCTGTTATCCCTTGACTGCCAAGTCCACCACTAAACCACTTTCCTGAGTGCCATGTCCTCTGAGTTATCCTAGCCTGCATGGTCTCTATTCCTGTGGTATAAAGGACTAGAAAAATACCATTAAATAAACAAGAAGTCCAGAAGTCCAGGCCTTTTAGGCCTTCTTAACACATTACAAGAAAGCAAATCAGTCACAAAGCTAATTGCTAAAAACCCCACAGAAAACAAATAAAACCTTTGCAGAGTACATTAAACACTGGAATACCAAAGTGATTATTTCCCTATTAAGAACACAGCTCTTTATTTATTCAAACACAAATATATTTTCTGGCCACAATACTGCTGAATATAACCATGGGGAGGGTAAAGGACTGAGGATGAGGAAGGCCTTTGTGGTTTCACACTGGGCAATGTCCAGTTCCTGTCTGTAAGGCATCTCTTAGGTGTGTCCCTATCCATCAGTCACACAGAGAATTTGGGCTGCAGGAGAATCCATGATTTTCCTTGCTGCTGTGTTCTTGACTGACATTCTTCTGTGTTCTGAGGTGCTACCTCCTCTCTCATCTCTGTTTGCAGTATAGAAGACATGAGAGTGTAGGAAGCCCTTCCATGCTACAAATCAAAAGATTGTGAATGTGGGGGGGTCTTGCTCTGAGTTGTCTTGCTGTTGATATTTTTGTATGAGGAACATGCAAAGTTCCTGCCTATGGAAACTCAGAGGAGGAAAAATCCTCCTGCACCTTTGTGAGAAGAGCAATGGAAAAAATTTTGACAAATATTTCTGTGGTTAAAGCAGTCCTTTGAGCATCCTCAAATTTCGTGGTGGGACTCACACTGCAGTGTCCCTGTTATGACAAGACTCAGAGACTTTAAGACTTTCCTCCCCCACAATTTGGATGTTCTGCACGTAGCTGGTGACTGCACGTGCCAGGCTTTCCATCAGCCCCAGAGAGAAGAGGTACCAGCACATGCACAGTCAGTCACCCCAAACCAGGCTGGTGCTCTGCTGCCCTGCACTCCAGGGAGCCCTGTGCAAACCTAACACCGTGACAGCACAAAGCCTTAAGCTTTACAGCTCCAATTCTGATTATATGGCATTCTCTCTGGATTTTTACAAGTCCATGGGTAAGATAAGGGTTGTGTTGCCTCTGTTCTAGGGGTTGCAATAACTATCCTCAGTGCCTTCTTTCAAAACGATATCAGGGCATTTTGTGCCACCTTTTCTCCTGCCTTCTAATGCAGATGTGGCTTTGAGTTGGGGAACTGAGGATGTCTCTTACCTTCCAGGGCACTGGTGATGATGCTGACAGCACTCACTGCCCTCTGCCTCTGAAAGGGCTCCTCTGAGTGGTCCACTGAGAGCCGGTGGGGCATTAAAAGCTGTTTCTTGCTTGTCTCATCCGAGGGGGAGGTCTGTGTAAAGGAACACACTGGGTCAGCACAGCAAAACACACTGGGTAGAAATTTCAAAACTGCCTAAGCATTAATTTTGTCATCTGAAGAGCCTAAAGCTCGCTGACTTCTGACTTAAGGACATTCTGGTGGGGCACAGCTTTTGAAAAAATGGCACTTTGAGCAATTTTGGAAAATTTGTCTGCCCTTCACCTTCATGTAAACTAAATAAAGGAACGCTTATGATGCCAGAGGAATAGCAGTGCTGCTTTCCCATGCTCTTTGCCTATGAAATAAGGCCTGCTTAATTACATTAATTAATCCATTATTTCTGAAATGTGTTAACTATTTAATTATACAGCTAGAAAAGGAAAAGGGCATGGGTAACAGCTCCATTACAGACCTCTGATATCATACCAAGCAAGCTGACTCCCCAACACATGTTTTGCCTTGTTCTGAAACACTGCCAAATCTCAGGAACATATTGTCATGGTGGGGATCTTTGGTGTTATGGATTCTGAAGCTCCATAATTAGGGGAGAGACTTAACTTCGTTTCCTCAGGGAAAAATAGAAAACCTAACCCTTGTTCTCATGTTTCTCAAGGAAAAGCATAAAAAAAACCCCAAAGAAATCAAATACCAGAAAAACAGAACTCCCAAACTGTCTTTGTTTAATGTCTCATTTTAAATTAGTTTTATGCTTTCTGTAGCCTTGGGTTTCTGAAGTCAGACAGAAATACAGTATAGCTGAACACACACTGCATGAAACACTTTATATTGTCAGCTCACAGGAGCAAGATGTTAAGGCTTTTATTATTACAAGCTCCCACTTCATATAGAGAACAAATCCCTCTTTGTTTACTCCTCCAGATCCCACACAGGTGGAAAGAAAAGTGGTTGAGGTGCAAGAACCTGGGAAAGTCAGGTTCAGCATCATTGCCTGTCACAGACCTCCTGGTTGAGACCCCCAGTTTCCCAAAATAAATGTTTAACAGCCCCTGCCCTGGTCTGCAAGCATCCAGGCTATGAGGTCTGAGACACTGTACAGTAACAAGACAGGTGCAGAGAGATGGATCCTGATGGCTCTTGTGTTATAGCCCAAGGAAACAGGAAATGGGAAGAAATCCCTACAAAGATGAGAAGCTCTGGCTTATTCATATATCAGAGTAGCTGTTTTAGTTTCTCCATATACAAATGAGCCACAGGAATTAGATTGAGCCTTCTGGATCTTCTCATCACTGAGGTCTGAAATGGCCCTGACCACCCTGATCAGCACCTGGGGTGACACCTGAGATGTGCCAAAAGCAGCAGCTCTACAGCTCTACTGTTTGTGCCCAGGGACACAGGATGCCTCCTCCTCACCATTTCTCTACCAAAAATGCTCTTCAAGAAGGGCAATTCCATGAGAAAAGCAAGAAAAAAATGGTGCTGAAGCTCTACAAGCTGTCTTTCTGGACTGTGGCCTCTTCAGGGCAGGGGATAGCCCCAGCAAAGACAAAGGTATTTGGTCACTGGTTGACAATGAAAATTATAAACCAGGATGCTGGTCCCAGGTCACTTCAAGTACTGCAGTTAAAAACACCAATCATTGTAAGACCAGAGAAGAGTAGGGACTTTGAAAGTAAGCACTTAAAACATTAGCTGGTCCAGAAAAGCAGTAATGCTCCAAAATGGCCTTTCCCCCTCTCCTCCCAAAATGTCCTTTTAAAAAAGCCTCAACTGAATTGGCTCATTGTCCATTGAGTAACTGACAAAGTCATCTCAAAAGGAAAGTTATAATCAGAAAAACTCTCTTTGAAGAGACTCTTTTTGAAGAGAATCATACTTGAGCACAAGAAGAAAACACTCTCCCCTTGGCTTAGGAGCCAGGGAATACCAGGAATGGTGTTTCGGATGCATTAGTTTGCTTGATTTCCTTCACCTCAAAAACATCCAATAAAAACCAATGAAACAACAAATGTTTTATTAATGAAGAAAGCATCTACAAAATTGCATAATCATTCACAGCAGTTTGGAATACATAACAAATACATGGCACCAAAAAGAAATAGCTAGACAGGGTGAAGAAAAACAGGAGGGAGACAAATTTTTAGGTAGAATAAATTATTTTAAAAAAAGGAAAATCAAAGAAAAAGAGGAAAAAAACCCCACCAAACCACAAGTTTGCCTCTGTAAAATGAACTGTTAAAAAAATCTCAAATTTCCAGTCTCTCTGGATTATTTCACTGTTTTTAAGCTCTAACATATTCCCATCCTCTCTGACCTAAAGCACAGGATGTACCAGTAACATGTCATCAGACAACCTCCTTCCCAAGAGCCCTTTATCTGAAAGCCACCTTTTACTCCCAAGTGCAAAGAGGTAGAAAGCCAAAGGAAAACCATTCAGAAGTTCATTCTTCCTATATATTTTTTTTAAATTTATTTAACTAAACCCAGCCCCTGTTCCCTGCCAGCCCTCAGGCACACAGCAGATTCATCCCTAGAGCCAGGACAGTGTGTGTCAGGCAATGCCACTGGACAAAGATTTGCCAACAGAGCAATAAATCCATCATGTAGTCACTCTGTCACTTACTAGGAAGAATTTTTCCAGGAAAGAAAGTTTCCATCCAGGTGAATTGTTTAAAATTATTAAAGCTGCCTAAGGAAGATAATGAGCTTTTGCCCTATGTAAAGAATAGATATGTGTGGGTTTGGGTTTATATTATTAGTATTTATTTTAGAATAGAGGTAGCTGATAGTCACACAAGCAACTGGCAGCTTTTGCACTGTGAGACAGAAACAATTCCAGGAACTGGACAAGCAGGCAGCATGAAGGCTATTATCATCTCTGAGAGAACACACACAGAGACAGTTGCTCATTGTGCTTATATTTCTATAGAAATTAAGCATAAAATAACAGCAGTCCCCACAGTTATGCAAGGAGCCTCCCTAGGATCCAGAAGAGAAATCACAATGGAGTTAAACATAGGCACCTCCAGCAGGACAAGATTATTTCTGTTGCCCCTGACGGACTGGAAACATTCCTCCTTTGGATTAGCTAAATTCTATAGAGACAAATATACTATTCAGTAATTTACATGTAAATGAGGATGCATAACAGAGATATTTTCTTCTCACTGCCCACAGTTTTGAACTATGTCAAAACGATTATGTGAAGATGGGCTTAAACACAGCAGCATTTTTAAATATAATTTTTGGGAACCAGGACAGGTTTAATTTTCTTTGTACATGTCAAAATTTTTCAAGCAGAAAAAGAGGTGGGCAGGACTCACACCAGCAATGGACCCACTAAGGCACCAGCACACATATTTAATGAAATTGGAGGTGACCATAATAGAGCACAGCATTAAAAAGAAGCCACCTAATTTTGGGGATGCTTGACTATTTAAAGAGATGCACCCTAAACTAAAGCAGTTTGAAATATTTGTCCCAAATCTGAGTGATTTACACTTAGGATGTACAAAAGCAAAGTTTGAAATGAGCAGAAACCAGAGCTGTGGTGACAACTCTCTGTGTGGCAGCATCAGAGGGCTGGGAAGCTTTTATCCACATAACTTATTGGAGGATTTTTGGATGACTTATTCTGTTGACCTTTATTTCTGAACATGGAAACTGCTAACACTTTCCCTTTTCACCAGTCCTGTGGCAAAGCAAAAAGAGAACAATTTTACCTCAGGGTGGTTTTAGGATCAACATGAAAACCTCAAACCAATGTGGTCAGCAAAAGCCTTTTATGCTTAGCTGAAACAAAAAGCAAGGTCTATTTTTTGTTTGTTTGTCTTTTTAAAATAATATCATAAAAATAATATCATCTAAAGATAAATTTCTAAGTCTTTATTTCAGTCTCTTGATAAACAGCTTGGCCACTCTCAAGGGCTCACAATCCAGGTATTTTCCCTCCTGCCAATCTAGCAATGCTCAGTATTTCACATTTCCTACAAGAGAAAGCATAAGTGTGACCGAGAGGAAATTCAGGAAAAGTTATGTGTGCAAGAGGGTGTCCCCAGGTTACTCCCAAAACCATGTCACAGCCCTGCTCCTGGGCTGATGGGAAGCTCTGGTGAGGAGGTGCTCCAGGCAGAGCAGAGCAGTGGGGATCACCAGCTAACACCAAGTGCCCACTTGGAAACCACCAATCTTTCAGTCCTGCATCCACTTCTCTTGCACTTCCAACCTCTGGAACAACTGTAAAGTCAGGTTAAATTAAAAATCTTGTGATTTCCCTGCAGTATTACAGGAAAGGCTCCAGCTGGATTTAGGAGTCAAGAAGGGATGGTGTTTCATGTGTTCCTTAACCCTCCCGAAGTTCTTGACAGCCACAGGTGAGATCTCAATCAACCTCATCAGAATCCATGGATAAATTGAGCTCCAGGTAAGAGCTCATTAACTACATCAGATTCTGCTCAAGCATATCAATACCTTGTGCAGGGAGGTGTAATTCTAACCTCTTAACTAAGAAATACCAAGACACAACACAGCAATGCAAAGCCACAAATAAATAGTGCAGGAAGGTGCAGAACCTTTAGGTTGTAGTGTGCCCTGAAGTTACTTACATAATATATAGACTTCCTTTAAATAAGACAAAAGCCAAGATCTCACCCAGCATCAGCAGGAGTGTAAAAATCTATCATTTTTCAAAACTCTCAGTTTCAGGTCAAGACAAAATCAATTAGAACTTCTAGCACAGTCACCAGGTCCTGGTCATGTCTTATTTACACTGGGATAAGTTTGATAAAATCTGCACCACTTGAAGAAAGCTGGTGAGAGAACAGGACATCTCTGCCTGAGTCCTCTGCATTTCCAGAAGAGTGACCAGGACTTGCCATGGGTTTCCTGGGATGAGCTCCCTGCACCCCTCAGACTTGAGCACCTTTGCTCTTCCCCTCCAGGTGATGAGTGCTGGACCCAGACTCGGTTTTGTGAAGGGTCTTTGCAGAGCACACTTTCCTATCTCACTACTTTGCTCTTCCTATCACCTCTGCAGGCTCCCTGGCTGGAACCCTCACTGCAGGGAACCCTCTGCAGCTCCCCACAATGCTGCCCCTGCATTGTGGGAACTCCTGTGGCATGGGTAATGCCTTGGGAAGGCTGAGCTGAAACACAGACTGGACAGAGCTAGAGAATAAAGTAGGTATTTATTGAAGGGCCTTTAGGGTACACCTTGGGCAGGACAGGGCCTGACCAGGGCTACACCCAAGGTGGACTAAGAATGGTCACAAAAGGGATAGCTGATCACGAGATCTCACATTTTTATAAGTTTTGGTCCATTTGCATATTGGGGTTTAATTGTCCAAATATAGCTTCAGGTTATGAGGTCTCATCCTTCTTATTCCTCCCTTCAGTCCAGCATTGTTTGTGCTTTTGGGCCTGAAAGTTGTCCTTGGTCTTCAGCAGGAAAAGGATTTGTTTTGTCAACCTACTCTGTGAGGAGAGCTTACTAACACTTAATATGAGGCTCAGAACCTCAGAACCTCTGTGCTGCACCCCTAGGCAGCACAGAATCTGAAAAACATGAAAGCTAAAACGTAAGGCATAATTTCCCCCCTTTAGAAGCTTGACAAGGCCTTTTCCTTGTCGAGTCTCTATTCTAAATATCTACTATTAATAGGTATTCAATAACAAATAAGTATCTAACAACCGTAGACAGCTAACAAGGCATCATGGGGAGACCCATGGGCGCAGCAAAGTGTGCAGAGATGCTCGGGCTCCCTGCAGAGGGTGGGATGTCCTCCTCTAGCTCATGCTGTGCACTGAAGCCTCTGAGGGCTTTGAGGACTGCCTTGATGCAGATGAGTTCATGGGCAGGTGCTGCTCAGCATGGCCCATGTTTGACCATTGTCAGTAAACCTGATGGCCACCAAGACTGCCCCAGCTTGTGAGACTGATGGGCCCTGATTCACTGAGGTAACCCAAAATCCTCCTTCTTCCCTCAGCTGTATTTAGGAATTAGAGAGAGGAGATGGGCAGTGCAAACACACTTGGTTTCTCATGGAAACCCACTCATCCATTCATGCCAAGCAGCCAAGGCCATCTGCAGAGCATTTGAGACTGGATTTTTTATCTTACATGCTTTCCTGCAGCCAAGTGCTAGAATGTCACTCCTCTGAGTCATCAGCCTGAATAGTGGGATAACCTGCTGCAGCCACTTCTCTCTTGGGAGAGGGTAGCTGAACTGCATGGATGTTTTCATGTCAGCTCAGCTGCCACCCGCAGCCATTCCCATGGGCAAATATCCCTTGGCTGGGACAGGGGATAGCAGCTGCAATGACACAAAGGCATAGAAGTTTTCATTGTGGTCCCAACCCAACCACTTTGCCTGGGGTAAACTGTTCAGGGCGAATATTGCTAAAGCTGATCAGGCTAAAATGCTCAAAAGTGGATAGAGACTGTTTGTGCTTTCCTGGAGAAACCTGAGGAGGATCCACTTTGGATTCATTTGTGACAACTCTGGGCTAAGTCACTATTTGTGATTGAAGGGCTGCAAGTTGAAAATGCAAAACCAGAGATGGTCAGATCTTGTCTGATGTTTGCTCTGTCTCTTAAATCAGAAGTGCTCCTCCAAGCTTTCCCCAAATCAGAATTCAGTGATCTCCCCACTTAGTAGCAGTCTGATGAGCCTGTGTTATGTTCATCTGATATTACTCAGCATCACAGAGTGACATAAGCAAGTGCATCTTCAAAAATCTAATGCTGTAAATTGTGGGTTTTTTCAGCTCCATCTACCCAGGTGTTCCATTTGCATGAGCAAAGCCACAGTTACACCTCAGGAAACTGCAAATCGGGGCTTAAGTCACGCTACAGCAATGCATTTTCATGGACTGGCCCTTCATTTCTTGCTCATGAAAGATACAACAGATAACCCAAGTGGGTCCTTTTCCACCATGGGTTCACACTTTTTCAAACTAAATAACAGCAGCAGGGTCAGTGAAGTTAATAAGGTAACATTTTTCTTTGACCTTCTCCAAACATACCAAGAGATTGTAGAAAGAAACCAGAGCTGCTAACAAAGAAAAAATTCACCTACAATTTTTAACACAAATAAATGTGAAAATCATCAAATGCAAAGCCAAGAAACATGCTGATTTATCTCCAAGCACACTGAGGGGTCAGATTTGCCATTTCCTTCTGCCTGAGCCACAGCTGAGGCTGCACGTTTGTGCCCAGTGCTTACAACTCCTGTGGAGAATACATCTGTACAGCAGTGGGCCCCTTGCCAATTAGCTTTTAACTCCAGCTCACATTTTCTGGATAGATTAGATACCAAACCTGTTTTGCAGAAGACACAACATCCTTCACATTGCATCACTGGATGAGCATCTGTTACTGTAGTGCCTGGTGTTATTTCCTAGATGGCCAGGGAAGCGCCAAGTGAGCTCACCCACCCTGGCCATTCGATTTTAAACATCCATTTTTTCAAAAGGCAGGAAGCTGACAAATGAAAATAAATGCCAGCAGAGCTCAGAGCCTCCCTGTCACCTCAGGACCCAATCCTGTAAAATACTCATATTTTCTGTGAAAGGTTGAGTGCTCAGCTTTTTCTGACAGCTGGGACAACCTCAGCAGCCTGCAGAGCTGCTTTCCTTACAGAGAAAAAGGGGACATCCTCTACTCATCTACTGAGGTCTTATGACTTTGGTTCAGAATTTTTTTTAAACAGATGCACAAATTTTCTTCCTCAGCTCCCTTAACACACACCTTTTTTTTTAATTTTTTTTTTTAATTTTTTTTTTCCAGGAAGCTAAATCCAGTAAAACTTCCCTATCTACAAGCAGCATTTCTCTCGCTCGGTTGTTTACAGAATTGTCTCAGGACTGGTCACATCCTTGTCCACAGAGAGTAAAAGTGGGATTACCAAAGTCATAAACGAAGGAAGATGTGAACATCCCAAAAAGCAGCAACAATCTCAAAACTGTCAACGAAACAGATAATTCTCACACCAACCAGCTTCCCACATGTAGCACGGCCCCTTTGCTCATGGGTGGTGTGAGAGTCTATTTGCAGCACCACAGGGAATGCCCAGATAGGTGAGGAAAAAAAATTTAGTCCAAACCCTGAAAGGAATGAAGTTGCTTGGCTCTAGAGAAAAAAACTGCTTCTCAATTTACTGATAATCTGACACCACGGCTGGGATCCATCTCACTCACCTTTCTCTTTAGGAGATACCTTGGCTAATACATGTTATAATCACATCTGCTTTTTTCCCCCTACCAATGTAACCTGGTTTTGGCACCTTGTTACTCTGAGTGGGTTTTCTCCTCTCATGTAACTTAAGACTTGTGGTTAAAGTGAACAGAAAGAGGCACTTCCAAAGAGAGGTTATTCTGATCCATTTCTGATCCCTAAAATTCAATAAATCCCGCCCACACTGACTGTAATAGTGACCCCCATAATTTTAAAGACTATTGAGAGCGATGAGCTTCAATGCAGATTATCTACATAAAAAAGATAAACTCCCACTATCTCACACTAGCAACCTGTCCAGATTGCTCTGCCTGTGTAGCAGCTGTTTCCAAAAACACCATCTCATGGTGTTGGTCTGCAACAAAGATGCTGGCAACCGGCAGAACGGCTGAAATCTGTTGATCATCTGCTTATATTTCCTTGGTGTTATTTGAACTGGATGTTAAACCCTTCTGGGAACTACCTTTGGACTGAAGGAACAGCCCTCCTCAAGTAGCCCAAGAGAAGACCAGAGGCCAGATGCAAACAGAGACCAAAGAGCAAGAGAAACACTGTCTCAAGATGGCAAGATTCACTGAATCATTTAAAAAACATCATTGTCTACCCACCAAACAATGTCAGGTATTCAAAAGTCAAAAGAAATCAAGTTTAAAAATGTCCCTTCAAGAAAAGAACGTCTGCATCAAACTCAAGATTTAGGTATTTGCCTCCTGACAGCTCTGAAGAGAAAGTCTCACCAGAAGGCATAAACCTCCCTGATGAGGCACTAGGCACACATTTCTCTGTGAATTAACTCACAGTCTTCCCACCCTGCCTGGAATGGTGGGTCTGAGTTTCTCACCGTAGACTCCACGTGGTGTAAATAAATTACAGCAATCTCCAACAACATTCAGAAGGAAACGAGAGAGTGTGAATCACATACAAAAGTTATAAAGTACTCACCAGGTCGCCTGTCCCAGGCTTTTCCATAATAACTGGGGGGAGCAGTAACCCTGCAGGAGAAGTAGGGTCTGGGTTGAGTGCCCCGGTGCCTCCTCCTATCAGGGAAACCACACCATTGCAATCCACTGAGCTGTTCCTTTTGCCCGTCTGGGTGTAGTTGGGAGTGGCGGGGTGAGAACTATGGCTCACTTGACTTTGCACGCTTGGACGCCTCCCAGATCTTGGAATTAAGAGAGAGCCCCGGTGGCTTTCATTTTCCCCAGCGATGCTGATCTCATCATCGGCAAAATCTGTCTCGGAGCAAGTGTCTCTGCCACGGAGTCGGAAACTGAAAACGCTTCCGTGGCTGGTTCTGCGCTTCACCAAGTTTGCACTGGGACCATAACTAATGCCAAGGAGAGTCTGGAAACCCCCAGAAAGGAAAAAGGGGAAAGAGAAACATTTTGCAACACGTTTTCAGGAGCGAGAAAGTTCCGGGGGAGAGCAGCAAGTTCCATTTTAAACTAAGCGCTTCAGAGAAAGAGAGACTTAATTACAGGTATTGAGACTCCGCAAAGTTAAGAGGTTGGACAGTCACTCCTAGCCTTTAGGCATTTGTCTAACAATTGACAATTAAGGATGAACTGAAATAGGAAGGGTCAAGGCGGCATTCCGCTCACAGTGTGATACTTCCTTTGCTTCTACTCCCCCCCATGGAACAAGTGCCAGAGGACCTGGGAAGGCAGCACAAGGAGTGGAAGAGAGGAGCAGGGAAGGGGATCCAGCTCCAATCTACTGCATTATCACACATCTTCATAACAGCTAGGGGAGGAACAGTGCAGTGGGAGAAGAATAGATAAAGAAACAGGGCAGGAAATGAACTGCGGGGAAAATGAGAAGAAGGGGGAAGAAGAAGAAGAGGAATACGACGGAAGAAGGTGATAAAAGAAAAGGAAAAAAAACAAACCAAAACAAACCAAGAGCAAGAAGAGGGATATGGTTTATTAGTTTGTAAAATGATTATCTCAGTGCACATGGCTGCTTAAGGGCTAGGTAACCTCAGTACACAGCAGTCTCCCTCACTCAAATATCAGCCTTGACGATCCGCTCTGACGTCAGTTAGTGAGACTGCAATTCTGCCAGAGCATCAGCAAGATGTAGCCAAGGACTAAACACACCTAAAATCTGGCAGAGTAAAAAAGGATCTTCAGAAAATGTGTAAGAAATTCAAGTCTCTCCCTTTCTCTTCTCTCTAAAGAGGAAATTACTGGAGTAAGAGCATTTAGGCAGAACATATTTTTGAATTTATGCCTGCACAGAATTTCCGGCTTCTTCAGAGAAAAGTGAGCCAAGTCTCTACGAAGAGAGGTCAGATTGCCACAGCACCCACAAAGCAGACAAATCAAATGAAGCCTGATTGCATTCTGTGCTGTAGCTTACACCACTGAGTTATGTAATGATGCTATTTAGTGACACTGGTACATGGAGGAGTACAAAACCCAGGCTCTTTCTAACTAAAAACAACCCATTTGGATTGCTACCAAATTTCAGCTGGTCAAAAATCCATTCCTGGCTTTCCATGGCACAGTCATTGAGACTGATTTCTGATGGCAACACACTTCCAGCTGCTCAGATAGCATCTGAATGATGACTCAGCCTTATTCCCTCCAACCATGCCAGACACAGCCTTGCAGAGAAGATTTACTATAAGCTTTGAAATGTGTCTCTCATGCTTCTCATGCATATGACATCCAGGGGCAAAAAGTGAAAACAAGGAATATTAATCTGAGAAATAAACTGGAAATGCACAGCTCCAATCCACGGTGCTTCTGGCACGTGGTGTCCTGAAATCCATCCAGAATGAAGCTAAAGAGCAATTCTGGGTTTAGAAAAGGTGCAATTTGTTACGCCACCCTCTCAACCAATGAGACATCAACAGAAACTATTGGATTTAAAAATGCATGTCATCTACAGAAATCCAGCTCTGGGTAAATTTTATGAGCTGGGGAGTCATTAATTGGTCGCATTTACTTACACCACTTACATGTTTTCTATGAGATTTTTATGGCTGCCAAGTACCCCTAAATTCACTGACAACAAAAAAGAGAAGGACTTAGCCCATTACATGGCTATTCAAAACAACAAAACAAACTGATTTAAACTTTGCCCTCAGTAAAACAAAGACAAAATATCTGGAGCTATTTATGATCCCTTGATACATACAGCATGGGCAGATTCATATTCATGCATGTCAGGAACATTTACATAAAACCTTATTTAATAACACTGTCACTTTGTTTTTCTTCCCTGCAAAATAGAGAGTAGAAACAAGTGCCACAAAGTTTTGACTTGGAGGCAACTAGCAGAAGAATATAAAAATGTTAATAATGTCTTTGTATAATATTTAAAAAGCCCTCAGAGACAAGTTTCCTCCTTTTCTCCTCCTCTCTTTTATTTTTAGGCTTTGTAGGTTTCCACTAAAATTTTTTTAATCTCTAGTAGGGATATGATAGATATAACCAGATGAATGAAAGAAAATAAACCAGACCAAGGGTAATCTTGAAGCAAAAAAAAAAAAAAAAAAGGAAAAAAAAAAGGAAAAAAATTGAAAAAAACCAGGTTTGTAAAAATGTTTAATGGGCATTTTAGATTCATTTAAAAAATAGAGTGATAATATGTTTCCTTCCACTGTTCTAGCACAGACTGCATGCTGTATTGCTGTGTTAATATCAGCTATGATTTTAAATAACTGTTTCAGTTATTAATTGCCTTGTTCAGAGCCTGGCCTGTCCAGGAAAGTACAGTGTGGAACAAGTGATGCTCCAGACCACAACTTACCATCCTCCTTTGACCATCGTCGTAGTCACACTTGGGATTCCTTTGGTCTTCCCCATACTCATCTGCCCCCAAAGACTTTTTTTTCTTTCTCTTATTTCTTCTTTCTTTCGCACTTTTAGGTGACATTTCCAATGAGCTGAGTGACATTGAATCAATTCCTTTAGTGGCTAGTGCCTAAATCAGAAGATTGTAGAAGGTATAAACATCATTATTTCAGGATTTCAGAGAAAACTACTACTGCTCAGAAATTACTTTTCATTTTAAATTTTAAGATTGTATAGAGACATGTTAAAAATTTCAGGAGATCAGTAATCATAAAACTTAGGAATGGCCGCATAAAAGGATGGTTTTTATGTGGAGTTCCCACCCAAGACCGTTTGGCATATCATGAAGGAACAGCCTGTGTGCGCACATCTCTGGACTAACACTTCTGGTGCCAGGCAAAGAAAAATCTCATGCTGGAGAACCTTAGATTTAAGTCCCCCTGTGTGATGTTTTTATCTTCTTTTCTTTGTGTTAAAGTCAGAGCTAATACGCAGGAATTGCAGTTTCATGTTTGGACTCAGTGTTTATTCTTATCTAAATTACAGCCTCACGAGCTGTGAGCTCTAACTAGCAAGATAGAAAATGGTGATGTCTCTAACACTTTCCAAGGTTATTTAAGCATAAACTATCCAATAATGAGATGACACCTGTATTATTTATACTTTTAAACCAATAATTGACCACACAAGGTCTGCAATGTGGGTCTTTTTCACCCAATTAGAAAAAAAACCCCGAAAGCAAGAAGAAGGTGAAGAAGAAGGACTTAGACAATGCCCTAAATTCTCTATATTACCCCACATATATCACTATATACTAAAACCCCAAATTCTAAGTTTCTCACCCTATGAGATCACAGCATACTATTCAAACTACACACCCATAATCCATACATAACCCACTACACACCCATAATTGAGTGCTATCACTCAGTTTTGGAAGCCTGTTCCACGGCCTCAAGTCAAACGCAGTGCCTGCCTGAGGGTCAGAGTCTTTTAGCACAGGAAGCCCAAAATCCTCAGTTTCCAGAATTCCAACACCCCTTGAAGGGCTGGACAGGAGGGCAGCCCAGCTGGCTGCTGGGATTTTCCCTCCCCTGCTACAGAGGGATGGTAGGAACAGCAGGCAGCTCAGCTGGCACATTTCTGTAAACACTTATCCCGAGCAGCAGCGCAGGCAGCTGCGAGCAGAGATGCAAAGAAAGAACCATGGGCTTACTGGAGATAAGGTGGCCTTTGCTGTGCTGTGTGCTTCCATGCTGTGCTGCCTATCTGCTGGGATCACTGCAGGAACAAGCTGGTAACACACCAGCATCTGGGAACCCTTCAGGAGCCCAATTCCAAAACCTGAGCACTCAAATCCACAGCCCTGGGAGCAAATGAGCAGCCAGGAGGAAGGACTGATAGGGGCTGGGAGAGCTGGGACACCATCCCCAGCACAGACAGGAGGAGTGAGAGGACTCTGGGCACAAGGGTCAGGTTTGGAGGTGCTGGAGAACCTGTGGCGACCCCATCAGTGACCACCCAATACACAGCCCCCAGCTGAAACACCTCAAGAGAGTGAATTGTTTAAAAAAAAGCCTCTCCTGGTTCCCCAGAACAGGAGAAACAGATGACTCCTCAGTGCTATTGTCTGTAAGTCACTAGAATCAAACAGGCAATCATCTCCCCACTGCAAAATACTCCCTTCCTCCCACAGGCATCAGTCCAAGGAAAGTGAAGGCACTTAACAGCTGTGTAAAGAATCAATCATGTATTTCAAGGAGTAGCGGTCGCTCTATTACGCTGAGAGCACAACAAAACTTAATTCCTGTGGGAAATATCTTTCATAAGCAAGCTGCTTAGAGCAGAGAGGAGGAGGGCTCAGACACTGGTCGAGGCTGTTTTGGTTGGTTTGGTTTGGGTTTTTTTTCAGTCAATTGATTTAATTGCTATGCTGAAGTGCTTTCTCTTCATAAGGATTGGGCAAGTCTTTTGGTGTTAAGCTCAGATTTAGGAATGTGTTAGACCAATTGTATAAATTGACTGATAGTCCCCAGGCAGGTCTATCAATTATATTTCTGCTCCCTTTATACTGCACATTATAAAAGCTGGCCTGAACAGTTTTGGTTTTCCTTTTTGATTGCTGTCATATTTTGTTGATCTAGAAAATATTGCACGTTGTGCTACTAAGCATGCTGTACTCATACTGCAAAATACAGTAATTTTTAGTTTCTTAGCATTTTCTTGCCAATTGCTTGAATTGTTTCTGTGCTCAATATTTCTCTTGGATATTGAAAAGGAATTTGGACTGACTTGTTCCTCAAGGCATGGGGAATCACAGAATCACAGGACATCTTGTGTTGGAAGGGAGCTTAGAGTTCATCCAATGGGCAGGGACACCTTACCAGTTAGTGCTCCATCCAGCCTGGGCTCAAGGATGTCCCCATGTCCTGCCTATCCACCCTTTCTGTTGGGGTTCCTGTGGCTGGACCATGTCCTGCTCCTCAGGCACTGCAGACCATAACCTGCTCCAACAATTCCAGGGGCAGGAAAGGTGTGTGGGACCAGGCACACCTGGCAAGGACATGTGATGGCTGAAGGATGGGAGGAAAGCTTAGTTTACATGAGCCCTGATATGAGGATTATGCAAAAGAGAGCTCTTGAGGCAAGAACTCAGTAGTACAGTGAGGAAGTCAAAACCAAGATCTTGATCAAGGTTTGGAGAACCAGATTAAAGCTGAGTAGCTCTGACTGGGGCGAGATATCTCAGCAGGACATCTGAAAGCTCCATGGTGCAGCCACCCAATTCACTTTTCTGAACTTCTTCTTCCAAATGTCTGCTTTGAGATGCCAATTACTGAACTTCATTAGTAACTGAACATCATCAGTGAAAATCACGGACCGAAATCACTCCACTCCTGAATTTCCTTCCCATAGAACTAGGATAATACTCCAGAGTATTGCAAACACAAAGGAGAGTTTTTGAAGCACATAGAGTCTGAGCAGTGGCAAAAGGCACTGAAAAACCTTGGAGGAGATTAGTCACTTCCTCTTCCAAGCAGGCTTTGACTGCCTGAGCCGGGAGTCTGCTGGAGCTGGCCTGAGGCAACAGAACGAATGATGAGAAAGCAAAGAGCTGCTCTCGAGTCATGTCCTGTCCACCCCTTGCACTGAACAGGGCACAGGGAAGATGAGAAATGGTTGGCTGAAGAAAAGACTCCATTATAAAGCACATAGACAAATGGGAAAAATTCAGATTTTTCAGGGGCAACTTTCTTTTTTGACACATTATGCTTTCTGGGCTAAATGTTCTTTTTTTTTGTGTACACACAGGCCTAATTGAAATCAAAGCCATCAAAATGAAATTCTTAAATATCTTTAATTATAGCTGAGGCTAAAGTTGACTGTTATTAGGAAGAGCTCAGCTGGAGTCAATACACATGAAAATTTGTATACAATAGGTAAGAGTTGGAGCTCAGTTTGTTCCCTTAGGTTATGGCAGAGTTTCTCTATTCAAAGTGGCTGTATATGGACTAAATTGCATTTACCTATTACTTAAACTATCAAAGAAGATCTTTAAATGATTCATAAGCCACTACTAGCACTTTGTCAAGAGTGAATTGCACTTTCTATTTTCTTTCCAAGGTTTTAAATGGGCTTTGGATTAGGCCCTGAAGCCATATGCACCCAAAAGAAAATTATGTATATTAGTTTGTATTGTGTTTCAAGGATTTATTTCTTTGAACTACAGTGCTACGTGTTATTTCAGACTAATTTTCTTATTGTCTTCTTGTTCACAGCACCTAAAATGTTCTCTTCTGTTGTTTAATAAAAGCTTTCTACCCCACACAAATCACACACGAATTAAATACTGTTATTAAGGCTATAAGGCTACATCCACCATTTGGCCTCCCTGTTTTTTTTTAATTTATGACATAACATTAAGTCCATACCCTTTGCATAATTTTCAGGTCTTAACCTCAAGGCCTGCCTATTTACTTTTCCAGGAATGAAGCTGTATGTGCTTCAAAGAGGTCAATCCTTTACCTTCTTTATCAATTGGATATTTATGGCAGGTTGAGCAAGACAGTGGGGAAACTAAAGTGTGCTAAAGGGGTGGTGGAAGGAGGTTCAGCTGGGGCTCTGGCTGAGTTACCAAAACAGCTGGGTTGTGCTCAAACACAGATGCAGTTTTACCATCATTAAAACATTTCACATGCCAAAGTACTTTAATTTTCTCTGCTGGCATATGTGGCATGGTTAAACCAGTACAATTCTGGATATGTAAACCCCAAATGGCCCCACTCCTAACAGGGAGAACTACAGTTTTTCCTTCACAAAAAAAAAAAAATTGCAGTAACTTTGTCCAGTATAATTAACATTAAACTGCTTTCAAACAAACTCTTTGGTTATCACACAAATGTAAAATAAAGAGGAGGTGAATCCCAAGGTAACATTTGTTCAAGTCACCTGAGGCTATCATGTCACAGAGTTCACTGACCTCCTGCTCTTTTTTCAACATCTCCATGGCTTCCCGAAACTTTCTTTCCTTCTCCTCTGTTTCAGCAATAGTAGCTTGGTTCTGCTCCTCATATGCCATGGCCACAACAGCCAGAATCAGGTTGACCAGGTAAAACGAGCCCAGAAAGATGACCAGCATGAAAAAAAGCATGTAGATCTTCCCAGCAGATCTGAGAGTCTGTAAGTGCAAAAGTAAAATTAACACTGCTTTATGATGTTTTTAAAAAGAAAAAGGAAAAAAAAAAAAAGAAAATAAGGGGTTTCTTTTAAAATTAGATTTATAATAAAATTGAATCCAGCCTTTGTTAATAGTTCAAACAGAAAGCCTTTGATGAGAAATGACAACCACATACAAGGAAATAATCTCTTCACCAATAAATTTTTATACCTTAATCAAAAATTGTGTGTCTTGCAGTGAATTAATTTCTAAAAGAATCATGCTTTCAATGCTTTCTTCCTTTACCAAATATCTCTGCTGGTTTTCTTTTAGAATAGATATTAGAGTCAGTTGCAGTGAAAAATTCCCCCACAGTTCAACCTGGTTTTGTCTAGTGCATAGAAACCATCCAAGTGGGATTCAGGTTGGATCCCTTCAGATGTCTACAATGCAGGTCCTTTTTCAGGGAGAAAAATACACATTTAGGGTGCAACTCAACCAAATATCATTGAGACATCTGTGTCAGGACAAGAACAACCAAACCTTGGGCTCTGTTGAACGTATCCCCTGGTTCTTCACCAGATTTATTGGCATAAGTGGAATTGAGGGGGACAGCTTATGTGTAACAGATATGTCCCATGCTCAGTGAGTTGATACGACTGACAGAAAATACTGTGTGATAGTATAAGGCCAAATAATAAAATGGAGTGATGTTCATCCTTATTTGCCATGACAGTTTCTGTCTTCCAGAGTTGTACACATAGCTCTGTGTCAAGTAAGTGAATACAGCTGTTTAAAGAATCCTCAGTTTCGTTGTTTTACATTTTCCTGAAGTGGAATTGCGTAACTGGTTGTATGTGAAGCTGAAATCCCCCAAATCTTCAGCTGTGTTTACCTCAGTACCTTCAGAGCAGTTCTGTCAGCGTTATCCCCTGATTTCCATATGATCATGTTCCAGTCTTGGCAGGTTTGAGATCAAGCAGCAAATCATCAGTGGCTTCATGGACAGAGAATGTAATTCAGTACCAAACTGGCAGATGTAGCTCTTTGGGGTTTGCACACATTTCAGGAAATGCATGAAATGAGCATTTACTGAGAGACCACCTCACATGTGACTGTGAGTTGTGTTTGGATCTGTTTGTGCCTCTGTCAGGTATCCATGAAGAGCTTGCAGCAGAGAAAACTGAAATATATCACGTAATCTTGCCATTTTCTGAATTTGTGTTCATCACCATGCCTTGCAAAAACAGATATGCCAAGAACACAGGTGCTTCTCTGGCCTTTTCTTGAGCTGGACTCAAAAGATTAACTCATGTTACAGCATCCATCAAAAAATGACCAAGTGGAGATGTGATGATCTTCCTTAAGTGGTGAACTTCATTTAGACTCAGTACCATTTTTTCTCAATTTCCCCAAACACCCAGCCTAATGTCTTTGGACATCATCACTCTTGAAAATAAATAAATTATTAGAACTGATTGTCCTTCTCCAGAACATCTGAATTCTCTAGAAAACACACAGAGCACACTTTACCTAATAACCAGCAATTCTTTCTCGTCTTTAACTGTTGTATATGCCACTGCAACAAGATGATGTCTTTATTTCTGTTTTTTAACAGTAATAAAATAACCTCATACCTGTTGGTAAAGACGCTCCCAGTAATCTTGAGTCATGAGACGGAACAAGGAGAGAAAGGCCCAGCCGAAAGTATCAAAGCTTGTGTAACCATGGTCAGGATTTTCCCCAGCCTTCAGACATATATATCCCTCAGGGCACGTGCTGCAAAACATCAAAAACAATCTGTGAGGTGCACCTTAGATGGCTCCAACATGGAGACTCCGATTTCCAGGGGAACACATCCAATGCTCTTGGTTATCCATGGTAAATTCCTTCACTGTGCAAAACCACAGGAAACAGGTGATGCTACTTCACAGTATCAAAGGTCTTTGCAATCTTATTTTTCCTTTGAGAGGATAAACAGGGAAATAATAATCATAGCATGAGCTGCAATGGCAAATAACCACCCAGCATTTCACATATTTTGTATAGACTGGAATTAGGTGCTTAAATATGATTTCTCTTGGCACTTATTCCTAATTAAGAATCAAAACCCTGGTGTCTCCTGTTAGAGTTGCAGGTAACACTGTGATGGAGAGCCTGCTCTTTTGGTTACACAGTCTGGACACCACCAGCCTGTGCTACTGGAGCACCTTCCTGATTGCTTCCTTTGCCTGACCTCACTCACCCCACACAAGGATTAAATCTTTAATCTAAGAAACCCAGCCCTTTGTTCCACTCACCGCCACAGTCTGGGGTCATGGCATTTTTTCTATTTCTGCCAGGAAAAAGCTGTCCTTGTGTGTCTTGCAGATTACTGTATTGAATGGCATGCAGATAGCATGAATTTCGCTGGCTCTCATTAACCTTTGAGGCTCTTTACAAGTAATTTTCAAGCCCCATATGCCAGAAAAGATAAAAAACCACTCTCAGTGGTACTGTGTAAGCACTGAACTGCATCATCAAGGGAAACACAGGATAGAAGAGATCCTGGGTCAAGGTGCCATCCTCTCTCTCAGAACAGATTAGCCAAAATCCCCCCACAGCTCTTGCACATCAGAAGCCACTCTCCAAAAATAAGGTATGACCCATTAGAAACTGAAGACACAGAAATATGCAAAGGCTTTCTTCTGCATGCATCCTAGGAAGAGAATATGAGATCAAGTGCCTTGGAGCCTTATGGTAATTGTGAATTCTTTAGGTGACAACCATCTAATATCTGGAGAAGCAGATCTCAGCAGAATGTGCAGTTACACCAGCTCTCCCTGTCCTCCTAAGCCTTCAGAGAGAGATGAACCTGGTGCAATTCCCTGCAAATTCCAGCTGCCACAACTAGGGATGGTTGGAACATGTGGGATTTTGGACATGTCACTAGTCACGTAGATTGCATAGCTTTAAGATCCATCTTCTCCCAGAAAAAAAAATCCTGGAGTTTCTCAATCACTGCCATTTTTTCACCAAAGCAGAATATTGCCAGAAATTGAAATGCAAGGCAGAAATACAAATAAACCAAACCAATTTTTAAAATGCCAGACAAAAATAAATTGACCCCTGAGAAAGCAGAGTGTGTCTCAGTGTGAAAACCGGTGTTCTTTTCTTTAAAAACTGTAATTTTTATACAGGTATAAAATAAATTTTACAGCACAGGATAGCAACCTGTATTGCATGTCAAAATGAGAATATGTTTTTATACAAATCTATGGTGTCTGCCATCACCATTAGACATTCAACAGCACTTTTAGAATCTTAATTTAATATCAGTAGTGAATCACAAATTTTAAAGCAAGTCTGCTTTGAACGCTGATAAAAGGAGTGCTGAAGCATTGCAAAATGTGTGCAGATCTTTGTTTACAGTAGTTTTCAGAAAAAGCAATAAAAAATGAGCAGCTGATGTTTAGTGAATTAAATGTTACACACTAGTGGGGGTATAATAAGTGATTCTGTCACCTTAGGTAAAGCCAAATGAGCTTATACCAGTTGAGAATTGAGATAATAACAATTATATCTCACAAAGAAAGAAAAGGAGTCACTCTTAATTTTTTCCCTGCTGGTCTAGAAACGTCTCCTTCCAGATCTTTCCTACTTTGACTATCTATTTTTTCCTAATAAGAGCCACATTTCAATAAAAAATACAGTAACATTACTGAGCTAAAAGACAATAAACTGCAGAAATCTCGTATTTTTTCCCCCTAAAATATGCAGATGCACACTGAAGTCTCTTGAATACCCACGTCCTATTTTGAGCAGACTTTTTCACTAAACCTCCTCTCTCCCAAAGGCAGCATCTGCTGTCACTCTGCTGTAGAGGAGTGAGATTTCTGCCTCTGATGGTCTGCTGCAAAGAGCCTTCATCACCCGTGATGTGCCACTCACAGAGCTGTTCAGGAGCTCTGAGAAACGGCTTCTCCACGCTCCTGAGAAGGAAATTCCCTTTGCTGGCTCTAAGACATCATGTCTACACAGGACAGGAACATTTCTGTCAGGCTGATTATTCCTGCCATGAGTAAATGACTGCACACACACGCTGGGCTTAGCTGGAAACTTCGTGACCCTGTCCAGAGGTGCAGAATCCTTTCCTTAATCTCTCACTGAAGAGAAATCCTGAGTGGCTCCACTGATCTGGTCCCATTGTTCTTATTTTAACATTATTACTAATGGCTAAAACAACCCAGTGCAGCTGAGAGAAGCTGTGCTGGTGGTTACTTTAATGGTGGACTTCGGCCTAGGCAGGGTAGGCACTTGGAAATCAGTAAATTGCCTAAAATCCTGGGCAAAATGGAAATTTTGCCATGAATATCAATTACTGAGAAGGGTGAGATTTTCTTCTGAATCTCAATTAGTAGAGAGAATTTCCCCTAAATCCCTTCACCCTTTTGAACAAGAGCCTGGGAGAAAGGTGATATTAGGAGCATTGGGCTGAATTTCTATGGGAATTTCTGGGCACATATTAGAGGATACAAAGTCACTCAGGTTCACTGCCAATGTTGCTTTCTAGGAAAACTTCTGAAGAGAAGTCTTCGAGCAAGTGTTCAAAGCACTTTACTTTGCTTGGAAATCTGTAGGACATGGAGATGCAACCTCTCTGACTGCAAAAGTGAGCAGTGGTGCCTCAGAGGAATACTACCTGTGTATAACACAAATTAGTATTATATACATATAATACAATCTATTCATGTTTCATTCTGTTCTTATAGCTCATTTTCCACTGTCTGAGTCCACAGTGAATGAATGGTTTAACCCCAGCTGGCAGCCAAACCCCACAGAGCTGCTCACTCACCCCAGACCCAGTGGGATGGGGGACAGAACTGGATGAGTAACAGTGAGAAATCTCGTGTGCCGAGATAAAGACAGTTTAATAGGGCAGAAAAGGAAAATAATAATAATAATAATAATAATAATTACAATAATAATATGATTAACCTATACAAGTGATGCTCAGTGCAGTTGCTCACCCCTTGCTGACCCCTTGGAAAGCCAGCTTTCCCCCACAGTTTATATAGTGAGTATATGGTCTGGAATACCCCTCTGGCCAGTTGGGATCAGCTGTCCTGGCTGTGTCCCCTCCCAGCTCCTTGTGCCTCCCCAGCGTCCTCTCTGGCAGAGAAGCTGAGAAGTCTTTCATTTAGTAGAAGCACTTCTTAGCAACAACTGAAAACATCAGTGTGTTACCAAAATCATCCTGATCCTAAATCCAAAACACAACACTGTAGCAGCCACGAGGAAGAAAATTAACTCCATCCCAACTGAAACACAGACAACACATTTCTCTAGTATTTTTTTCAGCCTGAAGAGCATTCAAACAAGGTGCTGCAGCACGAAAAGCATGAACCCCAGCCCAAATATGTTGTTAATGTTAGCTTACACCCTTCTTTCAGCAACCAGGCTCTTGAGACAGAATTTCCTACTTGTCAACTCCTTATTCCTGCTCACTCTCCTTTGTGGCCAACAGAGAGATAACCCACAGGGTATGGGAATGTGTTAAAAACACTGAGAGGAAAACAAAATGCTGCTTCCCAGAAAAACACTACAGAAATTTAGGTGTAAAGGTCTCACATGAGAATATTATTCTGCAATTGACACCATTTCCTCTGAGGATTTTTTTTAGGGAGCCTCAAGATTTTACCAAACTTCCCCCCATGTATGACATTAAGTCTACCCCCTTTGGATTTTTTTAGCAAACTCTTCAGCTTCTCTTACCTCAGGGAAGCATTTGAGAGGATTGTGCTCTCCTCTGATGCACAGGGATGGGCAACAACAACAAGCTACATAAATATACCATCCTCCCCAGGAGTGTCACAGGATGCTGTTCAATTGATCACAATAAAATTAGTGTCATTGATTCAGAAAAGTTAAAAGCAGATGCCTACCTACCTATCCATCAGGCTGTAATCACCACTGCAAGCTGGCATTGGTACAGGAAATTAAAGGACATAAGAAACAGCTTTGGTTTAAATAACACAGGCTGGGAATGCCAGAGAGCTGTAGCTGAGGGGCATAATTACAAAATGCTCTGTCTCTAGAGTTTAATATAGGCAAGCCAAGCAGCCTGCTGATCCAGGCTACAGTGGCCAATAGGGTTGGGCAATAAAGGAAGATTTGTAAAACATCCATGCACTGGATTGTAACACCCAGATCCTGAAAATACAGGGAGAATTGTCCATGTGCTACCAGGAGTCAACATCAATGACTTCTGTGAGGTGAAGGCTGCACTCTCCTTGGGTTTGGGTTAAAAAGGGACACTCTGGCTTGCTCACTACAGAAGCAATGAAGCACATATCACAGACACAGCAAAAATTAAAAAATCAACTCCCTGTTTTGGTAAGAGTCCCTTAGGGTTCCTGCTTAGGTCACACCTTAAGCCTAAGAATGCAGAAATCAAGCTGAAAAGTTTATAACTGATGTCCTTGACACTGGCTAATTCTTGGGGAATGGAAATCATCCTGGTGGTTGAAAATGGAACTCCCAAGGTGGGGTTTGAAAGCCTGGAAGCCTTTGAAGGACGCACAATGCCCATGGCCTCCATGGCTGGTTGATGTGCACAGCAGAGTCTTCCTCAACTTGCCTCATCCTGCTAAAGTCCACAGACCACAAGAGAGGCTTAGATTTCCTTTAGACCACAGACCTGAACATTTTTCCCTGCACCTTCCAGACTTTCTTCTACCTCTTGACACTGAGGTAGGAGATACCAGTCAAAATAGAAGATCACACTGTGGGGAACAAAGATCCTTCGACTAACATTTGCTCTTACCCGAAAAAAAGAAACTACCCATTCTAAAACAGGAAAATACTTTTAAAAATGAATGTTGTAAGGGTAACTGGGCATGTAGGAGAAAGGGGCCAAAAGCCAGCAGCACTTCAGCCAAAGTCATTGATGTCAGTCCATGCTTGATGTACCTGAAAACCACAGGTTTTTCCTCCTTCCCCTGCTTTTGTTTTGTAATATTAAAGACTAATCACAGTTAGAGTGTCTGACTTACAATACCCCACTAATTACCAGCTAAAAGCCAAAATCTGACTTGCAGTGGCATGCTTCATCTTGGACAGGTCTGACTGGGAGCCCCCAGCAGCTCTCACTCCAAGCATCCAAATGGACAGAGAGAATTTGAAGGATATTTTTAAAAGCAAGGGACGGGGTGCCAGTTGTCTGAAATGACAAGTGCAAGCAAATTGAACCATATGCTGCAAGGAAAAGGAAAAAGAAAAAAAAAAAAAAAGAGGCAATTATGACAAAGAAGAGAAGAAATGCTCAGAATAAAGAGCAACATCAGACAAGAGTTGAAACTGGAGGAGAAAAGAGAAGGAGGTGCCCATGAGCAGGCCTGCTCAGAGGCTCAGAGCACCTGTGCACGCTGCTGACCTGTATCCAGGAGAAGTTTCAGCCTCCCCCACTGGCTGCTGGTTCAGGGTTCAGCCTGCACATAGGGGAGCAGAGAGGGGAACACCCCACTCTCCTGCAGTGTGCCTTGGTCAGGCTCCTCTCTGCAGCCAGGCAAGCAAGCTCCTATTTCTTCTGGCTCAATCCAGTGGCCAGACACTGCAGCTTCTGTCCAGCCCACCAAACAAAATGTAGGGCAATAATTTGTCATCATAAACATAACAGTAGATTACTGCCTAATGAAGGCTGCAGCCTCTAGTAAGTCTGCTTCTCTCATGTGGCTGATGAGCTTATTACAGCTTTGACTAAGAGGTAATATTACCCCTCCTTAAGAATTGAGTGGATTTGGATTTAATCCCCACTACTGCTGTTTGACCAGAGACATGATCTTCCAAATACATCGCTGATCCCTAGGAATGGGGACTGTTATTATTGTTCCTAAACCTGTATAATTCCTCAAGTCATGCCCATGGCCCCTGTAGCACCTTTGAGGTGTCATCCTTGCTTTCTGTCTGTTTAACACACTCAAGCAAGAGGCTTTCTCACCATGAGCAGACCATCCTCACCCTCCTGTCACTGCAACCAGCTCAGAGAAAGTGGAAGAGCTTATGTGATTTACATCACAATCCAAGTAAATTCATTTAAGGTATGCTGCATAGCCTGAAGGTTTGAAGCAAATTCACTAGTATTGCTTGATAATCTGGGATGTAATTACGTTTTTAGCTCTAGTAGTTTAAACAACACAGTTCTTTCCAAAATACTCTTGCTTTGATGACATTTAAAGAGGATGCATTTGGAAACTCTGTCCCCTTCTTCACTCAAACAGCCTTTCCAGCCTCTCCCCCCTGTCAGGCCAGCTGTACCACATCAGGCTGAATTTGGTGAGGGTAGTGCACACACCAATCCCATCAGGCACATGCCAAAGTTCCCAGTATCCCATTTCCTGGAATGGACCCATTCCTGCACCAAGTTAAACACTGGCAGGCCATGACCTGCCTGATAAAGCTGGGTAGTCTTGACACATCTTGCAACCAGGGCTTTCTCCTGAACTGAAGATTTTCTCTTCTCTCCAGAAGTTGCTTCTTGTTTCTATTGTACTCTGTTCCTTGTAAGCACAGAACGAATTCTTGCAGTACATTAAGGAAAATGCAGTCAGATAAACAAAATGAAAAGCAACAAACAAGTTCTGTTTGATTAAATGAAGAAAAGTTAAATTCTAGGTACTGCTGTTGCCCCCCAAAAGTGTCAATGTGCAACACCTCCACCTCACTCATCCATGGACTGCACCTCTGAAATGACAAACCTCCAAGCCAAGAGAACTCTTCTCACCCTGTTTGTCCAGCATCTAGCACAATATGGACTGAATCCAGGACCTTCTTATAGAAAACAATTATTAACAACAACAGCAGCAATAATAATAATAACACTGATATAAATTGAGGCAACTTAGAGCTGCAATGGTCCTAATTGCCAGCAGCAGAATAAGAGAGTCAGCTGTGTGCACTGGTGCAGCTCCCCAGTTTCTGGTGCAGCTGGGGTTGTGTTGCTGGATGCAGTTTGACATGTTCTGGCAGCCACACATTTTTCCAGGCTCTCCTCTGCCAAGTTCGGGGTGCGAGCTGCAGTGGCGCTGGTGGAAGCACCCGATAGCAGCTCTCCTCCTCAGCACGGGGCATGTTTCTTCTCTACCCTTCAGGGGTGTGATAAGCCTTTACAAGGGGTTTTAAACCACTGCTTGGAGGATGTATAAAGGCAAAGGAATGTTACTACAGCTCAGAGAGATCAAAGTGCTGCACGGCTGCACGTGTAAAGAGCGCGCTGACAGGAGAGGGATGTGGAGAAACTGCCACAAAAACACTGCTTTTGGTGCTCACAGAGACTATGAAATCAAGCATCTGATGCAATTTTAAGTGTGGGTATTAATTACCTTAGTGAAATGCCACAACATAGAAGAAAACAGAAGAGTTTTGGGTTTTTTTTTCTGATAATACCTTAGAGTTAGGACTGACACAAAAACTTTGAGGAGCGCTACAACACATGGTCATTCCTTCATCCCTTACATGCAGTGAGCTCACTGACAGAATTTACCAAACCATAAAGAATCTTGCCCCACAGTGTACATTATTTTAATGTATCCTGTTAAGAAAAATCAAGGTCATAGTGAGAATAAAGGTAGCTAAAGTTTCTATAGCAACAGTTACTAGGATGCAGTTGCCAAAGGTGCTTTCTTGTTGTTCCTGAAGTAGATTTACTGGCTGCTTTTTTCCTTCCTGTTCACTAGTCTTTTTTGGTAATATCAGTACAGACATGATGCAAATGTGCTTTCATCGTCAGTATCATCTTGTAGACTATTCCTACCCATGAGCTGAATACACAGGACATATCATGTGTAAGGGGAAAAAAAAAAAATAAGCAGTCTGACCTTGAGATCCAAAGGGGGCACAACTGACTTAAAACATGTACACTTCTCTGAAAATCCAGCTCCTTGTAATTGCAAAGGAAAAAGTGAATAGAAAGAATTGAAGTTTCTCTTTGGTGTCTGTTTGTTTACTTTCTACATTGACAGCATCTTGTCTCTTCTTCCTAATGGACAAATTTCCTTGCTGTTTCTGTTGCTCAACCAAACCTTGAGGCAGGAGGGGAAATAAAAACAGCAGCCTAAACACAGCAGAAAAACCATCCCTGTGAAATTACAGCAGGATGGAAGTGGAAAAGCTTTAGAGCTGGAATGTATCTTCCTTTCTCACAGACAATTAATACCCCATAAAAATCTCTGCTCTGTGGGGAAGCAGGAGACTCTGCAGTGTTGGTCACCTCACCAAAGTGAATTATTAGATGTCACCAAGAAGGGACAAGCTGGAACTGCATGGGAGGGTTAGTGTGGCCTGACAGGGATGTGTTCCACTCTGGGAATCTCCTCTGGTGGTGGTGGCATCCAGGAGGATGCCTCCTTGGATCTGAGGGTGGGACCAGGAGGGCAGACATAGGATGTGTGTGTATATATATATTTATAGGAAGTGTGTGGTGGTGCCTGCTGTCACCTGCTGCTCTGCAGCCTTCATAAACCACGCTCCACTTGATGCCAGGACTTGATTTCACTAAGGAAAGAGCAGTTTCCACCATCTGTTCCCACCTAAGATCTCCCAAATACTTGATCGTTGTACTGGATCTTTACTGTGCCTTCCTTGAGGCTGAAACAAGGTGTTCAACATTGGATAAGATATATATGCTGGGGATTAAACCGAAATGCAAATTCACAGTATTTGTAATCCATTTTCAAAATCAGACTATCTGAGCTTTCTCCATTTATTTTAAACAAATCAAATAGAAAACGCTGAAATTGCAAAGAGAAACAATTTGTGTATACCCCAGTGCAGCAACACCCAAAAGAACAACTAAATTTAACCCCCAAATGCATCTAAAAACATCAACAACTCCAAATGCACTACTTCTTTTGGTCTTTTTTGTTAAGAGAGTGTTACTGTTAGCACTGCTCCTAGTGTGACCAATCTGTGACACACAGAGCAGAGCATTTTTCTATCAGTGTAGTTTTCTGAATGTGCTTGTTGTGAAACACCAAGCACGTGTCACTTTGAGCCAAAGAATATCTTTGTTCAAAATCATTTGATTTTCTCTCTTCTCCAAAATTTACTTCTTGCTTCTATTGTACTCTGTTCCTTGTAAGCACAGAACAAATTCTTACAGTACATCAAGGGGGAAAATGCAACTTTAACAGGATAAACAAAATGAAAAGCAAACAAAAGCAACAAAAAAGTTCTGTTTGATTAAGAGAAGGAAAGCCAAATTTCACATATCAATAAGGTTTCTGAGGCATCACATGGGAAACCCCACAGACAGATTAGCCCTTGTGCACCTGAGAAATTTGCCATTTCCCTGACATTCCTACCATGTCCCTGCAGCGTGGTTTTTAAAGTAGATTCTTGAGGTTGCTTGAGCACATCTAAAAATGCAAATAAATGGGTTTTTTCTTGCCTCTGCCAGGTCAAGTACTAGAGACATGTTTGCTGCAGCTGAGTGACATACATCTATTCAAATCCCTTCTGAACTGGAATCAATATTAGCTAGATCCATTACCTCCTGCTTTATTGGCAGCTTGGGTTCTTGTTCAGAAAACAGTCCCTCCTAGTAATGTAATAAAGCCCCCACCTTGGAGATAATTAGATTGCCTGTGATATAGAATCCACTGATGATCATTTCCCTGCTGATTTTGGCCTGCTCCTCCAGCTCAGGTTGCAGTCTCCATCACTACAGGCTCTTACATTAGACCACTTGAGTCTCATCACCTAACAATTGCCATAGCAGATTTATTTGGATTTTTTTTTTAACTCTTCCATAATAACAGCAACCAGACAAACCTCAGAGTGTCATTAGCATGCTTTTAAAAATGCACCAAAATGGCTTTTTCAATTACCTCAAGATTTAATATCCTGGCCACAACACAGATATCCCTCACTCTAAAAAGAAATTCTTCCAGGAGAGAACACACGACACCACTCTTCCCCCAATTTCCTTTGGGTCCTCAGTGTAGCCCAGAGGCTGATGAATTCAAACTTGTGAGCAAAAGCACATTCCACAAATGCTGTGAACACTCAGACATGGCCTTGCCATCTGTCTTTCCTTACCACACCTTCCCGATGCCTTGACGGGTTCCCAGTTCAAGAGTCCTCACCTGTCACGAATTTCATGACTAATAAATGAGGGAACCACAACCTCATGCATCTACTTCTTCTAGAGTCCTCTCCCTTGCTGCTGTGGTGTAACCTGCCCCAGAAGGTCCCAAGCAGATTTTGGTTTACTGCTGAACACTCTTGCTCTTGGCTCCAATCACTGAAGGGTCAGAGAAAACAAATCCACTCGTTGGATACATCAGCCTGTAAACGATGTCCCCCATTCCCAATAGGTGGGAATACACAACTTTGCACATCCCCTGGGGCCTGAGGATCATCTTTCTGATTATCTTCATGTCTTTAAACACCAGCAGTGGATGACTGGCAGGAACTCTATGCAATGTGTAGCAGATGAGACAACACTTGCGAATCCTGAACTAACGACCCCAGTATAGTAGGAATATTTATTACCCATTTTTAGGCATTTAAGCTCAAACTGTACCCAGTGGTATTAAAAACTTAACTAAAACAGCAGAAGGCTGAAGAAGAAAGAACCGAGGCATAAAGGGAAAGTTGGTTTCCTTTGATGTCACAAACAGTGACAGTTTTGATGTAGTTATCAAAACAAGGACAAGAACACTCGGTTTGAAGGTGTAATTTTCGTCCTCTTATACCCAAGAGCTGTGAGTTCTCCCCTGGCTGTTTCAGGTTGTAACTCTCTCATGGGCACAGTGCCTCCACCAGAGGTTTTCCCCAATCATGCCTTTTTGCTGACACACTGCAGTTTATTAACTTTCATGGGAAGAAAAGATGCTGGGTTTGCTCATCTGCCTTGCTAGATGCTAACCCTTAAATCCACGCAGGCTGCAAATATATAAATACTCCATGGATTTTGGATTGGTATTTAACTTCCCACCAGTTGAACAATTCCAGAGCAGTAGATATCAACTCTTTCAGCACTGCCCACGAGCTTTCCACCAGCACAGCTCAGGTCAGCAGCAAGAACAATGAACATTCCATGACACACAAAATATTGTTGCTGTGCAGAGCACTTGTTTTCTCCACTATTATTGCCTATGGGTTTGCAAAGGCTGAGGTTCCCCAGCACAATGGAGACTGCCAAATCCTGGGATTCCCGGGAAACATCCCAATTGTCTTGGAGTTCTGCCTGAGCCTGGATAAACACAATGTATTACAATCAACAAAGGCCTTAATTAATGGATGCTGACATTGTACCTCCTGAGGAACAAACAAAGGGGAAAGCATGGCCCTCTGCCCAAGCATCTGAGAGTCTAACTCAGGCTGGCAATATGGATCAGACACACCAGGCCTGCAGAGGGAAGGCTGACACTGAGCTTTCCCTTTGTCTTATGTCAATATAGATACAGACAGTGGCAGCAGAAAACATCTCTCCCCAGCACCTGAGGGCTTTTCTTGCCATTTTGTCCACAAGCAAGTTCAGATTTTATCTTCCCTTCATCTCCCTGCTTCTTCCCTGCACACACATGCCTTTTTTTTCTCCTCATTAAATTCCTCCTAAATGAAACCAATGAAACCTTTTTTTTCTCCCCCTAGTCTTCCATATTTGGCTCTACCACATCAGAACATCTCCCTCCAGAAGCAGATCATCTCACCTCCTCCCCTCTCTTAGCCTAAGACAGCCACCTCCCTGGTTCAAAATCTCTCACATATTTGGCTCAAAAGCTCCTCTGTCTCACTACTCCAAGGTATTTTCCACCTTTTCCTACAAGTCCTAACAGCCTGCAATCTTTGCATGCCTTATAATTTCCCCTGCCCACAGAAGATACCATCTCTATCCATCCTATCTGAACTCTTCCACTTCCATTAAGATCATGAGAGGCTGTCAAATAAAATCACAGTGCTCTGGCAGTGCACTTGGACCCTGGGGATGGAATGCAGGAGGAACCATTGGCATCTACAGATGGCAGTGATATGAATAAAGTCCTTTATGCAGAGGATGTTAGCACACCCCTGCATCTCTTCACTGTCTACACAACGAGAAAATGAAATACATGTAGTCTACAAGCAAATCAAGTGCAAATGCAGATCACAATTCTAATCTGAGTACCTTCCCACTTCCAAAATATGCAATTTTGGGAACATTTGTTGATTTGTTTATCCTCCTTTGCCAAAAGCCAGGATTTCATCATCAGTTTAAATCCCTCAAGGTTTTCTGTTTCCATTCCTGTTTCATTTCCTAAAATGAAATACTAAAATACTCTCCACTCAGCCAAAATCTTACTTAGTTTTCACTGGTTTTTTTACTGAGAAATTCAAATGTATTGAAAAAGAACTGTAATAAGGCCCCTAAAGATTTTAAACCTGAATAAGTGACACACAGAAACTTCCCTGCAGTTGAGAAAATCGTATTACTATGCACAATATTGTCATTATCCTCTCTACTATTATGCCTAGACAGAAAGAAGTTGAAATATCTACTTCATGCTGGTGAAAAGTGGACAGAACTAGAGGAAAATGTAGTAATAATAATAATAATAATAATAATAAAGGCAACAAAATCAGACCAGAAGTGAAGGTATTTTTGAAGTACTTACCCAGCATCAGAGCTGTTGCCACACAGTAACACATCTTCTGTACCGTTTTTTATGAAATAGTTCACTGCAACATGAATAGAGAAATGGCTTTTTAATAAACACATTCTGGGAATGATAACATTCAAAAATATCATGCAGCAACCAGCACATTCTATTGGGACGGCAACTGAGAGATGAATGGCACGCTTTTGCTTTGTTTTGCTAATTTTAACTTCTATAAATTGGAAAAATTAATATATTTTTTCAAATCTCTGTAAGCCCTTGCTGTTTGTATTCCTGACCAGTTGAATCAGATGACAATGGGCTGTGGGCAATGTTTTTAGGAAATTCTATCCAGCCATGTTCCTCTGTTCAAACCAAGAACATTGTTACTAAATTCTGTAAATGAAACTAAACCATATGCTAGCCTGTAACTTTTAGTCTGTACACTGATGAGACACATATTAATTGAGGTTTGTGGCAGAAATTACTGACTCATAGGTTAAAAATGTAACCATCTATAACTCAGAATGTAATAATATTAACAAAGCAGCCCACTCCCTCAGTCTGGTGGATTCTGCTCAGCATGGAAAACACACAGCATAAAGCAAAAGAAACCAGAAAAAGCACCCTGTTAAAGATCAAACAAACAAGGAAGTGTTCACAAAGACAAATATTTATCACTGTAGTTATCTGTAATGGCAATGGAGAGAGACAGACACTTCTCAAGGGAGCCTCAGAGGAGCAAGCTAAATTTGAGTGCTGTGGATCATTCCCAGGTTGACTATCAATAATGCTTAAGGAAATTAGCATCTCCAGGCTAATGAGAGACTTTGCATACACACTTCTTCTACTCTCCCCAGCCAACCAAGTCTAACATGCAGAGTAACAGAACAGGAGGACAATTTCTTCTCAAAAGGATAAGCAAAATCAGTGTTCCGGAGGGAGCGTGAAGAAAAGATGTTCTAAGGAGCATCTCTAAAACCTGGATGGTGGCAGGGAAGAGCAGGTAACAGCATTGCTCTAGAAACATAAAAAACACACAACAGAGGTGTGCAGCTCACTAAGGAAGGGTAAATAATCAGGTGTGCTTTGCTGCAGCAGAGAGGACCCGATCCCCTCTTGACCAGGATATGATGGTGGCAGCCTTGCCTGGTAAGGCTTTGAGCCTCTGCAGATGCTGCTCACAAGAGGTTCTCCATTCCAGGCCAGCCCTCTGTTGTGAAATGTTTTAAAAATCAAGAGTGACAGCTCATCCAGGCGGGCTATGCAGAGAATGCTCAATGGCTCACCCCCTGAACAGATGTGCTGTGGCTTTCTCCGTGAGCTGCGAGCAGTGGAAAAGCCCTGCTCTGCTGCACGCCAAGAGGGAATTACTGCCCAGGAGCTTGTGCTTACAGGGGCACGTGATGGTGTTCACAAGTTATCAGAGCACAGATCCTGCTCAGATTGGATGCTTTTCCACTTTGTCTGGCCACGTGGGCTTTCTACAGAAACACCTGGTGTGACAGCAGCGCTCAGGACTGAGCTGGTTGAGGATCGGTGATCAATCACCACACAACAGGGAATGATGCCATGTCTGCATCACCTCCCACCCTCTAGCTCTGCTGGGCAAGGACTTGGGCTTTTCTCAGGACAGGTGGCATCCTATTTGGGATACAGAGAGTCAGTGGGACAAACACACCTGACCACTTTCTCTCTGAACTAGATGGTCTTTAAGGTCTTATCCAACACAAACCATTCTGTGATTCTGTGATTCCAGGTTTGATTGAAACTCTAGATCACACTGTTGGTTGAAAACCAAAATGACACCTCCTGGTCAGCCAAATCAGAAGATAGGAAGATAAGATGCTCCTGTCTGAGCACAGGATTAAGGAGGACAAGGATTCTCTGTGTGCAAACAAGAAATCTTTCTGAAATCTCAAGAACAGACCAAATTCTGTTGTCTGCTGTTGATTTAAGCATTTACATTTCTAAAACCAGCAGCAGGGCAGGTGCCAAAGAGCCCCATGAAATGCAGGCTGAGGAACTGGTGTGCAGATGCTGCTGGGAGGGCACATCTTCACCACAGGGTCTGTGCAAGGGAGTACCACAGCCATTGTGGCATAGGAAATTGATAATTTTATTTTATAATAATTTATTATTTTATAGTAATTGATAAACAAAGCAACTGTGACAAACCTTGGGCTGAGGAAGAGGAGAGCTCCCCATTCCCCAGTGATAAATGAAAGAGGGATTAGAGCTTTATACCCAAGGAGACAAATTGGTGTATTATCAAAAATGTGCACAACACTCAATCTTTCCTTCAAAGCCCGTTGGTTTGGGTTTCAGTCAAGCCTGCTGGGCAATCAGAGAGCTGCAAGAAGCAAACAGGCATCACTCTTGCTTTGAAGAATGAACAACCTTGGTATCACATAAACTCATGGCCTCAGCTTCCCATCAGTTAGCTCTAATGTGGGCAAAGAACTAGGAACTCTTTTTTCAGGCAGAGCAGGATTTTCTCTCTGAAAACTGCTCAAACTGAGCAATGCCACCTGAAAATACAATGATTTTTTCATTGCCTTGGAAGATTGCAATTAATATTTGTTTTGTTTTACGCTGAAAAATTTCAGTCTGCTGAGTGGGAAAAAATGGGAAAACAAATATGGAAATGAAACTGAAGCCCTCTATTTTAAGTGTCTACTTTTGAGATTTTTTTTAATTTTTGAAGTAAAATTAAGCCAAAACCACTATATTTGTAGCACCTGTATGTGTGTACATAAACCTTATGCAACATGCCATTCTTTCCAAAGGTAATGTTAATTTTTTTTTCCTACCAGCTTTACTAAAATGTTGATGACACAGTCATAAGGTACATGTTGCTTTTTAGGAATTTTTCTACAGGAATTTCCAGAGTAAGGTAACTACCTGGCCATACTAAGAGAAGTAAAAATGGTCTGAATAACAAGGTCTCCTTCAAGTCCATGTTCTGCCTCCTACACTTCTCAAAGCAAATAACACTGGCCATAATTTTAAAGTTTGTTTATATGCAAGTGGGTAAAACCACAAATTTTCCATGTCTATTCTTGCTGAATCTTCCTCCCAAAGTCAGTTCCTCATCATTTTGTCTGTTTTGTTCTACACTTCTTTTTGATTTCTCAATATCTTCCAGGTTTCTGCATTGCTCCCTCCCACATACAGGTGATTTTAACAGAGTAAACATTCACAATGTCTCCACTTGTCAAATTAACAAGGGAAAAAAATAAAGGCAAGCTTTCTCAAAAAAAAAAAAAAAAGTTATTCCAATTAAAATATGCTCCAGCTTTTGCTTTCTACACCTCTGTCACACAACTGAGCAGAAAGCCAGTAGGGTACATAGACTGCAGGGTAGAAATCTTCTTCACTTCTGTGTGAAGGAAAATTTTATCATTCAGAAAACTAAGAAAGGTTGAAGTCAGCTTAGAAAACACAGCTTCTGCCTCTAGTTTCTGCTCCTCCTTTGAAGGCCCTACTGAAATGTTATTTTGACTTGCCTAACAACAAATTAATTCCAATTAAAAATAAAACCACCACGACGAGCCTATATATTATCACACTTTCATAAAGAGCAACATTCAAATATCATTAGTCACTGCCCAGAGAAGAGTCCTCTGGCTGACTTTCTAACAAAAACTTCGGAGAGGTGTTTGTTATCTCGGACTATTTATTGCAGCCACACGGGCACTCACTGCTTGGAGACTCTCCCCGCACTGGGGCTGGCACAGAGCACTGACAGCCACCCAACGCCCCCATTCCAAATTTAAAATGCAGTTCAGAAAGCTCCATCTCCTCACTGTTGTGATACGTGGCACGGAAAGGAAACACACAACACCCCCTCCTCGCCCTTTCGCCCACCGCTTTGCCTCCTGGTAATGCACGATAATTAAAAGGAATCCTCGCTGCACTTGCTGTGTGCACACTCTGTCACACACGGCCGAGCCTCTAATAAACGAAATTGAGTTTGAAGATGAAAAACATGCCTCACAAAAGCCATGGAACAGGCTGTATTAAGGGTGTTATTAGGGGAGAATGCTTGGGGGAAAAAAAATGGTACCGCTGGTTGATTCTTCCTGGCTATAAAAGGGGTTGCAAATAATTATAATAATCAGTTGCTCTCCTGTTGCTCAGCCCATGGCAGGGGATCTGGCTCTCCTTTGCTGTCCCCTGGCATTTACTGCTGCTGACCCTTCTGCTGAGCTTCAGAGGCTCTTGGGTGCTCTCGTCTCCTTGCATCCCATCCTCTCTCTTTCCTGGGAAATCCCTTCTAGCCCACCTCTCTGCAGCCTCCATACCCTGTAACCACGTGGAAGGACACTTCCTAAACTTCAGCTCAAAAAGGAACAGGAGGAGTTATGGCCAAGATGGTTGGGTGGGTAGAAGGAGCAGAGATCAAGGGGACAGCTTTACATACAGCATTGGCAACTGCATGACTTTGTGGTAAACACAGCCTGGAATTCTGGGCATGACTTGTCCTGCAGGAGACATGGAGGGGTTGGGAGGAGGTTGTAGAAAATCATACAACCAGGTGGTGAGAGGAAAGTGGTTTCCTTCGGTTTGAGTCTCTCTGGTAGGCTTCTGTTAGTGCTTCTCCAGACAAGTCAGAGAAACAATTTTCCTGCCAGGCTCAGCAGTTGCCACAGCACAGAAAATGTCTCCAATTTTGACAGTACAGCTTTTTTCCCCCTTTTGTGAAAAAGCCACTAAAAATATCAATCAAGCCCTCTTGAGCTAGATGGCTCCCGTGCACTAGGAAGAGGCTCTGAAAGCCTCGGAGATCCTCAGTACCTGTTTGTGCTGCTCACAAATGGTCTGAGGGAACAAAAAGCACATCAGCAGAGGAGGAAAAACACATCAGGAGCTTTTGGAGATGTGCACTAGAGGAGAGCAGAGAATTCAGATGCTGTCAAATTGGCTGGGAGACCTTGCCAAGCCCAGGAGCATCCCCAGGAAGACAAGACAGGAGACAATGACTAGCAATAAACACACCTGCTGGCTTTTAAACATCTTCAGATAACCTCCTTCTATGCCTCTGTGCCTCACCAGTCACTCAGACCCACACCCTTAGGGCTGTAGGGTACATAGCATGTAACTAAAAGCATATTTAGTACCACTTGTTTAGACATATGCTCCACATGAATAGGCAGCAAAGTGCTGAAGTGTGCTCTCTGGAAGTTTTGTAGAAGTTTTGTGTAATTTTTTTCATATGTTTCACCCAGAAGAATTAAAATCAAAAGCTGCTTCAAAGGTCGAATGCATTTGTGATTACAGATGATGGACAAATAGAAAAAAACCCCCCAACTTCTGTACTTATTGTGATAAAGAAAAAAAACAAACTGGATCAAAAAATGGCTGAGAGACAGAAAACATAGGTTTAAACGAAAAGCCAGAATGCAGGATCTCTGTGGGCTAACAGAGGGCTGCACCTGCACTTCTTTGTTACATTTATAAGTACAAAGGAAAGAGAGGGTGAGCAGAGAGGCAAAAACATCTCCCATACACAGTATTTACCAGGTGAATAAAGTCTGAGGCATGGACTGAATAAGGAGCACTACTCCAACAAAAAAAAAAGGAGAGGAGAAATACAAAGTGGAATATTAAGTTGTCAGAAAGTGAAGTAATGCAGAGAAAGAGAAAATCTCACCTATTCATAACCTTGTCAGCCCTTAAATTCCCTGTATAAGTTCAGATAAGAGAGATGGATTCTCTTTTTTTGGTAGGGTTTCTTAGTCAACACTTTTATGTGATATGAAGCTATGATCAGAGAAAAGTGTAATATTGATATACAGGAGGGCCAGGCTGGGATAATATATAGGAAAGAACTGATGAACAGTGGCTTGCTTCTATCTGTTCTGCTTAATAACTTTTCCAATGATCTGGACAAGGGCACCAAGCACAACCTCAGTCAATTTGCAGGTGACACCAAGCTGGGTGGGAGTGTTGATCTCTGGAGAGCAGGAAAGGCTTCTCACTCTCTACAAATCCCTGACAGGAGGGAGCAGCCAGGTCAGGGTCAGACTCTTCTCCCAGGGAACCAGTGATGATATGACTGCAAGAAACGACCTCAAATTGCAAACAAGGAGGTTTGGATTGGATATTAGGAAATATTTCCTCATGGGAAAGGTTACCAGGTATTGGAACAGGCTGCCCAGGGAGGTGCTGGAGTCACCATCCCCACAGGTGTTTAAAAGATGTGTGGATGTGACACTTGGGGACAGGGTTTTAGTGGTGGACTCAGCAGTGCTGGGGTAATGGTTGGGTTTGATGGTCTTCAAAGTCTACTAAATGACTCAATGATCCAGAAAAAAAGACCACTTTCAATGCTTTCAATAGGGTACCTGCCAGACTGGAAAGCAGTGAGAAGGTAATGAGAATGACTGGGAAAATTTAAGAAGAGCAGCAATTTCAAAAATGGGCTTCTTTTATCCTAGGAAAAAAGGTGACTATCACAGCAAAAAAATAGCATGTATTCTGGAAAAGGAGAACAGGGAGCTTTGTGTGCTCCTAGTGACAAGAATGTGATAACAGTGGTTTTTTGCCTTAAGAAAATGGAAAGTGGAAAATAAAAGAAGAATTCTCAAAACTAAAGATAAAGGAAATATTTTTCACTGTATTTTACATTTGAACTGCTGAAGTTGCTGCTGCAGGCTGCCCCTGTGGACAAAACATTCAAAGACAGATTTGTTGCCTGTGTAGATAAGGATATCCTGAGTTACAACAGTTAACGTTAATAGAAAATTAGAAAAAATATCTATACTCTGAGCTCTACTAATCATTTTCTGGAGCAAATGGGGCTGTTTGGTGCCACAGAGAGATGCTGCTCTGGGTATGCCAAGGCTAGATTGAGCCTGGGAATTCCCACATTTTATCTCCACCACACTTGGGGGAATCCAGTACGGAAGAAAATTAACAGGAGAAACTAGATCTTTACTTTTTCCTTAAAAGCAGTGCAATAAGAGCAAGCAGCAATGTAAGTTATTCTCTGCTCATGGTGCACATGGGCTGAGTTCTCAGAGGTAAAAGCAGAAGATTCCCTTGCCTTTGCAATGCACTTTATTGCTGATCCTGGAGCATGAAGCAGCCCCTGGACAGGCCTTAATGGGCACATAGAAAATCCTTTTAAATGCACATCACTGTTCAAGCCAGGTGGTTTTAATTTTGTAGCTTATGAACAGTTTGAAGGTGCATGAAAACTGAAAATGTTTAGTCTGATCTTTCCTCAAGTAGATCTCTCCTTTCTATGAGCAGTGATGAGAACAAAAGGTGCAACTGAGGTAGAAACCCTCCTGTTTCACAAAATGTATCAAATATTTACAATATATGAACTTCATCTTTCACCACAAGGCTGAAAAAAATCTTACTGGATGGTCAGGAAGAGACTGTATTGGATTCAGCATTATAAATTCCTACATTTTTCTGATCCTTGCACTTTTCATTAGGCTTTCTTTTTCTATTTAGCTTGAAAAATTAAAGTGCACAGGTACAATACCCATGTTAATAACACATCAGAGCATTAAGTTTTGAGCATTGATGAAGCTATTTATCAAAAGACCCACAGCACTTGAACAAAGCCACAATATTTACAGTTAAAGTCAAGTCAATAGATTCCATGCTGACAAGCACTGTCTGAAAGCCCAGAAAGGTTCCTTGTTTTAATCACTGGTTCATATACAATCATACATAATAAAACACCTATGCCAGTCCCAACTTGATTTATTGCTTCTCTGTTTCCTCCCACCTCCATAATTATTCATCAAACACTTGCTGTCTTCTATTACCACCTCAGACAACGCCTCAATCACTTCAGCTCTCCCCAGACTGGCTACATTTATTATCTGACTTGGACAAAATTCTTTTCTCTACAGTTCCCATACAGATTCAGAGTGTCTGTTCATAGAGCTCCATTTCAGTGGTTCTGGAAACAGAAATGATTTCATCGGGCAGAGATAACAATCAGGCACAGAGCTTAGAGAAGATACCCACAGCCTCTTCTGCATGCAGACATACATTTCTATATATTCACAGATCTGTGCCTCAGCATCAGTTCCACACAAGCCTTTGATCCCTTCTCCAGTGCTCAAGAAGACCACAATTTGGATGGGTATCCCCAAAACTTCACATACTCTATACATCTTTCTAAATATAAAACCTGAAGCAGCCCTAGGTCTTCCAGGTCTAACTGGAGGTGACAAAAACAGTATTATATTAATCTTGATCTGGATTTCTTTCTTTTGAAAGGTGTTTTGTTTTTTTCCTCCAGATCACTGTTAAACACACAATCTGACTCTAGTGGAGGAGAAAAATCACTGCCATGAAGTGAATGCCGGAAGCTACTCTAGAAAAAAAAGTAACAACCCTGAAATACTCCTTTTAAGCTATAAAAATAGTATCTGATTCCTCCCACTAAAACGCTCATAAAGCTTGAACATTCATTTCTTTTACTTGTTTGTTTTGTTGGGGTTTTTTAAATGTCAACTGCTTGGACAGGAATATCTAACAGAAATTACAGGGTTGCTCTTTCTTATCTTAAAAGATTCTGATTTTGAGACAAAACATATATAAAACACTTTGAAATCAAGACTTTCAGAGTGTCAAACAAGGTATTTAGTCTAAAGAAAAAGAAAATGCTGATGTTTAGGACTATCATTCCATAAGTGACTTTATAATTTAATTATAGTTTTAAGGTCCTTCTCTCAAGCATTTTTTTTCTTATGCTTTCAGCCCTTACATTAAGCCCTGCTCAACAAAAGGACTCAGATTTCTACTTACTGACTAGTCAATAATCCATTTTCATAATGGAATACATAAATGACATTAAAGAGTCTAAAATCATCAGCTACATGAATCAACCACACTGAGTCCATTGGTACATCTCTAAGCCAGTGACATATCTGACATCCCACAGCTTTTAATCCGTTCTAACTCACACATTCATGGAGCTTCACTTCATCAAGTAAGTCTTTAATTTAAACACCACACCCCAAGACAGCCTTTCAAGACTGTTATTTGGAGCTGCTTTCCTAGAAATCCCTAAAAGTGTTGAAATTAGGCTTAGAGTTTTTCAGTCAGCTGGTATTTCTAAACTATTGACTCTCCTAATGACAACCAACTGCTCAATGACTTCAACATTGATATATTGATCTCATCATTTTCATAATGCTGTGGATGTAAACTATCATTATTTTCAACCTTTTTTCTCCTCTTATTTCATTTTTATGTACAATCACTGCTGCATCTAAAACTCCAGTCTTCCAGGTTTGTTATTATTAATGTCTAAAAATAATCCTCCTTGGGCTTATTGATCGCAATCTCCTACCAAATCTAGAACTGCAGGTAGGAAAATAATTACCTATCAGTAGTCACCCTTTTCCCAGATGAATGATTGTAATTTTACCACTGGCACTTGACATGAAGAATTTTTTTAGCCTGATTTTATCTGATACTCAGCTGTCCCTCATCCCACAATCCATTCAGTCAAAGAGAAGTTGTACAGAGGAAACCGGGAGACCTGATGAGCTATTTCTCCCTTAATCTTCATTTTTCTCCCTCTCTAGGTTTGCAGTGGTAAGCATTACTCATTGGAGACAAAGCTAGAATGGAATAATTTTTCTGACAAGCCTTCTTCTTTAGAGGTTGCTGTTTAAAATTTGAGCCATTTAAATGGGTGGAAAGAATATAAAAATTCCCATGTTCATCCTGAAGAGAGGTGCCCAGCAAAAGGCAGATTTTAGATCTGCATCTCCACTGTGAACTGAGGAAAAACTAAAAATTTGTCTCATCTTGTCATGACTGCTGTGCCCAGTAATTAAGCTGAGACACCAGAAGCACCCATAGTAACTTAGGTTCTTTCATAGAATTAAGCTCTAAATCACAATGCCAAGAAACTTCCCATCTTGACAGTCAGGAATATTTGCTGATACTTTTGTTTTAGGACTTTGTATTCCAGTGTTTAGTGAACCCGAATAGGAGCCAGGCTGAATTTTCTCACAGGATCTCCATGCTTATAATTTTGCCTCTTTCTTCCCAAGTTACCTGGTACTTCCTCCAGCTGCAGAAGCCATTGAAATTATGGCAAGAACAAGCAAAATGTTGGGTGGAGAGGCAGGAATTCCTTATGGGGTTTAGTGTATGATCACATCATGGCAGATGGAGGGGAAAACCCAACAATTCTCAACAACATTAGCAACCTTCCAATGCAGGATCGACAGGATTTATAGAAAAAAGACTTTCCTTGAACACACTGGTAGAAGAGGAAAGCATCCATAAGGTCTTGAGTATGGAGTTAAGGGAAGGAGCTCCAGAAATCTGGGGTTGTGGTGGTTATTTCCTTAGGGATCAACCAAAAACCAAGAGCTACCACATAACTGTGGTCAAGCCAGTGATGACACATAGTTTACAAACTTTTTTCCTGTATATAAAACCAAAACAAGAGGATCAAGAAGACAGATGAGAAAAAGATTTCTTGCCTGGAGGCTGAATGCAGATAAGGAAAGATTACAGAACTTTGTCCAGATATGAAGTAAGTTTTGAATAAAAAAAGCAGGCCTAGAGTCATCCCAGGCCATCCCAGATGGCTGACCCAGAGACACAACCAAAACATCCCCTGTAGCAAGTGCCCACAGCACACAGTTATCTCAAACTAAAAAGGGCTTTCAAAGACTCAAAACTGAGTTCTTATCTTTCTTCACACCTCATGACTAAATCTTTCAGCTATTTCCTCCGCAGCACCAAGAAATTCTTCCCTCTATTACCCCTTTTAAGGGGGTTTACTGATTTCTGTTCTTTCATTCATGCACAAAATGGTTTTAAGGCACAGGAGGAGGCCAATGCCATTTCAGAAGTTCCCTGTTGCACTTTAAAATATTAAAAACATTCCTAAAGAATCCAAAGCAAATTTTTGCTCTTCAAGAAGAGCAGAACTGTCACATCACCCCATTTTAATTCACTATTTTGGTGTCCTGATGAACAGAATTAAGAATGTCTCCAATTTAAGATTTCAGAGGTTTGCACTCCTTTATTTCTTTGCATCCCCCTTTCTCTCTGAAGTATTATGGATCTCTGACAGTACTTCAGGTTTCTGTTTTCTGTTTTTTTTAGATTATTATCCCTGCTCCAAACCAAATGACTCAGCCACATTGGTTTTGAAATCTCCAAAGAGCTCTTGTAACTGTCTGTGCTCCTTTTGAGTGAACTCTACTATCTCAACATGTTGGCCAATTTTCTTCTCTAGTTCTTCTACAGAGCAAACACTGACATGATTCTGTTTCTTAATATATTCCTCTTTTTATCTAATTTGGTCTGCCTACATTTTAATCTAACTGCATGTATTGCTTAATTCCCTGCAGTACTCGAAATCTGGACTGTTATTAAATTGTGGTCAGTGCCTTTCTTTAAACGGTCACTTCATTTCACCATAATACTTATGCAAAATGAAATACAAAGCACTATCCCATCTAGTCACAAAATGAGCCAGTCCTTCCATTGCTGATCACTTTAGTGCACCAATAAACATTAAATGAAAATCCTACTTAACATTGTTTTCTCTTGCCTAATAGCTGAGCCTCCTTCTTCAGTATTTTGAGGAAGGCTTCATTGTTCTTATTTAGAAGAATTTTCTGAATTCATTCTCTTATAAATCTGCTCTTCTTCTAGGTCTTCAGAGGCCTACAGCATTTTCTCAACACTTTCACTATTTAAATAATTTCTGTCTATCCAAAATAAGTGACAACTGTTTGCCATAATACACCCTGTCTTTATTTTCAGATATTATGAAAACAGTCATTGATATTATTCTTACTTCCTTGTAATGCCACATGGTCAAAACTTCATTCACTTTAATCCACTATCTCACCAAGTTGGTTACCTTTGTAATAGGTAAATCTCCTTTAGTGATATGAAGTGTATTTTCATGACCCTGTTAACCATTGCTGGATTTCCTGTACAGATTTCTGGGAGTGTCTGCCCTCCTCCTCATATCAGAACCACATAAATAAACCTGCTCATGGTATGCTGGAGCAGCTGTACAATTCCTCACATTTAAAGCAATGCTGCAGCTGGCCCTGACATTATCTGTATTTTAACAGACTATCCTGTATCACATTTACCCTATTGCCATTTCCAGAGAGCCAGACTATCTTCAAGGCTCCATTCCTTCCTTTCACCTTTATTGCAGGGCTTTATGCTTCCAGCCATCACTATTTTATCCCTCAGTGCCTCTGTGAGAGAGGGAAAGCAGCACCTCACGCAGCTCTCAGTTATCTGTGGGTAGAGCAGCCCTGAAGTGCTTTAATCCACCACAGGTGCACAAATCTCTATGTAGTTGATCTTTATCTATCTGGATCTTTACTAGTTCCTCCCTGGAAGGAGGGGTAACATGGATGGGATAACACTTCAACAGGTTCCACACCATCCAGCAAAGTCCAAGAGCTCTTTCCTCTTTCAGCTGATAAGGGGCTCTGATAAGGGACATTGAGAGGACACACAGCCTGATGGTCAGGACCAGCTCCAAACACTCAGCCAGAGCTTTGTGACCTGTCCTTCCTTAATTCAGCATCAACCACATCATGCCTTAAAGACACCCACGGTGAGCTTTTTATTCCTTGAGGGAAACCTTCTCCACACCACTGCTTCCAGGGCTCTCACCCCACAGGGAGAGGAACTGAGCAGAAAGGCCAGAAGTGACCAGTGGGGAAAGGAGAGACTGACCCTGCCTGAATCCCTGGTTCAACAGAGCCCTGGGTCAAGCCAGGCAACTCCCACGAGTCAGAATTGGGGTTTTTATACTGCAGGTGGCTGGGAATGTAGGACTGTAGGGTCCACAGAATCAGAGCAGAGCTACCCCATGACACTATGACACTGCCTCTCAGCCAAAGCTCCAGTTAATGAGTTGATTAAGTGGTTCATTTCTCTCCTCAAAAGAAATAAAATACAAAAGGTCACTGGTCAGGAGTTTGTAGAGGATGGCCCGACCCAAATAATGAATTAGGCCCAAACAGCAAAATATTTCCTTAAAACAATTTTCTTGGGATTTTGCAGATTAATAAAGATGGAATTGCTTTGCTTTACCTTTTGAAATTTTTTTAAAGGCTCTTAACTCAAATTTTGAAGTTTTTCTAGAAAATACAAGAGCTATAAATTGTCTTCAGAGAAATAACACGCAAACCAGACCCCCACATACACATAGAGTTGAAATTTTCATGTGATTGCTCAGTTCCAGAAAACAGAGCTTTAAAAATATGTAAGACACCCTAAAACTGCAAAAATCATCAGTGAGGCAGCTAGGACTTCATAAGAAAGCACCAAAAGTGTTTTCAGCATGAACTGTGAAGGCACCATAGAGATTCAGACAGAGCTACCTAGGTCTTACAAAACCACATTGACATCATGATGACACAGTAGTCACATTTTGCTGATTCACATACAGACCTTTGTCAATATAATTTTTAAAAAAAGACAAAAAAGACAAAGAAACCCCCACAAAACCAAACCAAAACAAACAAAAAACCCCAAACCAAACAACAAAAAAAATCCACCCCAAAACAGAAAAAACAAACAAAAACCCCCAAACCTCAAATGACCAGAAACCAGATTACAGGACAAAAGAGGAGCTTACCTGGATCACTAAGAAATTCCTCAGAGTTGTTCCACGTCCTACCATCCAAGTACAAGGAGCCATTGGTGAAGTTGTACATGGTGTAATCCCTGACACATTTGTGTCTCAAGTTTCCCATGAAGAGCTGGAGGCCTATGAGGGCAAAGACACTCAAGCAGAAAACGGTCAGGATCATCACATCTGCAAGTTTCTTAACAGACTGGATAAGTGCCCCTACAATGGTCTTCAGCCCTAGGGAGATAAAAGCCGAGAGTTTATAGACTGAGAGATTGAAATATGTCTGCAGACAGATGCTTTTCATGATGAAAATCTCCATGGGATGGGGAATCTGGAGGGCTTTGAGTGTTTGCAACTGGACGTCGCAAACGAGAGACAAGTGATCACTAAGAATGTCTGGTTTGGTCTGCTTTTGGATCGAAGTCCTGGAATTGCACAAACAATGATTTAAAAATGGAGGGGGAGAACTGGATGGTGTGATACAAAACTATCCATGGATAAAGAAAATATGGAATGTGTTTTGTACTTTCATGGAGCTGCAGTAAAGGCGGCAAAGCCTAAATCCCATCGAATTTTGAGAATGTGAATTGCTTTTAAATCTCTCAGGTGATTCTGATAACTTTATCCCTCACATAAACAGATGAAGAGGTATGGAAATGCTGTTTATTCCCTGATTATTTTTACATATTTTAGTGCCAAATCCAACATGCTGTCCTCATATGAATAATTCCTCTGCCTTCAATTCATTTGCCTAAGACAACAAGAATTTGGGATTAGAAAAAAAAAAGCCAAATACAGGCAATCAAATAAATGCAGTGGAAATAATTTGAGTAAAACAACCTAAGGCTCCAACACTACCTGGGCAAAGTTAATCGTTTTATAATATGCTGCCAAAGTAGATAAATCATCCCACTGCATAACACCAAAGGCTTGGGTCACACAAATTAGCTTCTCTTTTGTTATTTCACCCCATAACACTAGCCTCAGTTTATTCTTCCATAAATATTCAGATATAAATAATTCTACAGTTTTCTCAAGTGCTAATTCGCTTTTGAAGTGTTCCTGGAGATCAGCACAGTTTGAGCTGACTGAATATTACATGATTACAACAGAAAACCCCATTCCTTTTTTAAAAAAGACCCTTCTCCTCTAAGCTGGTGTGCTGTAGCTGGACATTAATATCAGCTGCACATTGGTGGCAATTTTGTCATTTCTTGCCTATTTATATTTAATTAATCGTGGTAAGTAGTAATAAGAGCCTCTGATAATCCACGCCACCAGTATGGCAGTAACAAGAGAAATTGATTTAAATAGAAAAAAAGAAAATGCCAAGAGGAAACAGGAGGAATTCTCCTGGGCAATACTCAGAAGCACATTGATTTGCTCACTGAATATGATCATACACATTAAATCTCAGTTCCTTGGAATTCCACCCCAAGACTTTGGCAGCCACAAAGGCTGAGCCAGTGCTGCGTAATTGGAAATAACATGAAAATGTAAAATGTATTTCAGGACTCACAGGAAAGCAAAATTAGCTTTTGGCTTTGCTTAAAAATCTCTGGTTAGAGTGAGGGGAAACCAGGGTTTCTCAGATGAGGATGAGCTGCTGGAATGGCCAACAAGTGCAGCTCATCCCTGCACCCAGCAGCCTAAAATACTCCACTCCTGCAGAGGATATTGCTAATCTCTGAATGATATTAACATCTGTAAAATGGCCCATTTAATCAAAAGGCACTGATCCATCAGGTGTGGGGAGCTTTCCCCACTGAATTCTTTGTTTGCCTCTCTAAAATTAGTTTATGCCATGGTAAAGAGGGTGAGGTTAGACAGCTCCCTGCTTTGTTCAAAAATAAAGCATAAATTATTGCAGGACAAACATTAGGCAAAAGCTGGATTTTCATGCTACCTCTCCTCCTCACCAGAAAGAGATTTCACAAATTAGGTCAATTCTACTCAGGTACTTAGAAAAAGGCTAACTTTGGATTTTTGAACTGATCTGTAGGCTTGGATACCTATTTTCATGCCTAAATAAAAATGAAACATCTTCTGTTAATCTAGTCTTGAGTAAATTTTTTACTACCTGAATAGGAAGTAGTTTTAGATGAAGCCCAATTCTGAAAGGACTTCTGGGCTGTCACCTTTTCCCAGCATTATAAGACCTTTAAAACAGCCAGGTTTTACACAAATAGTGAGGTGAGGAAAAAAAATGGAAAGTAACTAGAATCTTAAAAATTTAAAATCTAATATTCTGAAATATTTACAGTGATTCTTATCATTGGTTGTCCTTTGAATGCACAGATGTTGCTTCACTGAAGTTGGTTGAACTTGAGACATCCAAATCCAAACTGAGTCTTAAGAAAAGGAAAAAATACCACAAATTCTTCTACTGCCATACTCCCTGTGAAATCCCTGTAGAACATTTATTTGTTTGTAATACAAGTACAAACTTGGAGTCTGTATTTGTACCATCTAAGTGCACTAATTAATCTTACTCATATGGGCAAGGACAATGGGAGTCCTAATGTGAATAAGGATAATATCAAGGAAAAAACCCTACAAAATTCTAGTCACCAATAAAGACTATCTGTTTTCAACATCAGGACTCAGTATTGCCAATTTCAAGGTCATTTCATGAAACATGTTTTTCCCAGATTACTTACTGGAGTTTTAAATAGAGTAGCAATTCTATACTCTTAGTTTTACAAGTTCATTCCTTGCAGGTATCAAATAATTTCTTTATGAGAGAGTTTTCTTTTTTAATCTTTTTTTTTTTTTTTTAATAGCTTACAAGCTTCTGAACAATTTAAGAAGATGATGTTTTAGTAGTACAATTTCTGTAATTAAAGACCATTTAAAAATAACTTGTACTCTGCCTCCTGGACCTTTGTTAAAACTTTCCAGGAAAACCATTTGGAGAGCATTGTACTTACAGCTGAACTGTTCTTTCTCACCCTTTAAAACCAAAATTCTCTCAGATTTAAGTAGCATCCATCAAGGTGCTTGACACAACTAAGTGCCAAGACCAAGGAAAATATTTAATCCATTGGCCATTTAAACAATCTGTGCCTCTAAAATGGAAGGGCTGAGGGAAATCAAGGACACCCAGGACCCCCTGCAGGTGCTCTGCATTTCTCTGATTCAATCCCATGTTTTGTAAAAGCAATGCTAGATGTATTCAAATTTAGAGCACGGTTAAATCTTCTGGATAAATAATCCTTCTTTGAAATAGTGCCAATGAGAGCACTGCAATATAGCTTAATAGAAGATGCTATTTATGGGGCATTAAAGGCATTTACTTAATTCTTGCAAGTCAAACATCAAACCAGGCAGCATGCAGGAAAAAAAACCTGAGGATCTGATCCAAAGCTGAGTAACATCTACACCCGTTAATGACAATGGGTCTATAGATTACTCCCTGTGGAGTAAATCAATAACAGGCTTTTTCTGAATCACTGACTTCTTTCCACACCACTGGGCCAAATCCTGCTTGCATGACATGAAAAAAACCACGAGATCCAAAAATCAGTGGAATGAGGGCTATATAGGCAGCCTAACATCTGCAGAGAGCAAGAAGAATTTGGCCCAAACGCTCCTGTTAAGGCAGGTAGAAATTATCACATTCAGAGGTTAATCAAATAATCATTTTTCAAATGCAAATCAGAAACCATAGAAAATGCAAGCAACACCAAACAATGAGAAATGGCAAGATCCCAAAACACCATCCATTCCTTTTGCGAGATGTGAGGAAGTATTAGCATAATTCAGTATGACATCCATATCAGATGTTGGCAATCACCTACAGAACATCAGACACGTTCATGCACAGCCTGGAAATAAGTGGGAAGAAGAGGAAAAGTAAAAAACCACAAAAAAAAAAAAGAAAAAAAAAAAAAAAAGAGTGTGACTTGCAGCAGGGTTGTTCCTTTCCCTGAGGATACACCTGTGTCCTGTAAATGTCTGCATGAGTCACATGCCTGTAGGGAGAGAAGGGCTCACCCTTGATGAGTGTATTTTGTCATTAGTTACTGAGAGGTGGGGCAGCAAAGAACTGAACAACGTGTTGGCAAACTTGAATTGGTGGCAGCATTCCTGCAGGCTGGCTTCACGTGGAAAAATGACTGACAGGCCAGTGTCCAAGGAAAACACAAATATGCCATGTATTTCTCACCTCCAGGGTAGTTCCTTCTTGAGTTAAGTGATTTACCTACCAAAAGGGTGACATTTATCTCTCTGTAGCAGGACTTCAGCAAGGCTGAAGCAGCAAGTGAGGGTCAGTCTCCTCCACAGAGTCTTAATTCTTGTTCCCCAAGCTCTGTTCTGGCTATCACAGAGGCACTGGATAACATTCACAGCACTATTTATAGCCTTTAGTCTCACACTAACTTAAATGGGAGCTGGATCAGGCCCCAAAGTGCCTTGGCCCAATTTTCTATGAGGTCACCTTTCCCCGGGATCCTGCAGTTTTGTGTGAGGTGTCCGTGGTGTGCACGCCTGTTCCAGAAAGAGCAGGGGAGCTCCTCTGGATACAGCTGGATACAGGCAGCTTACAAAATCCTGGGGATGATGATGATGATGATGGCCTGCTTTTTGTGGTCTTTTGATGGAGAGGGTGTACCTCAGGGTTTATATTATCCCAATTAGTACTCATCAAAAACATCGGTGATTTCCATCAGGATAAAATGTGATTCAAGACCCTCTGTTGTTCCTATAGAGCTCACTGGGATTTGGATTCTCTGGTAATGGGATGCTAATGGGAGACAAATGAATGGCTTCAGTGGGTTGTTCTGCTGCTGACCACGGTTCCTATCTGGCTAGAAAAACAAATGAATCCAGTTGCCATGGCAATGTGCAAGACGCCAATTAGTAAATCAAATCACTGAGAGTTAAAGGTTTTAAAATGCTCCCATAGAGAAAATGTTACCTATTTCTGTTACCTGAACCTGTACAAAGCTTGTTTTCCTCTCAATATCAAGGAGAAACTGGAAAACAGGAAGAAATGGGTGTGTTCAGTGCCAAAAAGGGAAAATGGAGAGGTTCCATGGAGGTCTTCTGGCATTTTAAGGGAGGTAAGGCACTGACCTGATGTCTTACACAGCTCCAGGGTAAAAAAGAGAGAGCTGATAATGCAGCAAGAGAGAGGGAGGCTGGATCCACAGACAGGACCTGCAGGTCCATGGACATTTGGAGCAGGAGATTTTGGCATTATGGTACTCAAACTGAGCCCCAGCTCTCCAGTGAGAGGGAAGTTGCCTGGTGGATGACAACATTTGTGGATGACAACATTTGTGTTGTTGGGTCTGGATCTGAACCATCCACCCGGGACAAATCTTCTAATGACAAAAGCAGTGAGTTGCTGGAACAGTTCCTGGACTTCTCAGGAAGACCCTGGGACCTCCACCTTTGAAGGGCTGCTCAAAGAAGTCAGGCAATAAACACCACGCCATGCTTGAGCTGTGCTGAACACAGCCTTAGACCAAGGGAATGGACTCTGAATTTAGGAGATCTGTTTCAGCCCTGTGAGCCCGTGTCCCCCCCTAAAGATCCCTGTGCCTGCATGAGCACTTAGAGCCAGACATTAAAGGTAGGTGAGATTTTTAAAAGCACTAATTGTCAGCTTTACTGACTCCCTCTGGAGTCAATAGAGAAACTCATTGATTCCAAGTGAAGCAGAATGCCTTTGAAAAGCAGCCTCTAAGTGCTTTGCTGGACAGAAGCCTTGCACCACCAGGACTTGGCCTGTGGCTTTCCGTAAGCAATTTCACTGAGCAGGGTGAGTCCAAGCATGTTTTGTGCAAATAGAAGGTACCTGATGGAAAAGTGATCAATTTTATTGAGGGAAAGCTCAGATATTTCCAAAGGAGAATACAGCTTGGTGTTTTTCACCTGAGAGGTGAAAGAGGAAGCAAAAAATAACAACCACCTTCTCCTCCCCACGGAGATTAACCCCAAAAATCTCATGGAAGATATTAATACTCGTCATCTTTTCATTTTTAAGCCTACTGGGGGAAAATATTTCACCTCAGCATAAGCCTATGTTATCATTAAAAACTCAGACTGATCTCCAGTGAAACCACAGTATCATGTCCAATATATCATTTAAAATATATATGCTTAACTGTAAGATGAACTGACTCCTCTGAAATTATCTGCTAATATCAAAAAAACCCACCTTGTCTGTGTCTCACTGGCAGCTATGGCAATTTGTAGCTCTCCACATTTGTAATTTAATACTCAGGGCACAGGTAATCTCAGTGATAAAATCAAAGACCAGATATTCTATTAGCATATCTACATGCAGTTATGTCACCAAATAATTTAGGGACTTGTACATAAAAATGCAGCTATCAAAAAAAAACCTAATCAAATACTCAGTCAGAATGAAAACAGAGAATGTGAATTATTATGCATTACTTTAATAAATAGCACTCCTCTTTTTCTTTTTTTCTTTTTTTTTTTTTCCTATTAACCAACAAATGGAACAACTCAGTGTTTAATATCACTGAAGGGTTTTGGTGTATTTGGATTTTTTGAATCTCAGTACTCATTTTTTTCCTCCACTCAGTCATATCTTATCATTTGATGTAAAACGAGCTTCAGCTCCTCCTCTGATATAGGACAGCAGAAAATTGTTATATATATATAACTGGGAAAATTTGACAGGCTCTGCTCTGAAGAGGCTCAAGCCTGAGACGAGATGTAAGGTGAAAGGTGTCCCCTGGAGATGGATGTCCCTCCAAGTTAAGCCTTCAAATTAGTATCAAAGGAATCTTGGAAACAAACTCTGGCTTTCTCTCTGAGTAGCCACCACCACCTCACAGGATCTGTAAAGCTATGCTCAGCTCTGTTTCCTAAGGAAAATAAAAATCCTTTCTCAATGGAAATCCTGTTAGAGAAAACTTAAAAATCCCCACAGATCTCTGCTAATAGATGATTCTTTAAAACTTAGAGACAAAAATTAAGACAGGTTTCAAGGACCTAATAAATCTCAGAGTACTCTTTAAAACCTGTATTTGGACATACACTTCCAATGAAAAGTACCTTGCTTTCCCAGTAATTTCCCTGATTTTCATTACTCTGGTATTGGAATGAGGGACCAAACTCTGGACCCAGAGAGATATTTTTTCCTTAACACTTCCATTCCTGAATTCCCATTTCTAGCTTATACTCCATGTGGTGATGAGTTTTAATACATATTCCCTGTATGTTTACTTCACAAAATTTGTTTAGATTGACATTACAGTGTATAATAAGTGAGTGGAAAAGGCTTTCTGACCTTAAAGACCCGTGAGTGAGAATCTGAGCAGTTTCCTCGATGTTTTGAATATTTTTAACATGTAATTGCCAACATCTGTTCAGGATTATCACAGATAGGATCTACCATGCATGGATTCTGCTATCTTCTCTACCTTGTCATGCAGGTTGGAGATGTTAAACACTGAGGCTGAATGAGACCTGTCCATAGATAATGGCTCAGCAAGAAAGTTTTGTTGTATGGTTAGTCCTCAGTGGACTTACCTCTGCATAAATTACTTAATAATTTATTTTTTTAAATAGTAAGAGATTATATAAAGAGCTTCTTTTGCTACCAGTTGTGTAGTAAAACTGATTTTTCTTTTTTTTCTTTTTTTTTTTTGAGGGGGTGAAGAGGGGAGAAATCATATCTTTGAGAATGTGAGAAAACGTGAGTTGATGAAATGCTGAACCTACCAAAATAAATAATGAAATGTTTTCCAATCTCTTCAAGGCCCAAAATTTCAGCAGTGTTTCTGTCACATGCAAATGGATAAATACCACGACAAATTAGGCTATCTGTGCCTGCAGTCTTGAAACCTCAGCTCACAGCACAGATTTAGATTCCTCTATCGATGTGCTCTTAAACATGAATATGCATTTTGAGGTCATTAACCCTCCATTTCTAAAAATCAATATCCGAAGGCTTTAAAATATTTTCATTGCCATCTTCATAGGGTTCACAAATGAGCACTTTATGTGTGTGATTCACGAGCCACCGTTCTCACTGCAGCACTTGTGAGCTCTGGAATTTTGGAGGCACTCTCATTCTTTCTGCCCACAAAAACCATACTGGAAAAACACATTAAAAAAACGAAAAAATTCTATTGACAGGTCACATTCCCTACATTCCTCCATTTCCTGATCAGTATCTATGGTTTAGTCTTTCGTAATTACAGTGTTTACTACTGGAAATGGCATGTAGGCTTTAACTGCAGCCCGAGTGTTTAACCTGATTTTCACCTGAAATGACTGAGATTGTTTTCAGCGCCCGCAGCACTCTGAACGTTCGTAAGGCTGAGACATTGCCCAGGTCCACAAATTCAGTTATGTATCTGTAACAAGGGAAAGTCACACACAGACAATGACAAAACACCAGCCAAAAAAACAACAGTCAAAGGGACAAAGAGAGACAGAGAAAGAATCACTTGTAGCTGAGAGCCAAAACGTAAGGATCAGGGCGTCTTACCTGGGATTACTGAAATAGTTTTTAAAGCTCTCAATACCCTGAAAGTCCGAAGAGGTGAAACACTGCCTACATTCACAAATTCTCCTACATACCTGTAGAATTAAGTCACAGTTATTTGGAATTACACAATAGAGTATGAGACTTGTCTGAATGAAGAAAGCATTCATACATAGTGGAAGTGAATGCAGCCGAATGAGAGGTGCATCCACTTCTCAGGCTGTTCTTTGATGCCATTTGCCCCAGGTTTTTATTAGTGCACATCATTTCAAATGCTACTTGAACTATTAAACTTTTCTAATAGGCATCAATCCTTTAAAACTACTGGGTGAGCTCTGTTATTGTGCTGTTCAGCCATAAATACTTTAAAGATTTTACCATCATGTAATTGAACAAAAAGAAAAAAAAGTTCTTTACATTACTGGAAATATTAAGAGTTATTTTGCTGCTTCAAATACTCAAGCAATTTTCACATAATAGCTTCTGAAAACTACATATAGGACAACATAGCAAAATAGTGCAAACATTTCGACTGGGTTATTTGGTTTAAGATGCTGTATTCTGTGGTAAAGCAAATTTTGGTTTCAAGAGATGCTTTAAATTGTATTTTGTTTTGTATTTCAATTTCATGCCCTTTGGCTGTGGGAAGATGGAGTCTAAATGAATATAACTGCCATCCTACTAAAAGCTCTTTATGATTAAAATACCAATCCCAGCTGTTCCCTGCCATGCCTCTTTTGGTCATCCTGGAGACCCATCACATCCGAGCTAAATGCTCCCAGGAGGGAGCATTCCCGTCATGGAATGAGTTCCATTTCATCAGTGTTGTACAAAATTATTTCCTCCAAGTCAGTATGCAGCAAAACCATAGTCACCATTGTATCTTCAGAACAAAAGAGATCTTGGAGCCTTGAATTTCACTTCTAAAATCCTACCAAATTTCATGCAACTGCCCTATTTATTTGGGGCCTTTGTTTCTAAATGTTATAGAAAAAACTCACCTGGTTATTTAAAAAAAACTAGCTTAAGTGGGCTTTGTCCAAAGGCCCCTGGGGAGGACAAAGTATCCTCTCCATATCTACTAATCCAGATTATAGAGTGGAAGAACAATATTGTTTCTCTTCATAATCTCACAGGGTAGACTGGGCAATGATTTACCTGTTTCCTGCCCAGCTTTACCCTGTGCTTCCCTCCCAAACTCTTCTTCAGCATGAAAGGTGGAGGAAAAAAATAATTTGGGGAGAAGCATTAGGATGGGAATATGGTTTTGCTGACCAGAGATTTGAAAAAACACATTATAAACATGTGAACAGGCATATGAAGCAGATAATACTGCTGCTTGTAATAGTCAATTAGGAATTTTTTGGACATTTTTTCAATCAAAATGCTGCTGATCAGTTCTTCTGTACCAGGGTATGAGAAACAACTGGAATTCCTAGCCTGAATTTTCCCACTTGCCAGGTAATTACTTATTGTCTTTAAGATTTTGACAGGGCACTTTCCAAACCAGAGTTACAGCTGCCTCTCCTCACTTGTCCTGGAAAGAGGGACTCCCTAGTCTGGGAGAGAGGGATCTACACAAGGGCAACTTCATAAATTCCCTTGAACCCATCCCTGACCCCAGAGCGGGTCACAAGCCATGGCTGTGTCTGCTGTCACAGGACAGGAGAAAAGCCCCAGAGACCTGCAACACTTCTTATCCTCCAGTGTGCTATTTAAAACTACTCTCTGTGGCCAAATCTGTGCTGTTTCTGCCCAAAAGAGGAGAAGACAAGAAGCTATTCTGCAACAACTCTAAAGCAAATTATGATTTTCCCACTGTAACACTCATCAGTGAACTGATGGTATTTTCTGTTAGCTCAGAACCCTGGGTCCATCTGAACCTCATGGCCCCTTATCAGACCCCTCCATTTTGAATTCCCAGGCCATCTTTGTTTGCAGATACAGAAATACCTCTGGCAGCACACAGGCTACGAGCAAAGACAACACCAGAGTTACCTGTGTGATCCATCTTACTTTAAATTACTTGCAAATTGGATTTGTATGAAGGCTAAATCGTATCAGAATAGATTCCATTATCCATACCCAGCACTATCTGCTGCTTGCATACTTGAGAAGGAGGTTTCATTGTACACATGAAGATCATATTGCAGCCACTTTTAACTCTCTCACTGCTGCCCGTGGGCTCAAGGAAACACTTCTCCATTTCTTTTTTAATTCCAGAATTCCATTTATTTTTCCATTCTTAAAGGCTTAGCATAATATGCCTTAAAGTAAGAAACAACAGGAATGGATTCTGGTTCTGAAGAGATAGTTTGGTATTAAGAAAATAATTTGAAGTTAAGAAGCTTGGGAGCTCACATTTGCAGGTCCCCCTGTTCTAGGGATGTTCTAACTAAGATTTGAAATATCATTTGGAAAGAAAATCAAAAGGTAGTTAGGAAAGAAAGCACAGACTCCCAAGCCTCTAATTAGAAAAGCTTAAAGGATTTTTCATGATCCTTGGGCTGGAGCACTGAGTGGCCATTCAAGTCCAGAATGAGAAAAGAAATAACAGGGGTAAACCTCAACCTGTGGGCACCAAATCCTGGTTCCTACCAACATGGAGTGAATAATTCCCCTGTGGGTAACTGTTCACCTTAAAGTCTGTGCAAACCTTCTCACCTTTCCCACTCGCCACATCCCAAACATCCAGAGATGATGCAGAGACAATTTAAGGGGTATTCAGACTGTGTCCCCCACAGACTGTTCAGACATGAATTTCAGTCTGAGATGTCCCCAGAGCTGGGGCAGATGCCTCAACCTCTGCCCAAGTTGACAAGATGAAGTGGAGCAGATTCATGGTCAAAGCTGGAAGCTGTGGCTCCTCTTGTCCTTGTCTCTGCTCCTTTCTACCTTACTGTCAGAAATCTCCTTCCTTCTAGAAAAGTGAGAGCCCATGCACAGAAATTCTCCTTGTTGTGCTGAATTCTGAGACCTACAAATAAACTCACATCCTAACTCACAAACAGATGATTATATCCTGCTTTTACCACCTGCCTGATGGACAGGAGAGCAGGATGGTGACTCTGTGGCATTGTCCTGCCACTAAATGTTGCAGAATTGCATTCAGCAATACTTGAGGAAAAGTTTAGCTGTGAAAAATAACTAATGTGTGCTGACCTCCAAAAGATTCTCCCCATCTACACTGATTTGTTTTTTTAAAGGCTTATCATAGTGGCCAGATGTCAGTTCAGCCAAATCCATAGGAATGCAGTAACAGATACCAGGACCTGGCCTAGGGCTGGCTTAGATCCAAAGCTTACTGAAATAAACGGGAATGTCCCTGAGGAAGTTCACTTAGGTTTTACACACCTCCATGCTGTTCTGCTAAATGCTGCTAAGAACCACAGAATTCTAAAATATCTCAAGCTATGCAAAGGGACTCATAAGGATCAAGAGTCCAATTCCCTCCTCCTCACAGGACTACCTAAACCCAAACCATTTGACCAGGAGTATCATCCAGAGTCTCCATGAATACTGCTCTTGATCCCTGTGCCCTGAGAGAGTTGTGCTTTCAACTTCAGGCCCTCATTGGTGTTTTAGCTGACTTTGGTTGAATATTCTTTCCTGATTTTGGTTCCACTCAAATTTCACAGCCCCAGGAGTTCAGCTCACATGTTGGTGCTAATGCACTTGAATCCCACTTAATGCTGTGAATTATGAGGTTAAAAGATGGCAGCAAGAACTAACCTAAACCCAGAACGGAACACAGGTATTATCATTAAGCAGGAAAAAACTCAGGGGGATCAGATCCTTCTGTGTTTAGGAAGTGGAGCCTTTCAGGCATCTCTACCAGCTTTCACTTCAAGATGGCACCTGTTCTTTGCACAATTTTCTCTTTTGTGGCTATGAAGAAATCTGGATTTCTGTCTTAGCTGGAGGCACTGACAGTGTCAGACCTCTGCCTTTGGCCAGAGCCTGGGCTGACCCTGAGTTCCCTGTGAGTGCTGGCTGACTGCTTCTCTACCCCTGTGTATTTTTAGCTGTTTGGATGTTGCAAATCCATCACCTTCTTCAAAGCACCAGAACCCCACATGTCCTCAATGAACTCTGACAATCTAGGCAGAAGGCATACAGCTAAAGGGGATTACCATGGTGGGGGCCAAATTTCTATTTCCAAGATATATAACAAGCTTCAGAGGACCATAAATTAATTCTCTACAGTAAAATAGTAATTACTTTCCAGGTTTGTGAAAGGAGGGATGTGAAAACAGCTCTGATGATATGATGGATAGATAGAGTATAAATAGGGATTTAAATACGTGGGTATTCAGTCACACTTACAACACTTTCTATTCAGGGGTCTGAAGCTTCCCAAAACTACATTAGATAGGCAGATATTATTACAGATATTTTACCAACAGCTCTCTCTGTGGAGCACAGAGAGAGTAAATAATTTCTCGAAAATTGTGTAGTGAATTCAGAGAACAGAACTGAGTATTCTACTCCTCTGACTTTTTCCTTTGAAACCACTTAGGATAAAAACACCTCCTTCCCAATTCACTTCAGCCTTTTCTCATTTTCAGTAAACTTTGAGCGAATAATAATAAAAAAAAGAACATCCACACAGTCTTTTAAAAAAGTTCTATCGCATATAACTCTCTTGAAAAATAGAAAGGAGTGCTACTTACGCCATAACAATAACACTGAAATCCAGCCAGTTCCATGGGTCCCGAAGGAAGGTGAATTCTGTCATGCAAAATCCTCTCGCCAATATTTTTATCAATGACTCAAAAGTGTAAATGCCAGTGAAAGTGTACCTGAGGAACAGAGTGGCCAAAGAAGAAAAGAGAATTAGCAAGCAGTAGATGGCTGAAACGGCAGGGGCACAGCTCTGGGGCTGCTCGTGTGAGTCACAGCTGCAGCACTGGGCTGTGCGTGAACAGCCTCGTGTGAGTGGAACAAGGGACAGGTAAGGAACAGCAAAATACTTGGGACAGTCTCAGAATGAAGATAATTTTCAGCACAGGATGTGTCCCTTGATGAATCCTCACTCATTAAGTCAAGCATGGACACAACTGCTTACTGCTAAGCTGTGCTATGGGATTTCTGAACCTCTGCCTTATCCAGTGGAGGAAGAGTGGATTAGGGAATCAGGGAATGGTTTGAGTGGGAAGGGACCTTAAAATCATCTCCTTCCAACCCCCTTGCCATGAGCAGGAAACCTTCCACTAGACCAGACTGATCAGAGACCTTTCCAACCTGGTCTTAAGGACTGCCAGGGATGGGAAGTTCACAACCACTCTGGCTAACATTACACCACACTCCTTGTTTCTCCAGCTGGGAGGAGGGTGGTTGTTCCATTCATACCTCTCATCTCCTCCTGCCCAAGACATTTTGGAGATTAAAAAAATGCCACCACTTGGTTTTATCAGCTAGAAAGGGTAATTGTCCTGCAACTTCTTTTGTGCTTCGCTACCTGCAGCAAACTGCATCAGCCTTGAGAATTAAACAACAAAATGCCCTCACGGAAAAAAAAATTGAAAAGCTCCCACCTGACTACTGTATGTAGTAATTTTGACCTGCCTGACAGTAAAGGAGACACAAGGCTGGGTTTTTTCCCCTGGCAAATTAAGTTATTACCGACAGCCTCTTGACTGTGATGATCTGGGCTAGAACATAGATCTTACCTTTCATAATAAAGATGACACTTGTAATAAAATTTAGCAAAATCTCTGTGGAGGACAGTAATGCCTCTGATTTATAGCTCCAAGATCTATACTCACCCAGGGCTCTTCCTGCCATCAGAGACAGAGTTCAGGGCATACAACAGCTCTTTTTTAATGCTGCTCCCTGAGACACCTATCCCAATGGACTGGGTATTCTAGGCCATATCCTAACAACAAAAATAAATGTTTAGTGTCTACCATGGGCATTCCCTATCCCTTTTCTCCAAATGAAGATGCAGATGATACCAAAGCCTATTAAAAAACCTCAAACACCTCCAGTCCACTCAAACAGAAACCTCATAAGTCATGATGTGAAGGGCTATCACTGGAAACACTGGCTTGAGTTTTCTGTTCAGTGCCTAAACATCAATTGGTGCCATGACACATAAAAAAAATTGTAACAGTAAGATTCCTGTTTGGTAGAAAAAAGGTGTGAGGGATTGAAGGCAGCAATATAAGGAAGAACATTATGCATAAAATATATTTAGCTGTATGCCACTGAACTGCACCTGGGAGCACACACAGATAGTGGTAAATCTCATTCCCTCCTGCCATCGTGTCACACAATAGCACCACTCACATATGTTATAAAATCTCAGTGTGCCTCATCTTAAAATGGGGATTAGCAGGGTGCAGCAGTGGGCATTAAATGTGTCTCCTCTTTGACCATCTACCTAAGCATTTCCTTGTATCCAACTTTTTCACAGCTCCTATTTAGCTCTGCTCTGGTATTTCGAATTTAGGTCAGCCATGTGACAGTCTCTTTAAGCATGTCTATTTAGTAATACACACAGAAAACACATGCAAAGAACTAAAAAAAAATACTTAACAGTGCATAAGCTCATTAAAATGATAAAGCACTTGTATTTATTCAGCATGTCAGATGGGTTTAATTGATTGTATAATCATCATCTAATTCTAAATGGCTCGGGCAAAGTCCTCCAGCTACTGAACGGCTTCTTTAACAACAAAAGTCAGGGTTCTTAAAAAAATTTTTAGTGGGGGAAAGTTGAATTGATTCCATTTTTTTTTTCCCAAAATGGTAAGGAAAATGCTTTTAAGGAAGATCTAGGACAAATATTTGCACAAGGTTATTCTTCTATCCCCTGTGAGTCTCTGAAACAGCAGAACAAAATGGATTAAATGTATCTTCTCCAAATCCAATATTAATCAATTTGAATTACAGTTCATTGGGTTATTTTGCTCCTCCAGAGTACTTGACTTTGATTTCATTCTATGCACTTGAGGAGGAAGAGCTGAGAGATGTGAGGGGACATGGAGGAAAGGAAACATGGAAGAAGAAATGGAGAAAACACGGAAGGATTTGCTCCACACTGCATGAATCCATCTGCATTTCTGCTCTACGTTTCCTGTGTGCTCTGCTTGATGCACTGATAAAATCATTCCCATTCTCCTGCTTGCAGGAGACACAATATGATCATTTTTGGTATTTCCCTCCAGAATGTTTGTGCTCCCAGCTGTGCACCAACTGACCAAATTTTGATGAGATCATCATGTGGATGAGACGGCCGTGATTCAGCAGAAAACATCATGGCAATGGTTATTAAAGTTTTCAGTAGGAAAAGGACAACACCAGGGGAAAGGACAGCCACAGACATACTTGAGGGTACCACACTATACAGAAATACATGAAACATCCTGGGATTAGGATGTTATTGTGATGGGATGAAATATTTGGTTCAGTGCTGCCTATAATTAGTAATTTATGGCCTAGAAGATGTGTCCTGCATGATTTTATGGAACCTAAATAAGGGCGTTTTACTCTCTTTTCTTACAGCCCTGAGCAGACCAAACACCAGGTTATGAAGCAGCAGATGGCTGTGTTTATCATATGTCAGTCAAAAATAAAAAGTGTGTTCTGATTGGTTCAATGAGCCAAAATAATTGTTTAATGCACTGTAGGTTGATTAGCTTGTGCATCTGATATCTGTTTCGAAAAGGAATATTTTTAAGCAACTTAAAGAAACTAGATGGGTTTTCATTTCAGTGAAGCCCCTTAACCTCTTCCAATATTAATTTAAAACCCACAGCAACAAAAAAATAACCCCCTTCAAGCAGTAACTTTGCTATTTTTCCTGAAGGCTTGTCAAGCTAAAAAGACAGGAATTCACACAGAGGTGTTCCTAGATAATATGATGCTCATAAAGTATTCCTGCCAGTGATTACAGGGGGATTTCTCATGCTGTGCTCAGCCCAAAATAAATTTTGCTTCCATTAAGTTTCAGATCAAGGACAGAAATAAGTCAGTTCAGGAGCTATTCTCTGAAATAATTCAACTTCAGTTCCATCAGTTTATTCTGATGTGTCCAACCATCAAATCTTTTTAATGGGAACTGTGGAATGCTGACCAGTTTCAGACAGGGTTGTCTTCAATAGGTGATTTCATCCAGATGTGGCATAAAAGGTGTCTTTGGCAATGAGCATAAGACTCATGGACTAAAAATGTTTAGTTTGCTTACTAAGGGAGTTTCCACAGGCTGAAACAACTACCTGGAAAAACATTTTGTGAGGGCAGATACCACAGTCAGTACTACTGGGAAGAAATTAGACAGCAGCAAACAAGATGTAAATAAGAACACAAGAAAAGGAAGAGGAAGGATGAGATGAGGATGGGACAGCTGTAAACCAGCAAGGATACTTACTCAACATATTTATTCCATGATGGAGTCTCTGACTGTGCCATGAACACACAATTAGTTAAAATAGTGCACATAATAAACATGCTGAACAATGTAAAATAGGCAAATTAAGGAAAACAACACATTTGATACAAAACTTCATCATTTTTTTTCATTTCACACAAGATATGACAGCTCAATCACAATTTGCAAGTTCCTTCAATAACTATAAGTATTTGTTTGCAAGTGCATAAGGAGACAAATAATTATATAAACATAGAAAAATGAGGGAACCTTCCCTGTTTTGTTTTGGTTTTTTTCCTATAACTTTTATACATACTTTATACAGCAAACAAATGCACTGACTCTGCAGTCTTTTGAAAGCACAATACCCCAAATTTACAGCTGTGTTGGTCAGATGACAATGTGCATAGGTGCACAACTTTGTATGAAAAGAGGGATTAGTCTCATTTAAGTATCCACAAAAAAACCCTGAGTCTGCAAATTCCCATTTCATTTTTTATCCTGAAACATTTCTCAGGCAGTAGGGGAAAGTTACAAATCTGGTCTTTCTAATCTCTTTATTGGGCTTGAGGTCTTGCTTTCAGTATAAAGTTTCACCAGAAGCAAGTCTGAGTTTCAGAGCACTAATTTTAAGGCTTGGTGTGCAAACCTGCTCTGTAAATAGGCAGCCTTGGTCTGCAGAGCTCTCTGCCTCAGCTGAGGGACCAGATTCCCTGTTTGGAGGCTAAAACAAACCTCCCAAGAGCATAGTTCACACACTCTGCTGCTAAGCTGAAACCATAAACATAAAAAGCACCCTAAATCAAATTCCTGAAATTGAAAACATAATTCACGGGATGGCTCTCCTAAAAGCACACGCTGCTTTCTGTAAAAAAATTACAAAATACGATGGGATTCTTCTGAATCAATAGCCGATTCCATGCAATTGGGAAAATCTAACTTAAGAGTTTAAGTGTGGACAGAAGATAAGGAAAACAGCCTGCAACCCAGTCAAGAAGCAGAGACCCTTCCCAGGATATATAAGTAACACCCAAATGTAAATTTCTTTTGCCTCTTTTTGGGGAAAAAAAAGAAAAAAAAAAAAAAAGAAGTTTAATTTGGTTTGAGGTTTTTTCACCTCTGTAGTTGATTCTGCTTGTGTTATTTTTTGTTTGAGAATAGTGATTGAAGAATCACATTTCAGATTTACATCCTGAAATTTTAGATTTGCATGAAATTCATCCTTTTGCAGAGCCAGAATCTCTGCTGAATACAGAGTGGAACGTTTTCCAATGGGCCACATAAGCAAGTACAAGGTTAAATTGGCAGTAACCAACCTGCAGATTCCCCAGGGCCACCATAGAAAGCAGTAATTGAACTCACAGGGACTGCTCATCTCACAAACATCTTCCACTTCTGGGCCAACACCTCCTACTGAAGGGCTGGGAAGGATGTCTGATACTCACTCACATTTGCCCACATCAGCTTCAGATATATTTCTATAGGTTTTGCCATTCTTTTTAACATAATTGTTAAGTTCCAGCTAGCCTAGAAAACACTGGATTACTTTTTCAACTACAGTCAAATGCTATGGATGAAGCACAGGAAACCAGAGTGGTATCTTCAGACCATGTCAAACAAACAGCTTATTTCAATTCCAAGCAAATAAATTCCTCTCTTGGAATTTAGGGTCACTGGTTTGATTTCTATATGCCTGTTTCCTTGTGATATAAACTGAATATAACAGCTTTCCCAGATGCTCACTTACAGGCAGGTGTCATCACCTCCTTATTCAAGCACCAAAGAGAACAAACCAGAGAACACAGGTTGAAAACATAAGGGTCAGCTCTGGGACAACAAATGCACTACAAATTCAATCTGGGTTTCATGACCAAGCTGAAAACTACAAAGGACATAAAACAACAAAAGGTTTCAGCTGCTTATGCACCAAAGTTAGTGATCTGTGTTAAGTAAGAAAGAGAAAACAGAAATCCTCACAGAATGAAAATTAGCATTCCTACCTGAAATCGAATGCAACTGTTTGTGTTAGAAAAAGTCCGTGGTGATGATCTACTCAGAAAGGACAAAGCAAAAAAATAAAACTGAGATAAGCTGTATTAGCAGCACTGTCCATTCCCTATCTTAGAACTGCTATTAAATCAAATTTTCCAAAGTCTACAAACTAAATATACTAAGCTACTCATCAGGATTCTTTCTGCAATAAATTAAACCTATTCTTTCCAATCTGAGGTTATAGAATAGCCTTTGCACAAGCCGATTCTAAAAGTTATAAATTTTCTCTCCTAGCACAAAGATATCGAGTCAAATGCAGCATACTTCTCTTCTAGACTTCATTATGATAGATAATTGTTAATTAGCAGACTGAATACTAGAGGCTCTTTAGGTGATCATTGCCAAATTACATATAATATGTGCAAGCAAAGGTTAGTCCCAATGAATAGAATGTATAATTGGTGCTTCACAAGGTCTCATTTTGCCTTATGGAAAGTGTGCACAATCAGATGGGAGGAAAGTTGCAGAAAATATGAACAAAGATTGAGAATTCTTCAAGAAGATTATTTTTCTTTTTCTGATGCACCAGAATCTCTAATTCTAGCACCAAGGAGGGCAACTTTTGCCAAATCTCCAGCCTGGATCAGTGGTAAAGTGAGAAAAACTAGATATTAAACCTAGAAAAACTAGAAATTACAATTGGTACAGATTTTATACGGGCCAGCAAACTGCTTGGAGAAACTAAGGACACACTAAGGACACAGAATGATCCTTGGCTTGCAGGCAAGAACTAAGAGGACTCTTTTAAACATAAGATATCAAGGAAACATTACCACTGATTTAATCTCATTAATAGGTGGAGATAGTTAATAAAGATGTTAATAACAGCTAATAATGATGCAGAAGACAAGAAGTGTTCATCCCATTGGGGATACAATCCTGCACTCCCCATGTCCTCTGGGACAGGGATGGAGCAGGGCCACCTTCTGGGCAGCCATGTGGGCCCTGGACCCTTCATGAGGCCTCACAGACCCTGAATAAGTGTAGAAATACCTAGAAGGGGTTTAAAGATACATTATTAGTTGTAATAAACTCTACTAGGAGGCTGTGGAAGTTTTTCCCCTTGGAAGGATGTGTTTTTGAAAGACTAGGCTCCTCCTGCTTGGCTGGATGAGCAGTGAACTCACAGCCTCTATCCTGCTGGACATCTCAAAGGAGGAACTCCTCATACAGCTATTTAACCAAGAAATGTGACCCCCACGGCCTCTTTATAGGATAATTTTACTCTGCCCTCTCTCTTCTGTTCCACTGTTGGCCCTCATGGTGCACTCAATGGCTGGAAATTGAAATATGGCATCCACTAAAGAAGCTGCTTCAGATATTTACGTGACAGGGCACCATTTGCTAATGCTCCTTTTAGGTTTTTCGCCCTAGGGAAAGTAAAGATTGCTTGATTACAGTCACGCAAGAGTGTAGATCTGGTTGCCAGGTCCATGTCTGTGATATTATCTGCTTGAGTACCTGCGGGTTGGGGCTCCTTTCTGCCTGGGATATTGACTGCCTGCTCAGCCACTTGGCCTTTGTATTTCAGGTTGATACAAAAGGTCTTTATTGACAGAAAACAAATCAGTGCCTAATGCAGGATCTTCGTTGTCTCACTGGGACTGGAGTTGTTGTCTCCTGCCTGTGCCTGCCACAGATTGAGCTGTTGGATCTCTCGACATTATCAACACAAGGTGATAATTTCTGTCTTTCTGGAGCTAAACGTATGTTTGCATTGAGAAGTGCCACTCCCAAAATTTTACACTCCTTATCTGATCATATTTCTTTCCTGACAGATATTTTAAATGCTCTCCTCTGTGGTTGTTATCCTTGGAAGTAATGTGATAAGGATTTCTTACTCATTTATCTTCTGTTTGACTGCTACCAAGGGCATGTAGCTCCTGTGCTACACATTCCTGTGACCTCTTGGCTTCACTAGCCAACGTGGAAAAAAGTCAGGAGAAGACAGAACAAGCCTCCAAAGCTGGATGCAATATTCTTAATTTCTTTCTAGAAAGCCCAGTTTTCAGATTCTTCCCTTGGCCATACCTGGGCAAATGCATTGACCTTGATTAACTTCAGCAAGGCTGTGCTGAGGTAACTGTGCTTAAAAAACTTGGTTGGGCTCTAGGTATGCAGCAGCATGTGCTGCATTGTATGCACACATAATCTGATCCACCAGCTAATCTCTCTGCAGAATTCTACAGTGTATTCTTAGTAACCATAATAATATCTTGGCTGATAATACATATTCATTTTTGCATAGAATTATTGCAATCAGAAGCTTCACCTGTTTTTCCTTCTGATAGAATATCTATAGTATCATCTTTTTTTCTTCTCACTGCATGGAGTAGGAATCTGATTTATTTCCCTATTCATTTTCCTTGAAATTTGATAATTAACCAATGTTTCTGAGATGCTACCTACTTAGTATTTATTAATTCTCTGTGGTGGACATGAGGATTGCAGATGAGGGATTTCCATCACTAAAACATCACGGAACGATCAGAGCAGCATGTGAAGTCTTTGAATTATCACTGCCTGGTCTCCCATGTGCACCCTAGAGAAAGCAGCCAAGTCATGAAAAAGGGTGTGTTTTTAGTAGTGTTCACACAAAGCTGAACATTTGGGTCAGTTTGGCCTTCCAGAGAGATGTGACTATGTCAGAATATGATGTTTCTGGGGTTGTGTGAAAAAAACAAGCCAAAAACCAACCACTGCATTGTGTTTTGCATGACTTCAGAACCAGAGCTACAGGAAATCAGGCATTGCCCTTCCATTGGGAGGCCTAACAGGGCAGCCTGTGCCTTTTTTCTTTGTTGGGTAACATATCCACATAAACAAACCAGAAAACAATCAACAAAGCAATTTTTGAAATATTTTGTTTCAGGAGAAAAAAAAATAATCTGAAGCAGTTCAAAATTAACATGTCTGCAGACAGTGTCACTGAGTTTTACCTCTGGGAGAGATTGCTGGAGTGCTTGGTAGCAAAGCTCTCTATCAGTGCAGATTCCCCCTGGTTCCCTTCCTTTCTGAGGTACTACACCCACTTTCCCTTCAGTAAAGATGATCAGACCCTTCCCATCTTTTAATCCTGAGTAAACTCACCAGACTTCCCAGTGCAGCTCACATTCTCTGATGCCAGCAGTATGATACAGTCATTTTTATAGCTCACATAACAATATAAAATGAAACAAACCGAAAATCCAAGTGCATTTCTGCTTGTGCAGGCAAATTCAGCCAAAAGATTTAAAACAGCTTAATGAAATAAAATGGTTTCTGACTTCCATCCATCTGTGTTTAAAACCCACATAAAATACACGAGGAAGAAAATCAACAGAAAGGATATGAATGTACCAAAATTTTAATTGCTGCTCTTCTGATTGGATGGAAAGGACTAAGTATATACAAGGCAGGAGTGGCACTAAATCGAAAGATTGTCTTCCCTTTGTTCAGTACTATAAATGTCTGGAAAACAAAATAGAAAATGAGAATATTCAGCATTTGCATTTATGCTCAGCTTTTCCAGCCCACATCCCACTGGGAAATTCCTGCCAGCATCCCATACTTTTCCCCCATCCCAAGACTTCCAAAATTCTTCTCACTTGGTGAAAGGTTTTGTCCAAGGCCTTCCCTACAGAACTGATTGTCCTGCATTAATATCCCAAGCATTTTTTCTTTTTTCAGCCCTTAGTGGGTCCTGTGCCATGACCTCCACCATAGGCTGGGAAGAGAGCAGAACAACTTTAAAAATAAAAATTACCTGGAGACTAAAATGTGGTGGAAAGAATTATGTGATGCTCTTCTTCCCAGGTGCTGGGGATCTCACTGTGTTGTTGATCCAACTTCTCTGTTTGAACATTTTATTGCTCTCAATTTTGTCTCACCAAGTAAAAAGTTGTAGGAGGCTCAGTTCCACACTAGGATCTGACCTTGGCACTGAAGCATTCTCACTGTGCTCAGATTAATATGGCCAGAAAAAAACAATTCTCTGGGTTATCTTAAACCCAAAACAAAAGTGAATTGGATGCTGACCCAATTTGCAGAGCTCTGAAGATGGCCCACCATGCAGAGAGGAACTAATACTCATTCAGAGACAGAATTGAGACACCCAATATATAAAATCTAAACAATTCACACACCTTGAGTCTAAAAACTTCAAGGCACTAAAATTGCAAATATATATCCTGTTGCTTATGCCCGGGGATAGCAGGCAAATTAAAAGGTAAATTAATTCTGGCCCTTCCAGGTAAGTAATCTATTTTTCTTATCCACTTAATTTTTATTCTGTAGCTCTAACACCTACCTCTACACTGTTTTACTAGAAGCACCATTATGGCTACATTAATTCATTGTTTACAGGAAACAGCAGAGCCCAAAATCAGAAACAGCAGTACCTGAAAAAACTGGAAGCTGCCTAAAAATACACAAGGCTTCCAAGCTTTATTTTGTCCTCTGTTTTGTGAAATGCTTGGAAAGGGGAACAAACTGTAGTAAGCAACCAGCCCAGCTCTGCTGTCAACAGCCTTTTGACAGAAGCTGTTTGCACTGCTGTGGCTTTGGTCCAGCCTGCACGTGATCCCTCATCAGGTGATGCTCCCTTTGGGACAAAGTTCACCATTCTGCAAAGTGCCAGCACTGCACATGCTACTCACACCTCCCCTCAGCTCTAGTTTGGTCATCTCAAATGGAGTTTTGCTCTTCCTCAGCAGGAACAGAACCACTGCTCTCCAGGAATGGTTGTGAAGGTGCCTCCTGCTCTTGTGCAGAGTGCTCACACAAGACTCAAGTCACCCAGAAGCCCTTAACATTAAGGGGCTTAAGTGATAAACAACAGACCTGTGAAGTCACAGCTCATGCAGAAGGCAAGATAGGGCAGATAAAAAACTCTGGCTTCAATTAACTCAGCTACTGCTCTGCTCATTTCAGATATTGTATATTCATACTCAGGGTTATCTGAAAACACACAAGTTTAAATTACGCTTTTTATCCCTCTTTGCCCTCCTGCTCAGATGTTTTCCTGGAGCCCTGCTCAACATTCTGATCCTTAATCTGGGAAGGAATATTTTTACTGGCTGTAGAAAGATAACAAACAGAGCACTCAAACCAGGGTCCTCAGCAAAGGCAGAGGAGCAGGACAGAGGGTTGGTGCTCACCTTACGATCATTGTAGAAGGGGTCAATGTCCTCCAAGGGCTCCCCAATGAGCTCTGGAGACACAGTCCCATAGATATCGGGCAGCTTCTTGCAAGCCTGCAAGTCAAACTGAGGCTGAGGCTTCTCTTCCTCGCCCAGCTGCTCCCTGTATTCCTGCTTGGCATTCCTGGCGAGCTTCTCTGCAATTCGCTTCTCGATGGCAGCCAGGGACTCGGGCGTGAACCGGTGGAAGCTGTTAGTACCCGGTGGTAACAAGAAGTCAGCCATCTTTTCATCCTGCTCTGTCTTTACTGGTCTTTACTCCTAGTGCTGGAAACAGCTGAAATTAAAAAGAGAGTTATCAAAAGTTAGCACCACAAGAAAAGCAAAAAGGACAAAGCCATCAGAATTTTTTAAAAAAAAAACAAAACCAAAACCAACCACTAAGTAACTTGTTGAGGAAACTCTTCATCAAGAAACTCTTCATCTGTTTTTAAGTGGTTAGTAGAACATCAAGGAAAACAAAAATGACTGAAATTGTAATTTCAATAAGGAATCACACATGACCAAATCTAAACAGATTTTATAGATAGACTGTAGAATATTCTTCAGTTATTCAATCATTTGGGATCCTAAATCCAAACTAAGAAGTTGCTCAGATCCACATGAGTTTAAGTTCCACTGAAAGCCACAGAGATTCAGATTCCTAACTCATTTTTGAAAATGCAGCTCTGGGAGTGGGTGAACAATGTTCCTAAGATGACTGCAAGAGATTTAAACCAGCCAATGTCTGGCCACATGATGCAAAATCTAAAAATGCCCCAGCTGTTCTATTCCAAATTTAAAGAGTGGAGGGTCAAGTTTAGATTTTTAAATCCCATAAAAATTCTTCATAATCTCTGTCTTGGGCTTCTGTAACATAATTTTAGTTTTCCTTTGGGACAGGAAATACCACCTTCAAGATATCTCTCCGGACTTTTGAGCATTTTTTTTTTCTCCACACCCTGAAATCTGAAGGATGATGGAAGTTCCAATGTGCCTGGAAAAGCTCTGGGACCTTCATGAAAGCACACCAAGCTTCCAAGATGCTGAATAGCCACTGCTGCCAGTTTGTCATATCTGAAAACCAGATTCCTCTCACCCACGACCAATTTGAATATCCAGGAGTTGGACTCGATGATCCTTGTACTTTCCAGGTTAGGATATTTTTTTTATTCTATGGTTCTAACCCAAACCTGTGAAGTTTGATCGTTTTGTCCAGATGGTATTTCAATGTTAACACTTCCAGTCTCTGCCTGAATGAAAACAAGTAAGAATTGCCACATCTCTTCAACTTACATGAATAAAGCCAAGCGTGAAAAGCACAGCCGAACAAAAAGCCTTCTTGTATCTGCAACTACACAACATGGATAGCTGTGAAAATTAATGTAAAACCACTGTTTGTAAAAGGATGAAGCTTATCCCTGTTCTAGTAGCTTGCACAAATCCATCCAAGTTCACTGAAGCCGTATTTTGCAATTTAAAGTGACTTTAGAGGCATGATTTTCCAGTGAGAGAAGCGCTCGCCCTGCAACAATTAAAACTCATTTCACAGAAGAAACACAGACCTTGTATTTTTGCCACCACCAGGCCATTCATACTCAATCAGAATACACTCTGGTGACAAACAAAATAGCAGGTTTTGAGGTGGGCTCCCCTCTTTCATTCAGCAACGTGTGCAGGATCCCATTCTTTGTTCAGCCACAACCGTTGTTTTCTGCTTTCAGATGGAATTTGTCTATTTCCAATGGATAGTTCCAGATAGTTTGCGTCTATTAGGCTCTGTGATGACAACATTTTTGTTAGCAAACAAGACTCTAACTGGACTCTGCATGACAAATAGCATATTTATTGACTCAATTTCTCTGAGTAAAGGACGCTTTCAAATAACTACTGTCTCTCCTATTCTGACTTCATTTTAAAATGAATTCATTAAATTGTCATTGATCACAGTCTATCACACAGGAATGATTTACTGAAGCTTGTACATTATGCTCTGAATTACTGTTGGTTTGAACAAGCAGGGCTAGAATGAAATGTCCTTCCTGGAGCTTGGGATATTCTGACATTCTTCTTTTGTTAGGTTTATTCTCCTTCTTCCTCTCCCCTCTCCCCTCCATGTCATTTGTTTTATCCCCTTCCTCCCGAAAAACAGGAAATTAGAAGCTTTCCCACAAATCGAGTTTCTTATTTGTGACTTTGTGACTCAGCACCAGCGCGAGCAAATAGAATTTCACTTTCTATAAATTACATCCATACAGGTGGCCAGAGAATTCTCCGAGATTTTTTCTGTCCTTTCCATTTTTTGTTTCTCCAGAATGAAACCTGTCTCAGTGCTGAAGGGGACAACAAAAGCCAGTGGCTGGTCAGGACAGCTGGAAGGGCACAGACAAGGTCTTTAAGCTGGAAATAAGAACATTGTGGGCTGTTAGTTGAGGTCCAGATGATCAGGAGCTCTGTGAAGGCAATGAAAGGGGAAGGACTGTTATGCTTTTTCTAATAATGTGAGAATGGAGAAACTTCAAATGAAATCACAGAGCAGTCCCAAAAGGTCCATACATGACTTTAAAATACAAGTTGCTTCCTGTGACTCAGGAACCCTGGGTGCAAGCAAGAAAGGCTGCTTCTGCTTGTCCTATTTTAACTCTTCCCAGTCTAAAGAAACCCATCCTCTGTTGTGTGTTTTGTCCATACAGCCTCAGACTTACAGACTTCCAAGAGAAGCCATTCTGGCAACAGAACAACTCATTTTTTTTTTTTAAAGAGAAATAAAAGAAGGATAGGGGATGGTGAGGGAGATAAAGTAGACAAAAAAACCTAATCAGTATCAGAAGTTTTAATTATTTTTTCTGAAGGGAATTTTTTTTTTGCTAAAAGCACTCTCTCACAAGAAAATTGAATCAAATTCAAACTGCTCAAAACCAGATCTTTCCAATTTTATCTACAAATTCCAGAAAGGTGGCTGCCTAGAAAGAACTGGAAAATCCTACACAAACTTCATTAGAGCTTTTGCTAGTCATCTATTTAATTATTCTTTTTTAAAAAACTACATTTCACCACCCTTACAATTGAAAAATCGTGACATGTTTTGTCTTCATATTGTATACAAGCTAAAGTTCCACATTTTAATATATATATATATTTAGCACAATTCTTTTTCAATTTCATATGCTTTCAGGAAATGGACAAGATAATTTCATGGATCCTTTCTATGTCTAATTTCTTTTAATCTGTGAATTGCAAACATTTCTACAGATAGCCAAGGTTAGCCCAGATGTTTCTTAAAAGGGTAAGAAAGCACTAGAAGTTAAAAAGGGAAATCATCAATGACTGAATCAAAGAGCTGGAATGCCATTTCTTAAGAGATAATAGCTGTTGTGACTCACGTGTTTACAATATGAACCTGGATTTTTCCATTCCTCACAGGCATATTTTTGAAATACAAGGCTTCAAACACATTGTTTCTGTGATATCACCATGCACAGAACGAAAATTTCCCTCTTGCTTTGTCAGTTAGCATTGGCTGTTGCTGATAAAACGTACTGGTTATGTAAACAAAGCGTGCATATGAAAATAAAGCACCAAGATGAATTCTTTCTTCGGTGTGGCAAGAAGTGAGAGCAGTACCAACAAATTAGCACCTGTATTTATTCAGAAAGATTAATGCTGCTTTCCATTGCAGTTTTAACCTTACTATCATGGGCTTCAGCCACTCCAGATCAAAATATCTTTCAGGTTCTCATGCATGCCCTGCAAGTCCCTCTGTTGTATCAAGGACTCATGAGCTAATATTTCAGACACTTGGCAATGGTAATAAAGGACCCAAACTGGAAGATCAAGGTTGTGAAAGTGTCTTTTACAGGCTAAAGGCATCAGACATGCTCATCTTGAGTAGGACTGTCCTCATTTGCTGATTTCCATGATGCCACTCAGGAAGCTACTGCAGACCACAGGCTGGGGAGAGAGATGTTTGCACTGCAATTCTGCTAGTCCAAACTCATATTAAATACTAATCCTAGACCCTAAATTCTCCTTTTGTTTAAGAAACGTTTGTGATTAAAGAAAGATTTCACGTTCCTGACTGCTGTGGTAACAAGAACAGTCATATGGATGGGTTTCTTTTCAATGTTTGAGACTACATGGAGCACAGTCATCTTTCTCCCCCACACACTCCTTTTCCATATAATCTCTTTGGCATTTTCCTTTGACCTGCAGAGCACAGCAAAACATGAGAATAATAGGCTAGAGAAATAAAGAACAGAGTAGTGACACATCTAATTTAAGGTCATTGGTCTAGATTAATATATTCATATGCATAAATTTACACATAAACACAAACAATCAGATTTAAAAAGACTACAAGTTGATATGGGATCGCATGGAAGTTTTATTCCAGTCATTAAGAAATGGCCTCATGGAAAACAGTTTTTAATTCACATAAAATAAAGACTTTTTATAAAAAGATCAAGAAGCTAAAGGAGTCTAGGTGACTGAGACACACTTCATAATTTTACTGACAACAACCAAACAAACAACCTTTTGAGACTTAATCCACTTATATTTATACCAAAGTTCACACTCCACAGTGAGGAGGTGTCATGGGAAATTCTCTTTTAACTGAAAAATTTCAGTTGCTGTTAGCACACACTTTGGGGGCCTGTTTGCTCACATCAAGACAGTCCTCAAAATTTTACACAGCGTGCTTGTTACTTCTGCTTAAGCTGATATTTGGTTTGTTTCTTTTTTCTCCAACAGGCAGAATTTTTGCAAGACCACAAACAATGGTTGTTTTTGCAGCACATGTTCTTAACACATATAATCAGCCACATCTCCAGCTGCCATAAATCAGCACAGCTCTGCCCAGGGAAGTCACACCTGGGGAATTGATCTCTTAGGGCTCAGAACATTTGGCTAGAAATGTTTCCTTTAAAAAGGGCACCTTCACACCAGAGCATGAACACCAGAGAGTGTGTAATTGAGGTATTAAATTGATGGCCTAGAAGGTAACCAAGGGAGCTGGAAAAGCCTGTGAAGGCAATCTGCAGATGCTTGTTCATCCAGAAACACCTTGTTGGGTGAGCTCCACGATGAAGGTGCAAAAAGGGCTGCTGGAGAATCCAGTGCCTGGTGGGGATCAGGCAGGCTCCCATGGCTGGTCTGCAGGGGAAAATTTTTGTATTCCACAAAAATCTGAACGAAATGGTTGAAATGTTTAGCTCCTGGAGTTCTCCTAGGCAAAGCACAGTGTTGAAACCTGTACAAGCTGACACAGGAGGAGATGTGAGCCAGAGTTCCTCTTGCCGTCCGTGCCACAAGGCAAACCTGCAGGTTGATTTAACATTCCATAACACATTTCCCAAAACAAGCCCTCTACTTCACCATGGATGCTGAGCAGGGGCAGAAATAAATATGCAAGAGAACTCACTGCATTCAAATTGTTGGGAAAAACCAAACCAGAACAGCACAAAACCTCCAAAAACAAAACTCCAGAGTCACAGACCCACAGGCCTCTTGTCACGACCAGCTCTGCCTAGGCAGCATCTTCCTTTAAATCCAGTTGAATGGGTTTTGCTGGCTCCTCACTCATCAGAATCATGGCATTCTGACATTGCCAATGACTTATTGAAAAAATAAAGTCTTCAGAAAGCCAACATGTGCTAAAAGGAAATGAATTCAGAATATTTCTTCCCGATATTGAAAGGGTATTTGGGGATGACAAATGTTATGCCAAGAATTAAATGCTGGCACTAAGTCTTCTCTTATGATAAAATACATATTTTTAGTGAGCTAAGAATATTCTGCTTTCTTTGCAGGTGTTTTTATTTCAAATTACTCTGCAACCAAATGACATAAATACGCAAGAGGGAAACATCATAGTTACCAATGCAGATCTCCATATTTTGCTGAGAATTGTAATTCTTTGCACCCAACAGGTTTTCATGGCTATTTTAATTAACTAGAAATTGGCCTCAGAGTTATTTTACTGTAAACTACACAGACTTCAGATCCAGGGAAAGATTTCTCCTTTGCTACTCTGAACCAACACAGCTTGGAAAGAGCTACCAAGAATGAAGGATGTTTTCAGCTCAGGATGCAGTCCCTAGCTTTTGAATAAGAAATAAGAAATCTACAGGAAAACCTCATATTGTGCCAAACATAATACACAGTGCTCACACCACTAGGTGCTTTGAATGCTCACATGAATAAAACAGATATAATCTGGTCCATTTTATTCAGAGAGAGTTTGTAAAGACATAAAGACAGATAAAGGAAGCTGTAAAACAGCCATTAAAATATATTCTGCTGCCATTATGGAATAGTTATGCCACAGGAAGAAGGCAGCTTTAGGTTAGACAGCAAAATCTTGGCTGCATGCTTCTAGGGAAGAAGGAGCCATGTCTGGAAAGCTGTCTGATGTATTACCACAGTTATAGGTAAGGCTTTCCTGATCCCCTCCCATCTAAGCTATGGAGACACATTTCATCAGCAGAAAACAAACAGACCCATAAAAGCCAATCATCAGAACTGACATGTTTACATTAAGAGAGATGGATGAAACTCTGTAAGCAAAGCCAGGGCCTCTTTCACAAGGGTAGCACTGAAATAAGAGACAAACATGACATAACAACTAAACTTCATTTTTAATAGTGAGTAGAGGGATTTAGGTTTTCCTTCTTTCAAGTGGCAGCAACTAAAAGAGGCTGAGGTGAAAGGTCAAGAAAAAATTGGATGTGAAAGGCTGGGGGAGACAGACCCAAACCATATAAATTAAGCCATGGAAGGTGGCAGATCCTCCCTCCTGCATCTGGCTGATATGAGGTCCTGCCAGTCTGCAACAGCACTCTGCTCCACAACCACTCCCTTCACTAAACTCCACCCTATCCATACACCTCCAACACATCCAGCTTCCCATCCTTTTCTACCTCTGTCCTTTTCCTATGCCTTAGCCAAGAAAATTCTCTCATCCTCCCACCTACTTTATTCTAGGCAAACATAACCTTTCCACAAACCTGTTCTTGCCCACAGCAATAACTCTCAAGTGACATTCACACCAGTTCTGTGAGATTGTGTCACTGCTGCTTTATTCTCCTCTTTGTTCCATGCAAAGCATCTCTGTCTACAATGGTGGGTGACCCCAGACAGAGATGCAGGGTCTCTGTCTGTGGTTTTGGGATGATGTTTGCTGTTAATGGAGCCCTAGCTACTTTGGCAACAAAATACAAAAGGAAAAAAAAACAAGAAAGCACAGATTTAGAAGTACACTGGCAAAATGATCTTTCCTGGTAATGGCAATAGAAACTCAGGAAGGATAAGAGGGAATCTATCAGGGAGTTGATGCTTGCTGGAATATATTGAAGATTTGATTCATTATTCAGTGCACTGTAAGTTTGACAATGCTATTTGGATAAAGCTGGTGGCTCTTGTGCTCTGATGGAAGAGATTTCACCCCCTTGCCCCCCCGAGAGACAGAGAGAGATTATTGCTGTCCAGAGAGGAGGGATATTCTGCCTCTTTGCGATTGAAAACCGCCTGGGTTTGTTTGCCAAGTTTAGGAATCAGAGTCAGGAGCTTACACGGGTTCTGGGGGTGCAATCCTCAGCTCATGTCAGTCAAGGGGAATATTTTGTGTGACTGCAACAGGCAGTGGGTCAGACCCCTGGCGTCAGAGAGGCTGAGTTATTTGATTTCTGCCATTCCTTTCAAAGAAGTTTACTTCAGCCACTCGGCATAGCTCCATGGAAAAGATGCAATGGATGCTGGTGCTGACTGACAGTGATTTGATTTGAATTACATAATGGTCTGAACCATTATGTAAATGAGTCTAACAGAAACATGAAGGCAGAGCAGCCAGGGATTTTTCTTTTTTTTTTTTTTTTTTTTTAATATCTAGTAGCCTTTCAATGTTATCACCAAGACTGCCGCCTTCCAGCTACTACATTTTGCTGGTAGGTTAGCTGAATTAAACTTTATTTCTCCAGACACTAACTAAAACCCAAAGTGCATCTGAGCAAATGATGAGGAGCATTTAAAGAGTGGTGAATGTGGATGATTTTAGAGGTATATGAGTGAGTCACATCACCAGGAGTGATTTTGGCTATGTCCCACTGATGTCACTGAGACTCACTCTTCTGAGAACCCCGTGGCAATCCCAAGCATCCCTCCCATTCTCCCCTGTGTAATTTCCTCATCTTTTTACATGGGAGGATTTTCCAGAGCAAATAACTCATTGCACAAACAATTCTATTCCAAAAGTCATGACATTTTCTGTTAATTAGCAATAATATAATCATCCAAACAAACTGCCAGGGACATTGCATTTACTAACAGGCTATATCCAAACGTGCATTTATGTGTCACCAGTGCATGCTCGAGTGGTTGGCAATTCTCAATTGGGCCTGAGGCACAATGTGCTGGAAGAATATAACAGAGGCCCAGTATTGCAAACCCTGCTGTGGCTCCTTGCCTAATTTAGCTTATGGGACCAAACAGTCAATGAGCAAACCAGTAAATAATACATCAAGTGGCCTGTGAAAGGGAAATATCTGATGATGGTATCAATGCACGGTGTTTTCTAAATGGAAAACGCACTAGCTCCATATTTTGGGAACTTACTTGCACTTCCTTACATCCTTACTTGCACTTAAGAAAAAAACAAACAAACAAACAAACAAATCAAACACAAAAAAAAACCCAAAAAAACCCCAACCAAACAAACAAAAACAAACCAAAAAACTAAAGCAAAACCAAAACAGAAACAAAACAAAACAACAAAAACCATTATTCCTAAAAGTAACTTTTTCATTACTTGGTTGGCCCAGAAAGTCAGCCATGTCTTGTGCTGCATCATGAGAAGCGTGGCCAGCAAGTGCAAGAAGGTGCTCAGCTCTGGTGAGACCCCAAGTGGAGTGTTGCATCCCCATCTGGGACCCCAAACACAGGAAAAACTTGGACCTGTTAGAGCAGCNCCCAAAACAAAACAACAAAAAACATTATTCCTAAAAATAATTTTTTCATTACTTGGTTGGCCCAGAAAGTCAGCCATGTCTTGTGCTGCATCATGAGAAGCGTGGCCAGCAAGTGCAAGAAGGTGCTCAGCTCTGGTGAGACCCCAAGTGGAGTGTTGCATCCCCATCTGGGACCCCAAACACAGGAAAAACTTGGACCTGTTGGAGCAGCTCCAAAGGAGGGCCACCAAGATGGTCAGAGAGCTGAAGCACATCTCTTATGAAGACAGGCTGAAAGAGCTGGCTAAGAGAAGAGAAGGCTCCGAGGAGAACTGTCAGAACTTCCCAGTGCCTAAAGTGGCTCCAAGAGAGCTGGAGAGTGGCTTTAGATAAGGATGTAGAGGTAGAACAAGGGGGATTGGATTTAAACTGAAAATGAGTAGGTTTAGATTTCATATTAGGAAGAAATTCTTCCCTGTGAGGGTAGGGAGGCACAGCTTGCCCAGAGAAGCTGTGGACACCCCATCCCTGGAAGTGTTCAAGGCCAGGTTGGATGGGATTTGAACAACACGTTCAAGTGTCCCTGCCCATGGCAGGGGGGCTGGCAAAAATCATCCCTAAGGTCCCTTCCAAATCAAGCCATTCTGTGATATGATTGTGTGATTACTAATAGCAGTGATAAACAGCAATTCCACTAAGAGGTCATCCAATATTTTGACCTAACCTCTTCCTATATATATGTAAATACTAAGGTTGAGAGTCCCCAGATGACATTAGGTCTATGAGTTATAACAACACCTACCCTGACAGTGTCCTAAAACGATGCAGAATGTACTGTTTGAACACTCAGATTTTCTTTTTGTTTTTTCAAGACAATTTCAACTAAAAATACAAATTTGACAAGACAATGGAAGATTTTGATTGGATCTGTTAATTTTTAATCTGCCATGTAGGAGTCTAATGATTCAAGGACTGCTTGCTCCACTCTACATCTACCTGCATCTTTATCCATCCTAAAGTGTAGTTCCTAAGCTTAGAGAGGGCAAGTAATATATTCTAGATATTTTTGGCAAAAAAAATATATGTATTGGACATGCAACTCTTGTGAAATAGCCTCATATTCTCAGAATAGAATGAATCAACTAAAATTTAGCTTCTCTGATGGATTGGAATAGATTAGCCAAACCAAAGAAGAGCAGGATGTTACACATTCAGGGAGAAATAGGCACTGCTAGGGCATGAGTCATCTCTCCTGTTTTCAATGTCTACTTCAGAGAGACAAACTATGCTTTAGACCCTAGCAAAGCCTTTGATGGCTCAATTTGTTTATTGTGACGCCAAAATTCTGGTATTGATACGTGCCTGTAGGTACCTGTGAATTGAGTGTTTACATTTGCATGTTTGCTTTTCTCTGACAGAGCAGAGGCATCTGGACTGAGAGATGTCTTCCCCCAGGAAATTCACACCATTGTGGGATATGATGCAAGGTGTGTGAGGTGTGTCAGTTTTTCTTTTGCCTTGACTCTTTCCAAAAATAGAGACCAGCCACCTGCAACCACATGATGGTAAAGGAGCTGTTCCATTCCAGTGCGTGGCAAACCCTACTACAACACTTCTATCATCCCTAAGGAGTGCACACATAATACATAATACAGAACATACAGAACATAATACAGATCTTCAATTTTAACAAACGGGATACTTTTAATTAGTCAATGACAACCACGTTGTTCCCAGAAATGGGGTCTCACAGTTTATTCTGCTACTCTCAGACTCACCACAGACTCACAAATCTAGAAAATACTCCATGCCTTACATTTTGTTTCTACAAAATAAAGGCATCTTTGAAGTCTGGATTGTGCAGTTACATGGGCAGAACTGGTTTTGAGGAAGTATTTTTAAAAGTAGAGTGAAATGTGGGTAGTGGCACCCATGGTTCCCAGGGGATCACGACAAAACAATCCAAAACAGAGCTGAAAGTGCACATCTGTCCTAGCTCACAGCCACTTTCCTATTCCAGTCCTGGGCTTGTCTTGCAGATTGTAACAAAGCAATGGCTTTAAAATCAGAACAAGTGGGATGGCACTGTTCCTCTCTTCCCACATAAATGTTTAGCCTGGCTCCAAAATATTCTTCCCGGTCTCTACTTTCCCTCCTAAATTATTCCCAAAACTTCTAACTCCAGAAGAGCTGTCTTAAACCCCAGCTCTCTCCAGCCTATCTCTACTGTCAGACAAAGAAGAGAGAAATGAAGTAAAGAAAAAAACCAAATTTAGATGGTTTTTCCATCCAAATGGAATTCCCCTTGTCCTTGTCTCCAGGATATATTTCACACCCTCCAAGGGCCTATTAACCATCTTTTGTACATGAGATTGCTTAATAGCCATCTATGGTGGGTTAATCCAGTCTGAGGAGGATGGAGTTAGATAGCAGCTTGCTGGGCACCTGGCACCCAGACAAGGTTAATCCACACCATCCTGTATGGAAATTGTGCCTCTCCCTCTTTTCTCCAAGTCACTGAGCTGCAAAGAAGTTGAAAGATGTCCTGGAAGACACAGTCACAGCAGAGCAGATTGGAGCTTTGCACTGCAGCCTTGGGCTTCAGCATGACTTAGAATCACAGAATCTTTTAGGCTGGAAAAGACCTCTAAGGTCACTGAGTCTGACTCCTGCCTCACCTTTCTGTCCCCCAAAGGGATGCTGCTGGCTAAGGGAGCTGTGCAAAATGCCATCGGGAAACTCACAGGACAGCCTGCAAGCCAGCCCTGAGGCCCAAGCAAGAACATCAAGCCTGAAAGATCAGACCATTAAAAGCACTACTGATCCTCTCAAATCTTACAATTTATGATTCTCCCAGATGAATTTAAATTAAATTGAATACTCACATTAACAAAGTAATGGGAAATCCCAGTCCACATGCTTCACATTTAGCCTCACAGTGGCTAAAAAATAGAGTTCTGCTGATTTATCTTAACTCCCTTCTCCTTACATATCTGAAGCACATCTCAGTGCTGGCCTACTCGTATCTGTTATTTAGGTATTGCCTGGATAGCACAGACATCAGTGCCTCTGTTTGACCCAGTGCACACAGAAAGATGCCAGGATCTGATGGTTTCAGTGTGCTCTGCTTCTGGTGGCCCTGCTCTTCCAGTCTTTCTGATGTAACTGGTGATGCCATCAGCACTAACCAGCTCAAATCTCACTCATCACTTTCTCATCCCTGCTCTGGCAAACACAATCTGGGTTCATCTCCACAAAACTCCCTCCAGGGATGTGCACCACGCTGACCCTGCTTGTTCTCTCACCCCCATCTTCATCTGGAGGTTCTGACTTAAACTGGCTTTGCTACAAACAAAACAGAGAAGTTTTACTGCGCATGTCTAAAAATAGAATTGCAATCACCCATGCTTCCGTTACTTTCAAACTAAATTTATCAAGAGATTATTCCTCCGTGAGGTTTAGCACATAAGATGTCTTATGTTTTAAAGTTCAGTCATTTCAGTTATTTATGAGCAGAAAATCTTATGGATTAATTTTATAAAGAACCACAATGAGTTCGGGGATCAGAACTCCTTTTGGTGGAAATGGTCCCAATAACTCTGCAGTCCATCAAGACAGTTTTCAGTTATTTTTGTAATATTGTTTGTTGTGTTCACAGATAATGTGCAGCTGAGCACCAATAAATATATTGATAAATATTATATATTTATAAATATATAATATTTATCTATATTTTATATTTTATAAATGTGGAAGGTTATAGCTTAATGTCAGAAAAATATTCCAAGTAACAGTTAAGACCCTGATGGCTGAATAAGGAGAGGGAAAAAACCCATATAATCCTCTGGGATTTTTATTTGTTTAGTTTCTACATTAGACAGTTCTTTGAGTGCAATTGATTTTGTAGTTTCCTCTGAGTTTCCAATTAATCATTCTCCCTCTTTGTGAGGAGGTTTTACACAAAAAACAGGAGACAGGAAAACATTTCAAAATAGGGAAATGTGCTTATAAAACCACAGCACTGGTATGGATATGCAGAAGTGCAGGTTCTGTATGAAACCACCCTTCAGAGGGGAAGGGGGAGCAGCATTGCCTGTCGTGTGGAACAGCTGACTGCAAATTTCCTATTGAAACTCTATTTCTATGGAAAAATGCTTTTCCAATAGAGAAGCATTTAAGTAAAGAGCATCTACTTTGAGTCACAAATTTCTTCCTCTGACAAAGAAGCCTCCAAACTGAAAAGGGAACAGATTTACCAGAGAAAATCACCATTTTTCATAGGGGGAAAAAAATACTTTCTCTCCAAGAATGATGGGAAACAGGCCAGAAATCACCCTAATCACATCCCATTACTGGTTTTCCCACTGGCTTGACATTCCTGTGTCTGTGTTTTTAAAACATCTGAAAAAAATGATAATTTTGCATAGTCATCTTAATCCAAACAAAAAAAAATTAATTTTAAAATTACTTGCTTTTGACCAAACACATTGTATCTCTTTAAATCACGAAGCAAAAAAAGTGACAATACCAGGAAAACATGCTTTTTTCTTCTAGAAGTCATCATTACAGCCTCATCCAAACACGAAACTTTTGATTGAGGACAAGGATCTTTTGGAGCTCTGAATGAGTAACAACGGGATTATTACAAAAATAAATAAAAGATGAGCAAGCTGCCACTTAAGCTATGGATTTCCCACTGCAACAGCTTCAAAACTTTCTTGAAACACAACAAATTAATAAAAAAAAAAAAAGGGGGAGGCAGACGATATGGCTCTGTCTAACTGACAGCATGAAAACATCAAGCACTTTGATTCAGATGAATAAATAATGACGGCGTGTTATCCAGGAAACAGCACCACGCCAAGTCTGTTTGATCTCAGACCAACTGTTGGGTAAAAGTATTCTGAAATGCTCTCCTGGGCACATGGGCCAGTTACAGCTCGGCTCTAGGGCTTGGATTATTTAAATGGGGCTCTTATTAAAAGAAGGAATTTTGTCCTAGAAGAAATTTTATGCCGTGTCACCTTCCTAAGGGAAACTCCAGCGTCACTCTGCTTATGCAGGAGGCTGGGGCTGTAAGAGTGGGGGAGTTCCAAACATCCTCTGTTATTGCTCTCCTACATCCTAAATTGAGATGGAAGCAATGGGAAAAGAAAAAGTGAGGGAGACTTGTGAATTTTATTGTCTCTTGCATTTCAGGGCTGCCCCAGAAAAGCCTGGAAATCATCCTCCCTGCAGCTTCCAAAGCCCACATGAAGGGCTGTGGAGCCCCAGGAGCATCTCCACTCCCTCATCACTGAACAGCAAGGAGCACTGCCCTCATTTCATGGCTGGGAGCACATGCCAGCCTGACTTAGGTGAATAGGGATGCTCAATGCTCAGTGCACAGGGAGTGGACAACAGGACTGGAGGGGGCCATGCTCCCTTCAGCACTTCGGGAGCCTTCTCCTAAGGTGTCCGTGTGGCTGAGACAGCATGTGGTACAAGGAAATTTTGTGGATGAACCAGCTAAAAACTCTCCCCTGACTCCAGCTGCCCTATAATCTCCTCTGTTTCAAGCTGTCCTTCCAAGCCTCAGTGTAACTCCTAAATGACAGATGATTTAATTGCAGTCCACTTTAGACAGCAGAAAGTGCTGCCTTCTCCCAGGTCAGCCTGACACAACTTGCCTTCTCTCTAAGAGAGAGTCCATCATCTCTCAGATTGGCCCCAAAATTCCATACCCAGCTCTTTTACAGGAAAAGTTATCTCCATGTCCTTCTCAGAACATCTAAAAACCCTGGAAGTTTACAAACATGCACTGCCCAGGCAGGTGCTCCTGGACTTGTTCACCTTTTTTCCAGTATAGTCACTCCTCCCATGAAACTCTCCACTGGACACATGGTTCCTTCCCCAACAAACAGGGCTTTGGGACCCTGAGAGCTCAGCTGAGAAAAAAAAACCAAAAAACCAAGCACTAAAGCAGGAAGCATAAAGACATCTGAAAAACGCTCCAAAGCTTCAGCTTCCAATAAACATATGAACTATAGCAACTGCCAAGAATGATGACTGCATGACATTACATCCAGCTCCTTGCTCTTATTAAAAAGTGAGCCTGGGCATCCGATGGGCAGATGGGCAGCACCACACAATCTGCTCTGATCCACTATCTGAGCTTCCATGGATGCTCAAAGGTTGCCACAAAGCAAAAGTTTTCATCTTCAGGCAGCACATGAGCTCTACAAACAGCTGGATGTTAGGATTTGCCAGAGTGTGTAGACTGAAGTGAGGAATTTTGGAATTGCAGACAGTTTTTTTGTATGGTCTGGAATCTGATGTCTTTCAGTCTTCCTGCTACAGGGAATATAATGGGCCCTGATTGCTAGTTTTAAATAGAGGAAGGTAATTTGCACATTTTTTGTGAGTGAAAGTTAATAGTCTTGGAAAATGTTAAACTGTTGAACTTCTTTTTTTCCTGATGAGCACAAGAAGTGACAAAGTGAGATCTTCGGAAGCACAGCAATATCGTCAGGATACTCCATGCAAATCTTGAAAGACCACCTCTAGCAAGATGAGGATTATTTTACATTCACAGTCCCTGATTTTAAAAAATAACAGCTTTCTCAGTTAGGACTGGGTGCAGGATTATTGAGATCTTTGTGTGACCACACCAATAGACCTTGCTCTCAGGGCTCATAGATAATAACAAAGAGATGATGTTTGAAGACTGTGAAAATGAAACTGATTTTAGTGAATCAAAAACTCTTTGCACTATTAGCTGCAGCCCTGACCCATAAGAAGAATATCTTGTGCCTTTTCAATACTATTTCTGAGCTATATATTTTTAAATTCCCAAAGCTGTATCTGGTCTAAGGTGGGATAGATGGGCAGAAGGATGCAGACAGGAAGGAAGAGAAACACCATGAGCCTTGCTGTGCTGTGGGGTCCAAAATAAAGATGCAGCATCAGCATCCAATTTGCATTTCCCAAACTTCCCTTCTGGAAATGCACCTGAATCGTGTTGGCTCTTACCCTGAGTAGTGCTGTATGAGTCTTTGTTGGGACTGCTCAGATTTTCCCCTGGCTTTTATAGATGCTCCTTGCTGCACTTCTTAGCAGAAAGAGAGAAGCATAATTTATTAGGAGGGATGGTATTTAGATCTGTGACCATCAGTAAGTCTGTGGCCTTCAGATCAAACACCATTATCAAGACATCCATTGAACTGGAAACAGCATTAGAGGGGAGACAGCTTACTCAGCATTAATCAAGATTTTTTTGTTCTTGTAGTATCTGAATATTTCTGATAGCACCAAACCTCTGGCAATTCCAGGCAGATTTATAAAGGGGGGCACATGGGCAAGCGAGTTGTGACGCTGCACTTCCAACATTACACACCAGACTGACAGCATAATCATTTCTAGGGTCCAATATTTGCATGTCAAGATCCAGAATAACTGCAAATATCATCTAGTCACAAGTGTCTTGCACTACCAGCATCAGAATTTTGACAAGGTACAATATACATTTAGAGACCAGCCCGGTGTGCTGAACAAACCCAGTAGCAGTCTAGTAAAAATTTCCAGTATAACCAGCTTGCTTGCTTCTCTGCCTGATCACAAACTGGTTAACCCCAGTTAAATCTTCATTTTAACCAGCATCTACAACCTTCTAAACCTGGAGCTCAGACTGTAGTTGTGCTGGTCAGCTGTAAGAGCAGCAACCTCATCACTGTTCTGCACAAAGGAATTACAGGTCTGGCTCTTTCCGCTTTCTTAATATTTATGCATCTGGTCTGGCAGCATCCATCGTCAGGGCAGCCTTAGCTGGTGCCCCAGAGGGATGCAATAATGGCAATTTCAAAACGAGCCACAAGATGAATGGGAATGAGGAGGGCAGGAGGGAGCTGCTATCAGGAGTGTCTGTCGGAGTCAGGTTATATCAGGCAGTACCTCTTGCGGCACAGGAAGAAAAATAAACCACCACAAATTAGCAGCAAAGGAAAACAACGGGTGTGAGCCTGTTCGAGCAGGGGGTTGGGGTGAAGAGAAGCACTTGGCAGAACCTTGAACAGGACAAACATTGCCAAGGGATGAGGGCCTGGTCAGAGGCATAAAGTGCGTTGTAAGGAACCTTGCAATCTTCAGGCGTGGGCAGTGAGCCACTCCTGGAGCACAGGGCGTGCACCCACATCTCCCATAAACCAGCCTAGCACAGGCAGGGGCAGAAAGTCTCTCTTCTCAGCCTCTGGAGAGCAAGTCACCAAAAGGCAGCAGCTCTGCAGTCCCCAGGAGCAGAGGGAATGCCAGACTTCTGCTGGGGAGCTGCTTTTTGACACGGAGCTGCTTTCAGAGCTTTTCCTGGCTGCAGTGGCACAGGGGTTTCCCCCAGCTGCACACCTGGTGGAGCAGGGTGAGGGCAGCCTCCAGGACAGCAGGGTCACAGACAGTGGCCCTTTCTAACACAGAGCTTCATTTCACACACCACTTTAATTCCCTCCTCCCAGACTCCTCCAAGGAGGAACTTGGCTGAAGTTCTGCTGCATCGTCGGGGACTTTAGATTAACACAGACAACAAAGTAAATTACTAATCCCGAGGACCGGGCAGGGTATCACGCATTCCTTCACCATGTTAAGTGCCCAGCTGAGGGAGGAGGGCAAGGAAGGATTTCCAACTCTGCACAAACATTCTGAGCCTCTAAATTGAAGCCCAGCCCCAAAAATTCCTGTTGCTATTTTTTGTTCTTTGACAGTAGGACCAGATGAAATTATTTTGCACTGGACAAACATGCTGTGGGATTGACAAAAAGCAGAAAAGTGAGAGGTTATTTACCTCTTCCACCAGCAAGATGAAGGCATCCCATCTTTCCAAAGCTTTTTCCCTACAGTCCATCATCCTCTGCCTCCCCATACAGAAAGTGCAGCTCCACCCTAAGCTGGGGTGGGATATACTCAGAAGGTCTGAAAGCCCAAACAGCACCAGGTGAAACCTTTTCCTTGGCAGGTGTGAACTTAATCTGGTGTCCATCACCTCAAACAGCCCCTTTACCCACCACCTCCTCCAGATTCCTCCAAACAGAGCTCAAAGCACTGATTCTGAGCCATCAAACCACCCGTCCTTGAGAACCCCAGCCATACTGGGGTTCAGAGGGACAAGACAGTCTCTCCAGGTTGTCAGCTGTTCCCCATCCTGCTCTTCAAAGCCACCTCGTGGGCCCCAGCAATGCTTTGAAGGACATCCTGGGACAACATGGATGTCACAGGAGCAGGAAGGGAGGGAAGAACACCACAGCACAGCTGCCTCACTGCACTTGTGTATGGGGGTGGCAGGTTCACTGACAGCTATTCCTTTTATTTCTGGATTTCTGCATCTACTTGAAAAGCTGTACCAGCTCTTCTATTTAAACAGGAACACAGAAAATTGGGCCAGAAATGCCAAGATAACCAGAACCCCCAAAACCTAACTTCATACTTTTCCCTCACATTTCAAGATCCATCTCCAGGAACATATCTATCTTTAGCTTGAAATCAAATTCCAAGTCTTAACACCTGCACAGGCTTTAATTATTTTTCTTCTTGCAGCTGAGGCTAAATACTTTCCCAGCCCTCTTCCCTCAGAAGAAAGGCTCCATCAAACCCAACCCCTTCCCAGCACTCCTCTGGGATCATGGGATCACAATCATCTGAGTGTGCTCTGAGATGTGCACAGGGATCAAAGAGTCATCAGCCTTGCTGTACATGCAAAGTGGCATCCTCCTCCCTAGAGCCCAAGCACAGCACCTCATGGGCTTCCCCACCCCCCAAGGTCTGCAACCACTGGCAGATTCTAGACTGCAAAACATTGTCCATGGTGAAAGGTGCCAGTCAAGGGTGTATTTGAGGCTGAGATGGGCACAGACTATTTTACCTACTCAACTAAAATATTTCCCTGTTCACACCTTGACTGAGAAGAAGCAGCAGAGTCTTCATCACCTGCTCAAGGATAAAAAATGACTTGGCTTGTCTTACAGCCCCTCAACAAACAGGGACAAATCCATGGGGCTTGTCTCCTGGAAGCTTAATCCTGTTTTGGGCAGGGGGTAGTTCAGTTGTGGGTAACTCCAAGCCACTTCTCACACACATCAAATTTCAGCTGCTGAGACAGGGGACTCAGTGGGAGGGCTCACATCAGTGGACTGATGACATTCAGTATTGTAGGTGTAATGTAAATAAACAGTCAGAGGAAAAGAGAGCACCATTTCTGTTTATGCTGCACCAATCCTTTGTAAATACTCAGAGCTTTTAGTATTAACTACCCCAGACAGTGAAAAAAAACCAGAATGCAGAGAGGACATCACAGGAGTCCTTGCACTAGTTTTTGGTGGATTTTTTTTTTTCTTTTTTAGCCTAGTTTCCTGAGGAAAAAAGGCTTATCTGGTCATGCTGTCTGTCTTTTAATCCCCTCTAATAACTTTTGAATCCATTGGCCAATTTCAACCACACTTGAGACAGACGTAGATATTTCAGACATACTAAACTCATGGTACAGAAATGGAGAGCTAAGTTATATAAATCAGTGGGAGTTTGTGCCTCCTCTGTGGTGCAGCTCCAACCCCTTATCCATTCTGAGAGCTGGAAGTCAGCATGTCCATCAGTTTAGGGATGCAAAGGAATCCTCAAAAGCCATTGCACACATTGCCATTTAGCCCCCCAAGTGGTCAGGAAGAAACCATGGGCTTGGAAGGGTGAGTTAAAGGTAAATGAACTAGACTCACAGGAAATCACACTGAATTAGTTTTGCCACTCTCAAAGCAATGGGAGCTTTATTTTTCCTGTTTTAGGATAATAACCTCAGAAAAGCAGAATCAGTGTGTCTGTGCAGGGATTAATATTGTGGCTCCCTCTCTCACCCTTTCCTGCCTTGAAAGAGTAAAGTCTAAAACTTAGCTGCTAAAGAAAGAGGAGGAAACCAACACTGATAACATGAATCAACCCCTTAAAGCAGGACCACGCAGAATAACGAGTCCAGGAAAGCCACTAAGTTCTGCTTTTGGTTCAGGGGTAATAACTTTGTGCAAAGCTTTAGACCAGGGCAGCAAAGCAGCAGTGAAACACTCCACAGGAGCCTGATGGTCAGGCTGAAATCCTGCTCTCCTGCAAGCAGCATATGCTGCACGAGAGCTGCAGAAGCAGCCTCTGCATTTACACACACTTTTAGTTTTATTTCTCTGCCTACACGCACCACACTGAGGATCTGCATCCAGAAACAGGACCTTCCTGCCTTAACAGGAGGTTTTGTGCATGCAGGCACAATATGATGAGAGCAAGTTTTAAGCCAGAAGCAGAAATATGTTCCCAAACTGTTGTGCCCTTGCCACAACTGGATGCAGGCAAGCACGGGACTAACAGAACTTTTTCCCACATGGCAAGCTCAACGTGTTTCAAAGCTTACACACACCCACAAAAAAAATAAAACATCTAGCTCAGCTGCTCTATATGATGAGAAATGGCTGATGTGCCCAGCACACTGGCAGACTGCCTGGCTACCAGCTGTGGTCTGACTCCTAACCCTGCTAAAAACAGAGGTCTGCCAGTGGACACAGTGCCACAGAAGCTGCAGAAAACAATGCCTGCCTTTGGATGAGCCTGAGAAACCACGATCAGGGCCAAGGAGACAAACACAGAGCTGGGGGCGAGACTTCAGGCAGCTGGGCTCTCTTCACTCTGGATAGCAATGACCTGGCATCCTGGAAGTCGGTAAGAAAACTCAACTCAGGGTTCTGCCCGGAGGGCAAGAAGTTCAAAGGACTCTAAACTGGCCTGTGGCCAGACTGAGAGGAGTGTTTAACTGGGTGCCTGGAAGATGCATTTCAAACATTCCCCTAAAAATGCCATTTCCATGTAAGTCCTACCCAGGCAGGCTTGCTGCACTCCTCTCCCAGTTAAGGAATGCAGCAATTATGCCCACAATGGGAGATCATCTCCCTGCTCAACAACCAAGCTGCTTTCCCCATCAGTCCAGCTCTGATTCTGGAGGCAGCTCTCACCTCAAAATCAGCAAACTCAAGCTGCTGGCTTTGAAAATTGGAAGGTCAAGGCTTCAGGTGTCAGGAAGGCCAAATCACACTTGGAATTACTTTTTCTTGGTTGGTTAGTGCTGATCTGAAAGGTCAGTCTCCAGGAACCTTGTTCTTTATTTCTCTCTCTTGCCCTCATGAGCACTTCCCACGCAGCCTGCATATGCACCAAACAGCAACAAACTTCATAATTATTAGCCAGCTTGTAATTTTCAAGGCCACATATGCTCAGCCATCTCTAGGATTCAGGATTGACTGTCTGCACATCCTGCAAGTCTTGTCCTGAAGGCAGCCTCAGGGCTGCTGTCAGGAGGCAAGTTAGTACAAACTTTTTCCCCACAGGAGAGTTCATCTGTTTGCTCTTTCCTCATTATTGTCACTTCTGTATTCCTTCACCCTGTGAACAGATCTGTTCAGGTTGAGATGCCGAGAAGTCAAATTGCAAAGTCAAATATGGCTGGTTATGTAGCCCCACCACAAAAGCCAATGACTCTACTTTGCAATCCTTTTCTAAAAGGTGCAGCTTGCTTGTCTTTCCTGGAACTGACAGGAACCTTGATGGAAGTCAGATGATTTTACCTCCAATAAGATAAAACAGACTGAAGTCCAGCAGAGAGCTACCTCCATGTGATTTCAACAAAAGTTATGTGGGCTTTTCTCTGTGTCACCTTGTCTGGCATGTGTCCTGTGGGTCAGTTGTGACCTGGAGGATTATTTCTGCCTGTAAAGGAGTTTCCTTCTTTCCTTTCAGGTATACAGAAGATACGAAATGGAGATCACACCAAGTTCATTCTGGTCTCTGGCACTGCAGGGCTGCATTACTGCAACACACTCAACTGAGGTCTAATTTTCAAGACTTTTGTCAAGAATATAGTGAGGCAATCTGCCTTCTGAACAAATCACACTGCTTGAGCACATTACACATGAGATACACACACATCTCACTGCTAATTCACTCCTGTGCATCATTCAGCAGCAAAGTCCTTAGCAACAAACTCCAAGAAAGATTTTAGCCTCAGTTATACCAGTACTGATGCAGCTCTCTGTGACAGAGCTGAGCTGTGTCCATAGCATAGACCCTACCTCTGGAATTCACACATACTGTGTAAAGTATCTCCCCTCAATCTTGGCTGAATTCAGAGCAGGAAAATTCATGTCTTTCTATTGATTTACAGCCGAATGCAGATTTTTCCTTAGCCCAACTTTTGAGCTGCCATTTGTGGTACAGCTGCTCCTGTGTCCTCCCCTGCTGAAGAATAAAAACTGGTCCTCTCTGAGCCACAGCAAAACAAACCTCAGCTGTAGGGTGATAGGTGTCTTTTCAGTCCTTCTCACAAAACGGTAGATAATACTTGAGGCTTGAATTTGTACTTGGGCTTGATCAACACCCAGTTCAGAGGAGGTGGGAAACACAGTATGACCTCAACGGCATTTCACATCTTCACCTTTTCCTCTCCTGTCTAAGCAGCAGCAGCATCTGCCCAGGCAGGAGCTGGTGCCCAGCCCATGTGCCAAGAGAAGCTGCAGCTCCCTGTGCTCGCTGGTTTATTGCTAATGCAACAAAGAGCCTTGGGTGTGCAGTATTGGTTGTGACAAGCTGGAAGAGTTCCACGCATCAGATGATGAAGTTGTTCTTGCTACCAGCAGGTACAATTGTCTTTTCTGCTGAACTAGCAGCACACTTTCTTCCCCATTTGCTCTCCACTTTCCCCTCTCTTTGACTACTTTTTAAATATTTCACAGATGTACTCTTGTGGCTAAGCTCTCCGGCACATTTTCAGTTTTGCTGAGCGTGCATCTTCAGAGCCTACACGGGGGTAGGATCACTGTTAGAACCACTCAAGCCAACACGCTTTGAACTCTCTCCTGCTCCTGCAGCACAGTCTTGACACGCACAGCAAACTCCATGCAGAGAAAATGCTGGGCAGACCCCAGGAGAAGTTTGTTCCGAGGACCAGAGAGCAGCACAGACCTTGGCTGAGAAACTCAGGAGCCCTAAAGACAAAAGCTTTTCTGTGTTTCATCACCTAAGCTGCACATTTTAGCCATCCTGCATCAGCAAAGAGCACAGATGCTCCAAGTTCATACAGCACCAACGTAAAGACAGAGGCACCTCCAGGCAACGTCTGAGGTCACACAAGGCCACACACGCTGTGCTCTTTCTCTACACCTGATTAACCATGTAAGGAATGCTCACACTGCTCCTGTCCGTGTAAACACGGAACCCAGGGCTGTCTCTTGGGGTGGGAGGTGCTTCTGCTTGGAAGGAAGCAAAAGCAAGGCAATGAGGAATGTTCACCTAAGCAGAATTTGAGGCAGGAGTGGGAAGGATTTGGGGAAAATAGATGAATGGTGGTGAAGAGAGAAGTTCTGGAAAGATGTGGGTGGCAAGATCCTTCATTAGATCTTTTCAAACCAATGAAGGAAGGGGATTTCTGTAGCTCTCTGTGTAGGTTGGAAGAAATAAGACAAAAAAAGTTGTTTGCTAGTGTATGGTGTAAGGCCAAGCCTCTGGCTGTGTCATTCCCACAACATTTTGGGCATGCAATTTACCCTCAGTTTTACCTCTGTAAAGAAAAACTGTGCTCCTTGTGGTAAAAGGATACTTAAATTATTTCTGTCCAATTAAATACCCTTTGGTGAGGGTTTTTTTTGTTTGCTTTGCTTGGTTGGTTTGGGTTTTTTCTTGCCAGCTATCTCATCTTGTCTTCACTGAAATCCAGCGCCTCGATTTTGCAGCCCAGTTTGGCAGTGTCATTGAATGCCCAGGTACCTCACTCAGATAACTCAAAAGTACCCAAGGCAAACACAACTCTCAGGGTGATTTCTCATTCTCACTAATACACAGGCTCTCCTCCCTAGACTGCTATTTCTCTCCTCCAAAACTATTATTCCCTTTGCCTCAGCTGCTGCAGCCCTTCCTTTGGAGGTTATCTCAGGCTAGCCCAAGCTTCCTCAAGGCTGGCTGAAGTGGGAGCAACTGCAGAGCTCCCCAGGCCAAGTGGATCAGTCTCCAATGAGATCTGTCTGACCCTCACTCCAGCCCTGTGATCAGTCTGTTGTGACTTCGTCCATTCGTTTCTCCTGGAGAAACAAGTGAAATCTCACAGACAATAAAACCCAGGAACAATGTCTGGACAATCAACGCCCTGCCCCTAAAAAATAGCACTTAAAAATCATGGCAAGTAACACAAGGTGTGAACCTCTCCTTTAGCTTAAATCTAAACACATGTGCTGTGGGTCACAGAACCTGACAGTAAAATCACATTGTCATCAAAAGATCTGACCTCCATGATACAATTTTTTTTGCTAATTCCAATATTAAATTGTTACTTTGGTAACAAACAAGAGGCATTCAGATTTTCAAAACAGACTAGGTCCCTATGAGTTATTCCGGCATAGAAGTCACTGCTCACCAAAATAAGATTTTCTCAGTCTGTATTTAAGCATTTCAGAAAGAGACTGGCCTTGTAGCCAAGATGTTGTTGCCTGGATCAGCATTATATACATAGAGGGGAAAAAAAGAATAGAAAACTGTACCAAATGTAAAATGCTGATAGCTGTCAAGAAACCTTGTAAAGCACAACAAACAGCACACAATCACTTCAGCAATTTGAGGCTGTAGAGTGGAAAGGAAGGCCAAACTAGAAGCACCAAATACACACAAAACATAATTGATGTTGCTAAATATACCACTGAGGTAAATGCTTATAGGGCTAAAGGGATAATATTAAGACTCATTATTTTGGCTCCAAGACTCCCAGGCTCAGCAGTGCAGGGAAAGCTGAATCCCAAAAGCCATTCTTTGTCCATTTCTAACTTGGAATCTGTTGGGTTTCTCATTAGGAGCAGTGAGGGATGACTCACAGCTCACCACATTCCCTGCACACCAGTGCTTGGACTGAAGTGCTCTGTGTTGCACAGAGCAAGTCCACAACAGAGCATAAAGAAACCCATGGCCTGTGTGCTGATGGGGACAACAGGGGTGTCCCTGCCTCCATCACCCAGTGCTCCACCACCCAGTGCTCCACAGGATCCAAACTCCAGCACAAGGTAGAGCGTGCTGCTGACCCAATTTCCCAACCCTCCCAGTGCACAGCAGTGTGATAAACCAGCTCTCCCAGTGCAGGGGATGGTGTCATGCTGAGCACACCTAGGTCATGCAGTGCAGAGCCCCATTAGAGATCCCTGGACCAGCTCCAAATGAGTAAAAGCATCCACAGCAGCACATAACGATAGTAGGTCAGGTCCTAGCAGCATGTAAAACTATGCTAAGTAGCCTCTCTGGTTTTGCCCTGAAAAAAAAAAAAA